>VZTH01002840.1:1144167-1273008 GCA_013397815.1 Aleadryas rufinucha
TTTTAAACTTTATTAGGCATGCAAAATAGACTTTGGGGAAGAATAGATCTTTTTGAAATTTAAATGAGCATCAATGGGGTGAGAAGGGGACCAAATTGAATAATAATGCTTACTCGTGTGTGTTCAGGTTTGCTCAACCATAATTAAAAGATTCTAATTGGTTTGCATTAGTTTTGGATATAAAGCAGAAACTGCACATCTTTTCCACACTATTTGTTATGTAGTGATGCCAGTAATATATGTATTTAATTCAGCTTTCAGTTGGATGTAATCCAAGGCCATGCTGGAGAACAATTAGAGGAAGGACTTGTATGAATAAACTTGATTGCTGTTAAGGTTTATATTATTACTTTCTGTAAGGGTTGGAATTACTTCATCTCCTTCATTCAAGCTACCTTTGTAAAGGTCAGAAAAAAAAGTGTTTTTGCAGGGAGGAAGGTTGTCTTTCGGGCTTTTTTGGAAAGGAATTTCATCTCAGTGACAAATGGTTCTTTGCTGATAGGAAGGAAAAAAATAGAATTAAGTGGTTCAGTTAGGGATGAACAAAATCTAACAGGAAGAAGGTCGGAACTTGTCCAGTTTTGATGCTGTGTATTATCTGAGTAGAACTTCAGCGAGTGCTTCTGTGTTTGTTAATGCTGAATTCCGTGATTAAGGTTCTTTAGCCACCAATGGGATATTTTGGCTGTACTGGCCTTCATTCAGCTTTAGTATTGCATTCTTCCTGAGCCTGTAGGTTTTTGGATTTGGTAGGTAACTTTATGTTTTTAAGTCCATTAACACCATTCCAGAGTCCTGTGGATTTGATCCCATTTGGCTCGGGCTATTTCTTTTGTGAGGCAAAATATCTTCACAATCCAGTGTATTTGTCAATAAAATGTGGGAAATGCCAGTGAGATCTGGACATTTGTCTTTACTTTCCACACCGAATTATGCTGCCCATGTTCTTTTACTTAAAAACGAACACCAGTTTTGTACCTGTAGCTCTTTGTACAGACTTGACTTTGATAGATTAGATGAAGTACCAGACTGGGATTTCTCTCAACCTTTATTATTGTCTCATTTTGGTTTTTTTTTGGAGTGGGGGGAGTGTGAATTCCTGATAATGTAGAAGAGTCTATTGTCCCCTCTTGACAATCTAGAATGGAAATTGAAATGAAGGGAATTTCTCACACTCAAAGGATTAACGTATCCAGTCGCAGTGGCTAAAGCCAAAGAACCAGTCACAGCAAACATGTTTAAATGATGAGCAGTTTTGGATGTTTACCCAAGTGTGAAGTTGGGTTTGAATTGGCCAATTGATTGAGCTACTGTGTGAAGTTGTGTAGTCCTTGGGAAGATATTTTTTAGGCCAGGGTTTTCAAGCAATTTATGATTTTCCCCATCGTACAGAAAACTGCTGATGTGATTTATCTACTGTAGCTGTCAAAGTGTCTAATCCAGGCAAATTGTTTAGGCTTCCTTTCAGTCAGTAAAAAAGGGTGAGGAAGTGATCAATCCCTTTTTGAAGTAGGTGAAGTGCATTGTCTTTAGAAATGGCCATTTGCCTTTGTGGACTGTGGAAGAGAAACTGGGTGACCCTCTTTGAGTAGACCTTAAGGTAGGTGGAGTGGGTGCTCTGCCATGGGCTGTGGGGCTATGCCAAAGTTTGTCTGTAATACTGAGTGTTGTTTTGAATGTTTATCTTTTGCTTTACTCTTAGCATGACTCCAATGTTTTGACAAGTTCCATGATAATAAAACGCTGTATCACTACATGCTTTAGGAAAAAAATGTTATATATTTTCAGACTATTTGCTCGTGGGGCTTCATGCTCTTTCAATTCAATTCACAGCTCAGAATAAACCTTCTAAAGATTAACAAACAGACAGACTATCCTCATATTCCAGTGATCCTCAAAAGCTGAAAGAAAGGTTTTTCATAGCAAGTATACAGTTATTATTGGACTTGAAATTGTGAAATACCTTTCTGTTAAATAAAGTTCTCATGTTTAATATGTTATGCAGAATTGAATTTTGCATAAGGATAGAATGGAAGAATTCTATTTTCAAGTAGTGCTAAAATATGGGTTTTTTTCTGCTTGCTGGGAGTGCCTGTAAAATACCATACACTAAAAGTGTCAAGTCTGCCGAAAGATAGCTCTAAAGCACTTGTTACTTTGCATCTTCCAAATAGGCATGAACTCAGAAAAAGGTATTCATAATTTGTTGTGTAAACCACAATGCTTTATTAAATAACTTCTATTTATTATTATTTATTTGACCATAAAAGCATGAACTACTTACCAAAATAACTTGCAAACTTAGTATTGAAGTAGACCTTTGCAGTATCCCATAAATCTCTAGGTTAAAAGTGCACAAAGATGAAATATGAAATTAAAAATATGCACTCTGTATCACTTCCATATCTTGTCTTGCTTTCAGAAATAATGTACTTTCTCCAATTATTTGCATGGATATATAGGCTCCTAAGGTAGAGAAGTCACCACTCACAAATGGGAAAAAAACTTTACCATGGTGTAGATGTCCCCATGCTCCTGGATTCCACCAAAAATTACCAGACAAGATTGACAGTGGGTTTGCTGTACTTGGTGTTTGACAATTTATACTGACGGCCTGGCTTATGAAGCAAAGCATTAGCTCACAATCCAGCATTGTGAGGGATCATATATGATAGTGGTGTAAAACCAAATCCTGTGAGAACATGCCTCTGGCACTCCTGCTTTGTGACTGATCCCTTCCAGCCTCAGTAGCCAAAGAAGCCTGAGCTGGCTCTGAGTGAGTGCATCCTCCAAGTTCCACTCCTGTGTGTAGTGCAGGGAGCACACGCTGACCCAGAAGATACCTCTTTGTCTTTTTGGGACATCATAGGAAACCAAAGTCTTTCCCACAGCTTAAATTTCTTACTTTTCTCTCCTTTGCATCCTTCAGAAAATGGAATATCAATTCCAGTTTCTGATGTATAAATTTCAAGTCATGTTCAGTGAGGATAAAGACCTGCCTGACATCATTTCAGTGTGGCTAGAGGTGCCCACATCATCATTTGTATTTAACTTAATTTAGTACTTTAGACAGACTTGAGAGCTTATCTAAGAGAATTAATCAGCTGTAGAGGCTTAGAGAGGCACCTGAGTCATTTTGCTGTGTCCCTACAGCAGTAACACTGTTGCAACTTGATTTTTCTGAGCAAAGGACACAATTCTGAGGCTGTTTTACATCTGTGTATGGTTATGGGACTATTATATGGATTTATTAAAAAAGCAGAGACCCTAGCTTAGGAACCTACTTCAGGTTCTCACAAAGCTTAACCTTTCTTGTCAGTCATCTGTAGAGACATGTGGGGATTAACCACTTTATCTAATTAGGCTCCTTAATTAGTTGTTAAGCTTTGCAGTTGTAGCTGTCTCTTTGTGCTAAAGCCCGTGTTGCTGCAAGTTTGTTAATGGCATTCAAGTTCCCCGGATGAAATCCAGTCTGGATGTCTGCACACGCTGCAAACAGATCCATTTGCAAAATGTTGCCCTAAGTTAGGTCAGTATCCTGCAGCTCTTTGTGGACTATTCTACTGCTGCACACAACATGAATTTTTCAAGCCTCTCACTCATTCAGTCTCTGTCTCTCTAGCTCATTAGTGTGAGAGCAATTCAAAGCTGGAGGCCAACTTTCGATGTTCCAAATTATCCTTAGGGAAGCCTGGAGAATTAGATTTCCCCTGGCTGAAGTTGACCTTTATGAACCTACTGTCAATGCATAAAATTTGACAAAACATAGTATCAACTTAAACTGCACTTACTTCTACAGGAGTAGCTGACTTATTTAATGTTCATACATGAGGCTGTACTTACAAGGAGTTTATTTCAGCTTGAGAGGCTCAGTCTTACCAAGAATTCAGATGTCCTTCATTTCAAATAGAAGGTAGTTTATTACCTTCTTGTAATTTTTTAACAATTGAATCATCACTTTGTTCATGGCAGAAAAATCTGTCTATAATTTTTCTGTCCTTTTTTCATTAGGAACTTTTCAAATAAGGAACATTCCCTTTTATCCCTGAGCAGGAAAAGAAATTTATTAAACAATTGTCATGTATCATTGAAGAGTTGAGGTGAAGTTACTTTGGACATATACATCTTTCCAGACTGTCCACTTCTACCTCCTTGTGAAAATTTAGTGCCTAAAGAACTAAAGTCACTTTGTGACTCACACGAAGAAGACACATCCTCAGCTGCTCAAAGTTGAGCCTTTTTCTCAGATTTGCTATGTTAAATTCCTTACAATCTCTCCTGAACCAGGTTCTCACAAAGAGATTCAGGTTACTTGTATTGTTGTCATTCTATCCCCCAAAATAAACCACTTTCTGAACCATGCTGGAGAGCAATTACCTGTATGTGGTGGTAGAGTTTGTGGGCAGTGACCTCTACCGATGGCAGCACTATGCCAAGATCAGGGTAGAAACCTTCCTACCCTTCTTCTTTTGAAGATAAGACAGACCAGAGCTTCAATTTATAAACTTACATTTGAATGACTGTATAATAGATATTTCTAAACCTATTTATTGTCCTTATATATTTGGGAGCAATATTGGCTCTACCATATCCTCCTGTTTTATTCATGCTGGTATGTGTAAAGCTGGTTAGAAAACATTGAATTATTCCCTTTTGAACTTAATTTTCAAAGTTGGGGTTTTTTTGATAAGGAGGTGTTATAAAAATGTGCTTCGACAATGGCTGGGGAGGGAAAGAGTTGAATTTATGAATACTAGAAATCATTGTGCAGTCAAAGAAAAACATTATTCCTTAGCTGAGATTGTGTCTTTGGCAAAAGAGCAGGTATCTAGGGCAAACATCAGATGCTCAATATAGATGCATTAACCTCAGCTGACTGCTGTAATCTGTTAGTTTGATGCCTTTTTCTCTTGTGCTGAGTCGATCCTGGCTAATTACACATAATTTCACCAACATCAAGGGGGATGCAGAGAAAAAAAAACCATCCAGAACTAAAAGCTCTGCTGCCCAGATTCAAAAGGTGCTCAAAGAGAATCTCCTTTGACTATAAAATTATTTCCACTATTCATATCCTTACCCTGAGGTTTTTTAGTTCCACACCAAGTTTAGGGTAGCCCATATTCAAACTCAGGATAGGGAAATAAACTTTCCCCAAAAGTTTTCCCTTAATGTGTAGGGATGGATCAAGAAAACTCCAGGGTAGTGTGCTGCATATTAACATGTGTTTTAACAACCCTGATTACTTGAAGGAATAAAATCAGACTTAGATAAAAAAATCCCTGCTACTGAAAAGGAGTGGAGGCTAGCTGCAAAAAAAGCCTGTAAATGTTTGGATTCTCCTACCTGTTCTACTTTAAAATTACGACTTGTTTTCTGTTCTCCAGTTCTTTTTATTTACTCTTATATGGATTTATTTAGTCTCTTCTACTGCTAGAAAGAATCTATTTTAGTCTTTTGCATTTGGTATAGTGTGAATTAAATATGATGAATGAAACAGGTAAGAAATAAGTATTGATTTAGCATTGTGCTTGTGGGCTGCTTGGCATTCTCTGGAAACACATTACATTATTCTGAGTTAATAATCAATTAGTAATAAGATTTCCATAATGCAGTAATAGCTGCAATAAAGGACAATTTACAGAGCTGGATATTGTTGGCTATAATAGAACATGTGGCATTGCTTTTGCCCACCACTGAATATTCCCTGGAATTAATCTTGTTGAGAGAGTAATGAAAATGGTATTGACTATATTTAGTAAATATTACTGCATAAAAATCAGCAACCATCCTGCCTCAAAATAAACTAGAAATAAATTGAATGCAATTAGTTTTCTTCTTTCCTCTTGTTATTAGAAGCTTCAATAAAATATAATGGTAGGTAGGCTGAAAAACAGACTTTGGAGAGCTTATCTGAGAATGGGACAACTCATGCTTGTGTGAGCAGAGTAGAAAATTCTGCACTCTGATGAGGTGGAGTTTTATGATGCCAAAACACAGAAGGCAAAGGGAAATAAAATTATACTAATTTTCAAGACTTTGCTAGTAAATTCCTCTCTCAGTCAAGATGATTTAGACATTCATCTCTCAGGCAAACATCCTAACCCACAGGCTTTCTCTTCCCCATTCCTTTTGAAATGTTCAGAATGCAGAAGAGGATTCAAAATCTATCGAATGTAAAAGTAGATCTTTTGAGGCACATTTCACAAAATCCAGCAGTTACGATCTGGGTGCAACTAGATTGTAATTATTTCCCTCCTTCTGTAGGACTGATTTATTTTTCTTTGCAAATAAATGGTCTATTTTTCTACAAGTTAAATATCATTTTATCACTCATTAGGCACTTATGCATTGGTTGTAATTATTAGAAATATGAGAGGGTTGAACAATCTCAGATTTGCAACGAAGTTGTTATGATTCTGTCATGTGAAAAGTGGAGATTTCCTTCACCGTCAGTGTTTGATTTGTCTGTCAGAGCCCCAGGAAGGTCAAGACCTTTGTGCCTGACCAGCCTGTCGGTGTCCCACCACAGGGACCCTTCACTGACCGGTTCTGCTGGATCACAGGGTAGTTCAGCTGACTTTTTCAGGGACACAACAGCACAAGGGAGACCCCTCAGTGAGTCTTTACTCAGTATGTTCACTGCTGCCAGCACCTGCCAGCGCCTGTGGAGGACTCACACTCACATTTATGGAAGAACAGTCTTTATTAACACCAAATTGTGCCAGGTTAACGTTCGAGGATTGCTGGTGATAGTATCTGACTGCAAAAATGAATCACATTTTTGTGATGCAATACACAGTGGGGCTCTAATCCCCAGTAAAAGCGTGCACAGAGTGCAGGAGTCCCTACAGGGAGAAGGCAGGTTCAGCCTGTTGACTGATCCCAGTATTTATGATGGTATCCTCCCTAACTTTTCTCCCATTCCTCACTTACTTCTATACTATATGTTTAGGTGGAGCTTGAGTGACTCTGGTCATATATGCCTTTGTTGCTGATTGGAGTAAAATTCTCCCAATTAATTTTTAAAGATACAGTCAATAAAATCTGGAGCACAGGTCCAGTGAGGGGTGGTTGTACCTTGGAGGTGTGTAGCTTTGGGAGGGCGTGTATGTGTTAATATTACAATTATGCTACAATGAACCAATTTCCTCTCAGGAGAACGATTTCACCACAGCTGTTGGCCAGCAGCAGGACATTTCCTCTCTCCCCTGGTTGACAGAAGGTATGGGGTTTATCACCTGCAAAGTACCATTGGGTTCCCCTCCTGCAAGGATTTCAACAGAGCCTGGCTCGGGTGTCTTCACTCCTCTGTTCCCTCACTCTTATCAGGTGCTTACAGTTTTATGGGGAATCGAAGTGGAACATTCCAACCCCATTCCATCCAGGGAGCAGCAGCTGTATTTCACTCTATATTTTCTGTACCACTATAACCTCTGTTAGGATGAGAGTATAACCTCTGTTTCCTCCAGTTTTACCCCCAGCCATGTTTCCCCACGTTCCTTACTGAAATGCAGCTTTTCACTAACTCAAAATTGTAATGATTTTTATGTCTCTTAACTTTGTACATGCCAGTTAGTGAAACTCTGGACTTTCTGATGCTGATACTTGTCATAGACATCCATAAAACTCTATGCTGACAGTCTGAATTTTGGTGAGAGATACTTTACACTTCTCTGTACTGTTCTGTTCAATTGTAACTTCAGATGTTATACCTAGAAACCTTTTCCCCCTGTTTTTCTGTGTAAGAGATTTACTAGATCTGGATCTTGAACCTTTGTTGTTCAGCCCCAGTGAGTTCTGTCATTATTCCTGCACTGAGTGAGGTCTGGAAACTAAGGCATTCTGACACTTAGTCCTGCTTTCTTGTACAGCTATTTCATGTCTTCACAGAACATGTTTCAAACTATTGCCCTGCAGTATGCTGAATGCTTTTTTTCTCCCCACAAGAACTTACATTTTATTGTTGAGGTGACAATTTAATATATGGCCAATTAAATGTGTGAAAGCTGTTTATAACTTTACAAAGATTTATTAGGGCATGCAATACCAGTGAAACATGTTTGATTTTCCTCATCTAGCACAAGATCTTTGTCTAGCACATTTTATAAATATTTAGTTCTTTGACTTAGCTGGAAACAAACACATTCTGTGTAAAGGACTGTGTTTCCTTCTATCCATTACTTATTCCTGGGGAAATCGGAGTAGATTGATAACTAGGCAAAATACTTGTGTTTGAGGTGAGATTTACTGAGGTCACCAACAGAATCTTCTTCCATTCCTCTAGGAATATATGGATTATGAAATTGCCATCCCTCTGGTGTTTCCTGAGCTGAGGTGCTGCGATTAATCTGTGCTTGACCTTAGCCAAAATGCCAAGAAGCGACCTGAACAAGTCAGTGCTCCTGAATTGTGTTAGTGCAACATAAAATGTGCTCATCTCTGGGCATCTTCACTGGACATTGAGCCTGCTGTGGGTGCTGCTCCTGTTATTCTAAACAGCTTAGGATAGGATCCACCGTCTGTGTTCTGTGAACAGTGTTTTTCCTTCTCATCTTCTAGAAATGTTTTGTTTCACAGAATTTAATGATTTCCCCTCCAAGTGTAGGTGTAGGCACTGTTTATAATGGATTATTTTGTTGACTAGCTCACTGCATGAATTCACCTGTATGATCAGAAGAGGAGAGAAGGTGGAGTCTAGCATGTGGTGGGAAATGGCGACTATGGACTGGGTGTTAAGCTGGATTTTTCAAAGTAAACCTAGAGCACAGTGCTAAAATGTTGAGCCCTGAGGTCTTTAATAATAAGATTATTAACAAGGTATTGTTTTTAAGTGGCTGCAAAGCTAAACTCTTTGTTGCATCACTTCAGTGTTGGTGAATTTAGGTTGGGCTCATGAGACATTTACTGAGATCTCGGCAAATCTGTTCTCTTTAGGAAGGAAAATTCTTCCAGGTAAATTGAAAACACTTTCCAAACAATTGGAAAATTTGATTTTTAGTAATTATCTAATTTAAAAAAACCCATTGCTTACAAATCCTAGTTGCATACGTGGTGATGGACCTGCATACACTTGTGATTGCTGGGCATGCAGAGTCACCTGTCCAGTCTGAGCAGTCCCAGGGGGTGCCAGACTTTGTTTGCTGCTGATGCCTTTGGGGTGGGTGGATGCATTCTCCCAGCAGGGTGCTCCCAGCAAGGGCTGAAGGTCACAGCAGAGGTTTGTGCATGCTCTCCTTGCTCAAAGGGAGCGTTTTGCAGCTGCCAAATGCCCATTACTGCCTTTCCAAACTCCGCTGTGTGTGCACGTGTGTGCCTTTGGGAGGAGCAGAGACTGCTCAGGTAAGGAGGAGCTGCACAGAACCAAGAACAATCCATTCCTGCAGCAGCAGCTGAATTAAGCAGCAAAGGACAAAAGAGTAAGCTTGGGGATATGACTGAAGCTTAAAGGACACATTTTCTTTGTTAAAAAGAGTCAGGGTTAATTGCCACAGTTTTGTTGACCTTCCTCTCAAACAACGTTTTGGATTTTGGAATTTGCCGGTAGAATTCCATAATGCAGAGCACCTGCCCCCTCTCGGTGATGAGCTCTGTGAGCTGATTCACCACCAGAGAAGTCAGAAGCAAGGAATACATAACAACTGATACAGCACTTGCAAAAACTTGCTTTGGGTTTAGGTATCAGCTTTCTGTTCACAGCATAAGTAACTGATTGGGTCTTGCTTTCTCTTTGGTTGCTTTTTCCCTTTCTGATTTGACACAATGGGTGGCTGAGGCCTTTAGTTACGTTGGCCTGTTTCAGAAAATTAATTTACATATTTAACATCCTTTGAATTTGCTTGAGATAAAGATCTAATTAATCTGAACATGGCAGGCAAGTATAATGCTAAGGCGAATTGTAACTCCGTGTTTAGGAGTATTGGCTCCTTTGTCTATTGTTGCGATGCATTTCTAATTCACATTTGAAAAATTGTGAATTAATGCTTTAGGCTACTTGTATGCAAACCCATTTCAATTGTTTTCTGATGATTTACACTTGGAATTTGTGTGGGATATGTTGTAGGTGAAATTCAATAAAACTATATTTTTCCTGCATAAAATTATCTGCCCTATTTTCAAGAGTGTTAAATACTGTGACTGCTGTTCTTTTCATACCAGGCTGTGGACTTGATAGTAAATAGAAGCCACATAATGTATTTAAAAATGCAGAGGATGTGGTTTCTGAGGAAAGTTGATTATATTAAAATGGCAGATGTTTTGTCTATCCAGGCAACTACCCTCTAGGTTTCTGAAAAATTGTAAAGAATACACAAAAGACTATTATCAACTTATAGAACTGAAATGTCAGAAATTAACTTTTATAACAGTCTTTACTCTAGCTATGTTGTCTTAAATAAAACTTATTGGATAAGACACTGGAAGCTTTCAAAGAATTTTCTATTCATTGCACCATTGTAGCCCAGACTCAGCAAAGCATATTAATCTGTGAACAAAAATAAGCCCGTGTATAGGTCATTTTCTAGATGCAAAAACACTTCAACACATGGACAAATTTTTCAGTAATATTACAACTTCTACCAGTGGCTTAAAGTGCTGGCAAACTGAAACATATTATAAAGTATCTGGCTTGCAAGGGCCTGAATGTAAACTCTGTCTGTGCAAAGCCAGAACTTTGAGAATTTAGGAATCTGTATCCTTCTGAATTTCTTATCTGATTTTTAATTTTATAAGTGGAACATGCAAACATTTTCCACCCACTGGGATGTTTGTAATCCCATTTCTAATAATCAGGAAAAAATGTAAGCTGCCTATTTTGAATGCCCTGTTGATAAGCATTTCAACAGGATGATTGAAAACTTACACTGTGCTAGATTATCTGCGATAGATTTCCCTGTCAAAGAAGCATTTTGCATATGAGGATTTTTTTCTGTGCTACTATGTCACTGAGTCTTTTTAAAATAAATGTTTATGTGTCTGACAGTGAACTCTGGCATATGCCATTGCATGCACAATGTAAGAAATTATCACTTTTTTCCATTTTTTCTGCCTGATTTACAATGTGTTGAAAGCAGCATGCAGTTATAATACAACAGGAGAAGAATAATTTTAGCACAAATTCTCTTTTCAACAGTCCACCATT
The DNA here is from genome assembly GCA_013397815.1 of Aleadryas rufinucha. Classification (NCBI taxonomy): domain Eukaryota; kingdom Metazoa; phylum Chordata; class Aves; order Passeriformes; genus Aleadryas; species Aleadryas rufinucha. The sequence continues at coordinate 1,155,305 of VZTH01002840.1, forward strand.
TCCCTACATTTTTTAGTTTATTGAATGGCTGATAAAAATGATATGCTGCATGTTTGAGAGAGGCAGAATAAAAAGGACACACTTGTTTCTTGTCAATACTTCTCCCTCTCACAAAAACTCTTCAGAGACTCAAGATGTATGATTATCTAAAATTGCCATTTCTTTATGGCTCATTCAATAACATATTTCCATATTTATGAAAAACACATGGAATTCATAACTGTGGTGGATGTGGCCTTATAGCTGAGTTCAATCACCAGCATTTGGAAGTATACCTTATGTGTTAGTCAAACTGTTTCAAATTGTGATATAAAATTCAAAATATGGAAAATCAGATCCTTGAGGGGGAAAAAAATAAAAAAAATTGTATTCTTCAGTTTGTGAGGGATATAATCATTACAGCTGCTCATTTCTTGAAATGGTAAAGGCTGATTTGAAAGGAGCTTTTCTAAATAACTGCAAAAACAAGCCTAATCCACAGCACCTAAATTTTATCACGAACAAAATTAAATGTCTGTCTTCTAAATTGGCACACTGAAACTTTGGATTGGCTTCTTTGGTCTCTGGAAAGAGGAGGATACTTGGCTGGGGTAGAGGTGGCTGAGCAGGTGCCTCCTGCTCCAGAATTGCTGTTCCAGCTGAGGAGCTCTGCCCTGCGCTCGGCGGGAAGGCCGTGCGGAGGGAGCTGGCAGCTGGAATCGCAGCAGAGATGGATCAGCTCTTTGGAGTCTCACCAAGGAGACTTTGACGTGGGAGACAGGGGAAGTACTGAATAGATTTGAAGGGAGATGGCTTTAGAAGAATGGCATTAATCTAAGATGAGAAAGAAGGAGAGAACTGTATGGGGCAAGCTGAGAAAATACCCTGAATGGATGATGATTTTTCTGGCTGTCTGAAGAGGAGGCAGGTTTTTTCCAGAAAATGCATACATTTCTGGAAAGGATCTGAAAGGTCTGGAATGACTTATCTGCTCACATTTCTCAGTCAATACTGAGTAAATTATGTCTTTTTCATCATCTTTACCTCTGTTCCCATGTTACTAGGCAAGAATTCTTTGTCAACAGCTTGGAAATCCTGTAAAGGGAGAAAACCCCTCTGAATCCTGTGTATGTCAGCATTTTGTGTATGTAGTCTTATCTTTAAGACCACAGTTTCTTAAAAAAGGCATATCTTATATGTATGATAATATAGAAATGCTATTTATTACTTAAAATATGTGATTTGAAAAGATGCCCCGACACATTTGTATATAAGGTATTTAAACATATTCTAATACAGTGACTTATATAAAACCTAAAAGAAATGAAAAGTAAAAACCCCGTGATTGTTACTTTGAAAATTTAGTGTATATTTTTACTTGAAAGACCCAACAGCACAATACAGGATTCTTAAGCCTCTAAGTGCCAATATAGACATTTATATTAAGATTTAATTTAGTTTAAAATAGTTTTGAGTAATTTATGACTTCTCAACTGAAAGAGTCATGCTTACCTGGTTTGCATACAACAGTACACTCAAGCAGCAAATCTGGAGTATAAATAAATGATTCTATGGCTAATAAAAAGAATTTACAAACAGGAGATCCTGTGTGTCCTTTAGCAATTATTTTTTCATTAACAAGTTTAAGTTTTTAAACTTCATTGAATAAGGATTAGAAAGCTGCCAAGGAAAATAAGGTGTATTGTCTGAAATTGTAGCAGCCAGTAAAAGGATAGTAAAAAGAACACTAAGGTAAATGAAATATCTCTAGTGAGGTAGGTCTCACTTCTTTTGCCTTTTTCAGGTTTTCTAGAGTCATGTTTTTTCTTTCTTTTGGCTTTTTTTTTTTTTTTCATGAAAATCCTACGAAGATGAAATGAAACCTTCTCTTTTCCTCCTGATAGTAGGGACAAAAGCTCTCTCTAAACACTACACAATACAATTTTGGTAGAAGTAAAAGAGTGCTGTGCTCCATAGAAGTAAGTACCCATAGGGGACTGCAATCAAAAGACAGTATGAACTTGATCAGAAACAAAGAAAAAGGGACTGTGATTCAGTGCTGGGTTTTTTCTTTTTTTTTTTTTTTCTTTTTTATTTTTGTGAATAATTCAGGAACAAATCACACTGTTAGCATCAAGAGCCAGCAGTTCTCTTCCTGGATACGTATCTTGGATAAAAAATTATTCAGTACTCCATTTCCAACAAAGAATGGAGACAGCAGAAGAGACAGAGAACATTTACCCTACCTGGCATGTAACAGTTCTGATAAAGGCAACTCACAAAGTTCAGTGCTTCCATTTCCTTTGATTGCCAAAGAAATAAGAATTTTGTCTTTGGTTCAATTGCTGCCATCAGCAGCTTGTGTGTTTTTGGTACCACTGAGAAGTTCCATCCAGGACATGAAAGTCTGAGAGACTCAGAGCAATCAACCCCAAGGCCAGCAGCCTGCAGAGTGATGCAGCTTTTGTCACTTAGGTAGACTGAAAGATTAATATTAATTTAATCTAGACTAGGCTCTGCTTATGCCTTCTGCTCCTATTTTGCTGTCATGTGTTTCAATTCAGAAGTTTGAAAAATTAGGCTAAATAATTGGCTGTTCATATCAGTGAAATACATAGAGCATGGGGCAGTGCAAGCTTAGGGAGATAACAGAACTGAGTAAATACAGCTTTCATGCTGGAAAACTGAAATTAGTTCTTCTTAAGTGTGACCAGGCATGAAAATACCTTTTCCAAGGGTATTACCTGATAGGCATCTTAGTAATAAACTCCTGACATCAAATAGATTCAATAATTTATTATTCTTTAATATGTTTTTAGAGGTGATGATTGATTTCTATCTTCACTCTGCTTTGTCTTGAACAGGATAGATAAACCAACTTGCAGCTTGGTATGAAGGACAGCTTGATCTGATGAAGGAGCCTGATCCTGTGGCTAAAGAGTTCAGGATATTCTGCTTCTAGGGAATAATCTAGGTTTTTATTTACTGAGATCCTCTGTATGCATCGAGTGGGCTCATTCTGTTCTTGAGAATCTTGTTTTCTTTTGCTTTCTCTTGAGATTTCTGACTTGCTGGCATCAGAAATGTCCTTTCAATAGGGGAAAACTCCTTACTGCTAAAGGCATGCTGCTGGCAAGGGGAGAGAGGGAGGTTATCGTAGCAGCACTCATCCCATGTTTGTAAGTGGAAGTGATTGTGAATCTTAGCAAAGTTCTAGATCATTTTGCTGCCTTACATGTATTGCTGAAACAGGGATGAATTTCATGACATATCAGATGCTTTGTCTCAATCAAAGTTAAGGTCAACCTGCTCAACTATTCAAAAAAAAAAAACCAAAACGCAACTCGTTATAAGTTAGGAAAACTTTTTATTTGATGTCAATATACATCTATATCATATCTTTGCCATGATATCCATTCCCTCTGCTTGTCTAAACTGATGTTTTTCAGGATTGAAGGAAATAGAATTAAATAGTAAAACAAATTTTATGGTGTTCTATGCACTGTTCTGTGCTGCCTGTACTTCAGGGTCTGACAGATGACAGTCCTGAAATCGGTGTATGTTTATCCAATCTCTTTCAGAAAGTTCAAGATAACCTTACTTTTGACAAAAGTGTAACTGGCAGTATCCGTGCAAAACAGCTTTTTGAATTTTTAAAGTATTTTATTGCAAACATTCCAAGTGTGTCTTATGTGTGTATATATATCTATATATATCTATCTATATATATTATAGAATTATTTCTGTTGGAAAAGATCTCTAAGATCATTGAGTCCAAGCATTAATGTAAAACTGCCAAGTCCACCACTGAACCAGATCCTTAAGCGCTATGTCTGAATGTCTTTTAAATCCCTCTAGGGTTGGTGACTGAGCCACTTCCCTGGACACCCTGTTCCAGTGTTTGACAACCCTTCCTGTGAAGAAATTTTTCCTCATATCCAATCTAAATACTCCCTGGCACAATTTGAGGCCATGTCCTCTTGCTTATTACTCGGGAAAAAAGACTGACCTCCACCTGGCTACAGCCTCCTTTCAGGCAGTTGTAGGGAGGGATCATCCTTTTCGCCAGGATAAACACCCCCAGCTCCCTCAGGTTTGTATGTGACAATTTTTAGAGTTGTCTCAATGTTATGACACAATACAAGGAATCTGACTTAACATACACAAAAATGTAGGAAGAAAATGACAAAACAATTCTTTTTTCCTTGGGGGCAAAGCAGTATTAACAATAAAGTACTTAGTCTGCGGAGGGGAGCAAAAATAACATCAAGATTATTGCTTAACATTATTCATGTTTATGAATCATGTTGTGCAAAACGGTTCCTGTACAGAATTTTACACAGCCTACATTNCTCGTTATAAGTTAGGAAAACTTTTTATTTGATGTCAATATACATCTATATCATATCTTTGCCATGATATCCATTCCCTCTGCTTGTCTAAACTGATGTTTTTCAGGATTGAAGGAAATAGAATTAAATAGTAAAACAAATTTTATGGTGTTCTATGCACTGTTCTGTGCTGCCTGTACTTCAGGGTCTGACAGATGACAGTCCTGAAATCGGTGTATGTTTATCCAATCTCTTTCAGAAAGTTCAAGATAACCTTACTTTTGACAAAAGTGTAACTGGCAGTATCCGTGCAAAACAGCTTTTTGAATTTTTAAAGTATTTTATTGCAAACATTCCAAGTGTGTCTTATGTGTGTATATATATCTATATATATCTATCTATATATATTATAGAATTATTTCTGTTGGAAAAGATCTCTAAGATCATTGAGTCCAAGCATTAATGTAAAACTGCCAAGTCCACCACTGAACCAGATCCTTAAGCGCTATGTCTGAATGTCTTTTAAATCCCTCTAGGGTTGGTGACTGAGCCACTTCCCTGGACACCCTGTTCCAGTGTTTGACAACCCTTCCTGTGAAGAAATTTTTCCTCATATCCAATCTAAATACTCCCTGGCACAATTTGAGGCCATGTCCTCTTGCTTATTACTCGGGAAAAAAGACTGACCTCCACCTGGCTACAGCCTCCTTTCAGGCAGTTGTAGGGAGGGATCATCCTTTTCGCCAGGATAAACACCCCCAGCTCCCTCAGGTTTGTATGTGACAATTTTTAGAGTTGTCTCAATGTTATGACACAATACAAGGAATCTGACTTAACATACACAAAAATGTAGGAAGAAAATGACAAAACAATTCTTTTTTCCTTGGGGGCAAAGCAGTATTAACAATAAAGTACTTAGTCTGCGGAGGGGAGCAAAAATAACATCAAGATTATTGCTTAACATTATTCATGTTTATGAATCATGTTGTGCAAAACGGTTCCTGTACAGAATTTTACACAGCCTACATTTTAAGCAGGTTATGAAGCACAGAAACATGCCTAGGCTAAATATATTCTTTTTACAGGAAGATTCTTCAAATTTTCCTTTCTGATGTAACTGCTCAGCAGAGCAGAGCATCATGTAATTAAAATACATTAAGTTCGACTCCCCAAGCACTTAGTTTTGCAGTGGTGAAGAGCAGAGGAAAAGTGGTATATGCTTATAAATAAGAATATGAAAAATAGTTGTGAGGTAGAAAAATGATAGAGGGAGGAAAGAAGGGGAGACTTGGCAAGTTGTGAGAAAAACTCAGGTTGCTCGACCATGTTTTCCTTGCCAACTGTTTTAAACCTACAATGTTAAAAGCCTTCAGCTGTACCAAGGGCCTGATAATTGTCATTAATACAAAATGAAGGGTGAATTGCATGTTGCCATGACTAAGCTGCACCACTTAAATTTGGATTCTTTTCTTTGTGGGTAGTTACAGAATCAAAAGGATCACCCCCCTAACCAGTTTGGACAGTGCACTGAAAGTTCAGAGGATAAAGGCTCAGACCTGAGAGCTGGGAATCCTTTGCTGCAGTGTTTGGGAAGGTACCTAGTGAGGGAGGACAGCCACAGCTCCCTGATGGGATTCATGGTTTATTGGAGGCTTGAACTCTGGTCGTGTCCACCAAATAGCCTGACCCTTCCAAGGCATTAAATTCCTCCACTTTCAGAGGTGAAATCCAAAATTAAAAGCGAACTTTTGAGTCTCAGCCTTACTCTGCAGTCTTAAGGGCTGTTTTTAGCTATGTGCTGCCAAACAATAGAGCTGACACAACAAATATGTCAAATCCTTAATTTATCATCTGTATCAGTGTTGTGTAAAATTTATTAATCCCTGCAGGAAATAAAAATGCAGGTTTTTGGTTTGTATGCTGATTGTGTGTTGTAGCTGGGGCGAGCAGAGTCAGGGAGCTGAGTTGTGGACTTGCTCCCAGAGGCTTTCAGGCATAGCAGGTCAAAAAGCCACTGTGTCACAGCCAGTGCTATAGATGCTTTCTGTAAATGTAAAAGATTCATTTTGATAGACACCCTAAGTCAACATAAGGAAAATTTATTTATTGTTTATTACAAATTTTTATATTAAATCTGCCTTTGACACTTGCAGCAAGGTTGTGACAGGTGTTTAAAATGGTTGAGTAGTTTCATACAAATATCTCTGACTACTGCCATTTAATTTCATTGCAGAAAGCTTGCAGATAGGACAAAAAATACAATCCTTCGAAAGAAGCTTGTTGCAGTCACAAGGAAAGATTGTCTTGTAATTGAGGTCTCACCTGGGATCACAGAAGGTCTGCTTTGTCTTTTTTCCTTAACTCTATATCTGTTTTGAGAGTGACCTTTTGGGAATGTTCCTTAGTCCCTGAAGCACTGTTTTTCACTAAAGGCTGGATGTGGTGAGTATCCTGTGAACAGCTGTGGAATTTACATAGCATCAAAAATGCAGCTCACATGGTCACAGGGTGCAGATCCAGGGCTTCACAACTGAAAACTAGGCTCAGAAGGCAGAGCAGCAGGGTGGATCACAGGGAGCTGAGAGCAGCAATTCATTATTCCTTCTTCTTCTCCCTTTCCTCCACTGCCATGGCTCAGTTAATTTTGCTCTGTCAGGCCATGGATGACACTATTTTACCATGCTCCGTTTCCAGGGGCATGTTGACATTCCATCTCCAATAGAGGTGAACCTAAATGAAGAGTCAAGAGATTCTTTCTGGTACTCTTTGTAGTTCTGCAAATCAGCCTGTGTGTAACAGAGTTGTACAACCAATGCTCCTGCTGCTTCTGCTGTTTGCTTACAAACTGCTTCCTCAGCCTTAGCAACTTGGCAATATGTAGTTGAGAAGTTCATAACTGCTTTAAGACAGGAATTGTGGCATGTTAGGGCATTGCTAAAGTAAGTAACAATTTGTATATGACAATTGGCAGATTATTTAGTGATTTTTGATTTGTAGGTGTTAAAGGCTGATAAAGAAAAAGCAGCAACTGGTTGTGTGCACAAGAATTTGTCATAGCCTTTTAATTTGGTGCCCTAACTTATGATGCTTTGGAATACTCATACAATATTTAGGATTCAGGATAGCACTGCTGGTTTAGTAATGCCCCATAATGTTCCTGCCCCAACCTGAGTTCACCAGCATATCTTTTAAGACCTGAGAACTGGTGCAACTTCCCAAAAGGATGTGAGACCTCTATTCCATCAAAGGCTGGGGTTTTTACAGCAATGTGTGCAGCAAAAAGGGGAGCTGAAAAGTTTTGTCATTCCCACAATATTGAAGATTCAGAGGCCCCTGCCATTTAAAACACAAGTGGGCAGGGTTGAGACACAGATGCCCGTGAATGAAGCTCTGTGTGGAGGAACGTGCTCAGGTAACCCAGAGGAGCCTGTGCTGTGTGTGGCAGTGTAACAGGTGACATCACTTTGTGTCTGGGAAGGGCTGTGCTGAGCTGCTCCCTCCCTGTGCCCTGCAACAGCTCGGGATGGAGCTCAGGACAAGGACAGCGGCAGCTCCTGCGGGCAGGACCCAGGCAGAGATACTATTTTCAGATATACAGGTAGAAATTCTGTTCCTGGCTGAAATTATTGTCCTTTCCATGAGAATCCTTTCTTGCAATCTTTACTTTGTTAGTTTTCCCTGATATTCAAAATCATAGGAAGGAAGGAAATGCTTTCTTCTCCAAAAAAGATTATTTGTATTTTGTATTTTTTGTATTAATATGTATTTTTCTTATAGGGCCATCTCAGTCAACTTTGAAGAAGACTGTTTGAGGCTGGGGGAGATAAGTTTATTGAATATCCTGAAAACTGGCCCTTTACTTTAAAGGTCCAAGTTAATGTTGTACTATTTTTCGTTTAAGGGCAGTTAAGAAAATGGGAGGGGTTTTGTTTACAGAACTCAGATCCTGTTGTAACAAAAACCCCAAACCAAAAACAACAACAAAAACTTTTTTTTTCCTAAAGAGCCTTGCTGCATTAAAGAAAGACCAAGATTTAGCTTTCTGTTGTACTTTGCAGCACAGCCTTAGCTGTGCTTTAGTACCAAAAGCCAGTGTAGTAGGCAGATTGCCATATTATCTGGCAATGCCTCAGTAATGAAATTTTCTGGTCTTCCAGTAGGAATCCTTAGGGTACAGACCTGAAAATGAGATTCATGCATACTATATTATTTAGACATTTTAAGCACCTACATACCCAGGCTAAAGGCTTTTAGTTCATATTGGAAAATAAAGACATACCACAAACCCACCCCCAAAGATATTTAAGGGTTATATTTAGAGCCATTAGCTGCAAAGATGGGGGAAAAAAAATCAATAGCATTGTTTTCTCTTATTGAATTTTTGCTCAGGACTTTAACAGACAGATTTAAAACAAACTAAATGTCTGTTGTTATTAAAGTAATGTAATATCCTAAGAGCTTAAAGGTCTTTCACTGAGTGTGACTCTCTCATGGCTTGGTCACTGACAAAGCAAACCACACAACTTTTCCCTAGTGTTACTATGTTGCTACAGTAATTTGTCTTGCTTTGCTTTGTTCTGGTTTTTTTTTTTTTTTTTTTTTTTTTTTTTTTTTTTTTTTTTTTTTTTTTTTTTTTTTTTTTTTTTTTTTTTTTTTTTTTTGTTTTTTTTTTTTTTTTTTTTTTTGTTTGGTTTTTTTTTTTTTTGTTTTGTTTTTGTTTTTGTTTTTGTTTTTTTTTTTGGTTTTTTGTTCATTTGTTTGTTTGGTTTTCTTTTTTCTTGGGTTTTGTTTCCTTTCCTTTTCCCAGGTGAGGCTCCATGCTTAGCTGCATGTCTTAAGTTCCAGCTCCTGCTGTTTCTACTACTGTGCTGGGAAACTTGCCAGTGCACACAAATCAAAGTTATGTCTTTGCTTGTTTCCTCATGCTGAACTCTAACAAGAGCCCTGCAATGCCAAAGCTATAAAATATTCTAATTTCATGCCTTATTTTCAGTAAACTGAAAACCAGGAGCTTTAATCTGGGTCTTTTCAGTTTATTATTGAAAGAACAATTGCTGGCATTGAAAAAAATTGTGGAGAATCCAGTCAGTTGTGTGTGAAGGAAGGAGAGAGGGAGAGTTCTCTGATACTGCCCTTGTTTTCCTTCAGTTCATCTCCTGTGGAAAGGAATCCTTGCAGAATGGTAGTGGCAGTTTCAGAGGTTTCCATGTCTTCCCTCATTTGCACAGTTCATAAAGAAAAGGGCTGGAGCAGCCACTGGAATGGAAATGGGTGATTATTCTACTCCCTTGCTATCATGAGTCATTTACTCCAGTACACATGTGATTCCTATTCTACCCTGAGGGGGGAAGATAAATGCTCTACTTGCCAGAGAAAACTGAAATTTAAAAAGTCACACTTCTATTTCCTCATTTGTTCTGCTTGTGGAAGAGAAACCTTTAGTTTCCTCACCAGTTTTAAGGAAAATGGCATGAAAAAGTCGTTGAACAATTATGTATGACAAAAAGCAAATTTAGTGACCTTGTAAGGTGAAGCTGAAAGAGTCTGAACTGTTATAAACACACTGCTTGGTGGATCTACCTCTTTCTGGAGCTTGCTTTCCTATGGCATTTTGAAAGACTCTATGGCAATATTCTGTTTGTTTCTACTTTTAAATGTTTGCATTGCCTGCATTAAAAAAAAAGAAAAAAAAAAAAGGCCTGACTTGCATATTATCCCTAGTTGTAAAAAGCTAATAATTACTGAAATTGGTTCTGTCTCATTGAAATGCTCTTTCATCTCAAGTATTAAGACATCCTATCAATTCAAAAAGATTTTTTCTTTAGAAAAAGAATTCTCTAAGCAACATTTGGCTGTTGGCAAAGATATTGCATTGTTATTACTACCTTTACCCACTGAGGTTTGCTGCATCCATTTTAGCTGAAAGCACATTTCTATAAATGGTCTTTCAGCTGTGTGTCTCCCCTGCACTCTCAGAAATGGAAATATTATTTGAAATAATTTTGAAATAGTGTACACCAACTGCATCCATTTCATCTGATTACATAAAATCTAGGGATTACCACACTGTCAGGATATACAGCAAATAAAGTAGGCCCAAAGATTTTTAAGTGTTTCAACAGTTTGCAGTTGAAAGTGCAGCCAAGTGCTGGTTTTTGAAATGCACCAGAAGTTTTAAAAAGCTCAGTGTTGGAATTATAGATGTTTTCAAAAAACTTCAGTTTTGTCCTTCAGAATGAGCTTTCATTTTCATTACAGCTCAGTGAAAGTATGAAGTAGAAAAAGTTTTTTGTGGTCACTTCCCTGAGATGGCAAAGGAGGTGGGACCAGGTTCTTTTGCCTCCCTCTGCACAGAGAGTCTCATCCTCATCCTCATCCTCATCCTCATCCTCATCCTCATCCTCATCCTCATCCTCATCCTCATCCTCATCCTCATCCTAAAGGGGAAAGAGAAAGGGGAAAATGATGGACCCTGTTGTGTGTTTGGAGCTGGCAGATTAGGTATCACCAGTGCTCCCTGCAGGTCACGTGCACACCACGTGCAGGGACTTACACTGAGGAATTTGGAGATGTTGCAGGAAGTTTGATGACCAGAACTTCACCAGCAGCCAGACCCTGCATGGAAGTTTTATGGCTGCAGAATAATTTGTGCTCTGCACTGTGGTTTGGATGTACTGAAATTTGTCAAATGGTGGCTAAAAGAGGTAGATGCAGCCTTGCAAAGCCCAGTGCTGGACAATTTGACTGACCAAGCAAAAAAAGAAAAGTAAATAAGCCTTTCACATGTATCTTATCTCATATAGGAAGAAAGCTGCAGTGACACAGGGTCTGTGTGAGGCACAGTTAATATGCAGTTCCATGAAGTGCTTGATGGCAGTTTTGCCTTGTTTCTGAGGCAGCAACAAAGGAGAACAATTGTGGCTTGCCTAAACAGGAAGGTAAAAGGGCCTTATAATTTGAAGAACAGGAAATATTCCTCTTGTAGAACAGCTCTCTCCAGGTGACCTTTGTGTGTGTGGCAAGACAAGCCCAGAGCTAGCAAGGATCCCTGAAGTCTGTTCTGTAATAAAGAGCCTGCACACAGACTCTACAAGGGCTGTGCTCGTGGCTCTCTGCATTTTCAGCCCTGGTTGTGTAGGAGAAAGGTGGGAAGGCCTGAAAGAAGGAAATTTCATTTTCGTCTTTAGAAAAATATGTAATTCTAGAATAGTCCTAGGACTAAAACTGTAGGAGTACTGTCACTGAAGACAAAGCTGATTCAGTGACAGCTTGCAACGGTGCTGCATTGGAAGAAACTGGTGGATTTTGACAGGGATATTGAGGTAGATAACTCAGATTTATTCACTTTTTTATGTGTATGCCTGATGTACTTGGAACCCAGACAGCACAAATAGGCTTGTGACCTTCTGGTGTTTATCCCTTTGGAAGGGTGAGAGGGAAAAATAATGGCCTGTCTTCAGTCAAGCAGGAGTCAATATTGTTTGTGTCTGGATTACGCATGAGACCTCTTTTATGAAAGTTGCTGATGTTATAAGCAGTTTGTTATCCATATTTTTGCTTCAGATATTTACATCCTACTAATAATGGCGATAATTTCATGTGTTGTGTGCAGTGTAACTCACACCCATCTACCAATGCTTCATCTACTTCATGAATGTGATTGAACAGCCTGATCTGGAGTGCTGAGCACAGAGCTGCATTTGAAATGCTCATGGATACTTTATTGTAGCTAATCTTCAGACATGGAAAGCTATTAGTGCTGCTGAATAATAGCTCAGAAGTGTCTTTTATTTTATCACTATCCCTAATAGACTTTGCTGCCACAGAAAAAAAGAATTCTAATTTTACTAGGAGAGTCTTCTGCAAGTTAATTTTATGAAAATGCTAATAGCTGTGGGAGTGCTTGAAAGAATTTAGAGAAATTCCTTTTTTTTTTTTTTTTCAATATATCTCTTTAGTGCTGTTTTAAAAGAAATTTGTGCGAGTTGGTGTCTGTGGTTTGGTCTATTTTTGCATAACTTTCATGGCCCCAGACATTTTCACCGTCAAAGCTACTAATGAAGAGAATTTTAGTACAGTCAGGTATTAATAATGCTGGAGATGTAAGCTAAGCAAAAATTAGAAAGTTTACATTGCAAAATTAACCTCAAAGGATAAAAATAATTGTCCTTTTGTGTAAATTATAAATTTTGAAAGGTAAAATTAGAAGTCCACTATTGTCATAATTTTCTCTGAAACAACATGCATGTCTCTTGAAGTAACATGCAGTAACTTCTTTGTGCCAAATATTGAAAAAAATCAGATATACCCTTTTGTAGACTAACTACAGTATTTCAGACAATTTATCCTGCAGGTTTCCTTACAGGGGAAAAGGAAAGAAATAATAAGAAAAAGCCTGAACCCTCATACTCTTATCAAGTTTAGAAAATCTATTTTGGTAGAAAGGAAATATTATTATTCTTGCAGAAACCTTTATTGATTCTTAGTAACTAGAACTTGATATATTTTATATGCTCTTATTTTATAGGAAAAATCCAGATTATATTATTAATATTTTCACTTCCTTTTACCTCCCAGTGACATACAGGCATGATGATTTGTATGCCTTTGAGGGATCTTCTGCCGCTCTCCTGGAATAGTAAATCCAATACAGCTGTACAAAAACCCACGGAAATTTTAATGAGAAGCAGAGTGAAAAATATTTTGATTAATACTCCAATTCTCTGCCAGAGTGCCACAGTACCATAAGACCTGATTTAGCACTAGCAGAGAAATCCATTGTCAACCATTGACTTGAAATATACGGATTTAACCCTAAATGTTTGTGATGATTCACTTTCCCAATTTGAAAAGCACTTGGCTTCCAGGGCTGGGTGTAACATAAATACTCAGCTTGGACTTGAAAACATATCATCTATTTCCTGCAAGTATTTGTTACTCTCCTTTCTCTTCCCCAGGCACGAAAAATGATCTGAAGTCTGGATTTGTATTTTTGTTGCAGAAGAAATGGTTATGCTGGAGGGAGCTACAGAGGCATTCCCAGAGACATGACAAATCTAAGCTCTCATAGCTGAGGCTTCTTCCTCTCACCTCGTGTCCTGTGTCTGTAGCAAACTGAGGGAACCCTGTCTGGAAATCAGTTACAAGGTCCAGTGGGATGCTGCTGGAAGCTCCCATGGCTGGAGCCATCAAATGTGTCCTCTCTCTCATATTTCATTTTGGCAAACATTTAAAAAATCTTACTTTTTTTCATGAAAAAGGATTTGTAACATTGAAATTCCATGCTTGCTAAGAAAGGGCTAAAGAGATTACTAAATATGATATTCTTGATGAAGTGGAATAAATAAAAAGCATAATATTTTAATTTTTCAGTTCTAGAAGAAGAAAGGATTGTCACCATGATTCTATATGTTTTTAAAAAGCAAGATAGAAATTTCACTGTAAAAATCATCTAGGAACATATTTTCATGAGATTTTTGTAAGACAGCTATTATTTAAACAGTGAGCAACCTCACTGACCCCCATGATAGCCAGGGATATCTGAAACTGAATTATGTCACAGGACATATCTTCCAAGTCCGTATCTGATTGACAGCTGCCAAGTTATATTTCAGTGTTTTACAAATCATTGCATGGAACAATTGTTATGTTAGGGTAATCTATTTCCAGTTCTATAAATCAATTTTTTGTCAAATACTGAAGGTACATCTCGAGGCCGTACTAGATATCTTCTTCCCAGTGACAATTGTCATGCCAGCTCTTTGTCTAAGAGTTGTCTTTAATAAAACAGGAGCTCCATGGAGAACTTGTTTGTAGGCACACAATGTGGGCTTTTTAGAAGAGAGGCTTCTGTGCTTTTTAGAAGAGATATTTCAAATTTATAGTGAAGATCCCAGTCAGTATCTGTCTTTAAGAGAGCCCTTCTGTTGACATCACTGCAGTTTAAAGTGAATTTTAGAGCTCTTTAATCACTGACTAATTTAAAGTATATTTTGGAATATATAAATATAAAATAAAACCTGTTTTTTTAATAAAGTATATATGCCAACTACTTAACTTGTTAAATTTCATATAAAAAGTATGGCAGTGTGACTATTAGGTATGAGGGAAACATCCTCGAGTTAAAGCATGAAGATGATGATTAATTATTTGATCAGGAAAATGGAGTCCTAAACTGCTCTGGCACACAATAACTCTGCCAGTGGGCACTCTGTAGCAAAGCCATTTTTCTTAACTAGTCAAATTTCTGACACTCTTGAACCATGTACTGACAGGACACAGCTTTGGAGTGTTAGCTTTATTGTTTGGAATCATTCAGCTGAAATAAAAACAACCAAGTGTATCAAAGTAAATGAGGAGCAACGAAGATTATAATTGGTAGGTTTGGCATTTATTTTTTTTCCTGTGCCTCTTACTATAATCTTTAATGTTTATTTCTGGATTACTGTGATCTAATCAAGGCTTAGAGAGCCAATATATGTTCAAAGTATGACAGAAATTCTGTTACTTTTAGCAGTAGATCAAATTGAGTGGGAGAAACTGTAAATAGTTTGCTTTTTTAAAATTAAGCTTATGGTTGTAGGGCTGATGTTTGAAGCAGTTACAATATGGAATTTGGGCTTAAAATACTACCAGAAAATAATTGAAATAATAATTCTTAGTATCTCTCACAGATCTTTGTGGTTTTGCTGACGTGTATCCCTCCTGCCCTGGGCTTCAAATCGATGCACAACAGGGAAGAAGTCTCTGGGAGAAGCCAGGCCCTGTTGTTGCAGTCAGTAAAAAACCACAGTTGCCTCTGATCAAGTTGGGGTTTTGGCAGTTGTGTCTGACAATTGAACAGTTGAAAGCTGT
The DNA here is from genome assembly GCA_013397815.1 of Aleadryas rufinucha. NCBI lineage: Eukaryota > Metazoa > Chordata > Aves > Passeriformes > Aleadryas > Aleadryas rufinucha. Next base: position 1,170,469 of record VZTH01002840.1, read on the forward strand.
CTCAGCCCAGTGTTAGTCATCAGCTCAGCTGCTCAGCAAACACAGATCTTTATGATCCCAGCCCTTTGTGCTCTCCCCTCCATTCTGGGGCTTTTGGTTGAAGACAGATTCAGTTTAAGATCTCTGGCCATATGCTCAAAGTTACCCAAGGGACTGGCATTAGCAAGCAGATTAAATTGCTGTGTGCCAGACATGTCCAGTGACAGCAGATTGTGACTTGGATTTTTCAGAAGTATGGGATGCAAAGCTTTAATGGGAATTTGGTTTACTTGGTAAGTAATGTCTTGCAAGATAAGTGTCCATGGGGCTTGCTGTAGTTATTCCTCTGTGAAATCCTTGAAAAATACGCTTCAATTTAGCATTTTCCCAAATATTTTTTTTAATCTCTTGGTGGGGGTATATACACTCTTGAAATTTCATCTTCCTTAATTTTCTTGAAGCGCTAAAACAGATTATAAAAATTGTTTTTCAAACAATTCCATTTTATTATTCTAAGACAAAAAACCTCCTGAAACCAAAAAGAGAAAAGAAAGGTGTTCCATAATGATTTTAAAATATTAAGAAGATACTTTTTTGGGGGAAAGATATGAATCCACCTACATTTAGAATAAAATTTCAGGGTTTTTTTTTAGGTTGTCTTTGCCTCAAATCATATAAAGGAAATGGCGAGTGAAGCTTTCCTTTGAACCTGAATTAGGTAATTTAGGTAATAAACCATGGATCAGGAAAATGCTGCCAATGAAGAGAGCCTTTATTCTGCTTCCTTATCAAATGTTTGGGCTTGTTTTGTCCTTATTATAGGCAAAGTAGTGGTGAAATTTAATAGGAAAGGAGTAGCAAAATGGGAAAGGGGAGTGTCCACAGCCAGCTTTGTGTGTAGGTAGCACTCGATTGGCAGGGTCACAGCCCTGCTACTTCCTGATGAAACAGTGGCAGTCCCGAGCTGACACCAATGAAAAATCACCTAAAATAGAAATAAAATAACAGGCCTAAATGCCAGACTAGCAGAACTTTACACAGGTGTTGTGAGCTCAGAAATCAATAGAATTGATCAAGAAATTTCTTCTCCTTGCAGATCTGTAGCAAACACAGTATTAGACTGTTTTGGGCACCTCAGCATGAGATTGCACTTTAGAAGCAATAGTTCCTGCAAATTTGCTAAGGAAGCCTCTGTACAGGGCATGGACAGTTTCTTCTCCCTTCCTTGCAAAGACAGCACTGAAAATACTAAAATTTGCTGGCTTTGAATTCAAAGAGAAATTTTTAAATACGAAGTTATGTCAATAAATGAAGTGTCCACATTTATTTTTATGTAGAATCTTGTTCAGATTCTTGGTTCCTTCACCTGAGTGTATTTTTTGTGCAAGGGTGATTCATTTTTGCAAATGAATGCATGTCTGTGGATCTTTGGATAATTTTGTTTGTGAAAATCAGCTTGAAGCACCAAGAAACAGCTATGAAATAATTTCTCTGATTTTTGAGAAGGTGACAGTGTTTTGGCTGAAGAATAGCAAGACTTAGAATAATTGATATGTTTATGGTTTTCCCTTTTTAAATTTAATGGTAAATGAGGTTGTGATGAGGTGACTGACGCTTTTGTTATCTGCTGTACAGGAAAATGCAAGAATGCAATCTTAACAAGCAGAGTTAAATGGAAAAGGCTCTTTTTAACACCATGCAAAAATGACTACATATAAACAAAATAGGTCTCTATAAGGTCTTTAATCTGAGCAAGTCTTTAGCTTAAAAAGGAAAAGGACAAGAAACACTTCTTTGTTAAAATATTTATAGAAATCTACAGCAAACTTTCAGAGGTTTTTGAAGTTCAAGAATATGTCTTATCTGCCTCTTTAGACCAAGGGATCAAAACTTAACTTTTATATCAGTCCCTAAGAAAAGGAAGCTTTTCAGTGTGGGTCTGAAGAAAAGAAATTATTTCATCTGTATCACCTCCCTGACACACATCCACATCTGAAAATCACTTGCCTAAAGCCCACGGAACTGAACTCTCTGAGGCTCAAGAGAGGGGAAATCCTGCTTTAACAGAAGGCCAGGTCTTGTGACAGTGATGTGGCTGATCCAGTAGCTGAGAGGTCTCACTGTTCCTAAATTACTGTAAATAGCCTCGGCGTGCTGAAGTGATGGATTCACTGCTGTAATAATTGGCTGTTCGTTCCATGTATCTGAAATCATCACACAGACAGTACATCTGGTGTGCTGGGGGCCTGGGAATCAGGGATCCTAATTGTCACTGAACAGCTGGATTCCTTGGAGATCTTGGCCTCAAATGACTGACAGACACAAACTCCATCAGGAGGCAGGAAATCCTGTTGGTGGTTTTCTACTGCCACCTCACCTTTACCTTTTTTACATGTTAAAAAATTTTCGGCCCAACTTGACAAGACTTCCAAATCTATCCTCCAGATTAACTCAGGGGTTCACATTATACTATATTTAGAATATCAAGAGAAAGAACAACCAATTCAAGAAAGTGTCATTTCAGTCCTGGTCTGTGTTAGACTCAGAAGAATCTGTGAAATGGGAGCCCATGAGAAACCAGGTTCCGCTAATTCTGCAGCTTCTGAAACTGCTTTAATTGTGCCACTGTAAGCACACACTGAAGGAATTTCCTGCTTGTGCTGGGTCTAGTTAATATTGAATGATATCCTTCAAAATAAATTAACAGTTTAACAGTGTGTTTAGTGATAACTCTGAATTAGGATGCTAAAGATTCACAGTAAAAGTGTTCTGAAGAAGAATTTGGGGATTTTCTTCCCTCACATTAACACTCAACACTTTTATGTAATGTTTGCACGCTCAGCCACAGATTGCAATGTACCACTGGATAAATAAATATTTTAAGGAACTGTTAAATTATCTTGATGAGGAAAAAATCCTGTTTATTTACAGAAGAAAAAAGAACTACTAGTTTAACTCCAATAGCTTTAGTAAACTATAGGAATGAAGTATTGACAATTTTACTGACAATTAAATAAGTATTTTAACTACCTTGTGGAGCATAAATATGCTTTCTTATCATTAAAGCAGAATTCCTTTTATTGTAGATGCCCAGTTTGTTAAATTTGTTATGAATTTGTTTTGCTATAAATGGTTATGTCTGTCAATGACAGAAACCAAGCAGATTCTCTAATTTGCTCTCCCTTGAGGGTAATCTACTGATGAGTTTAAGAGTCACAATGCATTAAAAAGCTTCAGGATTGACTGCCCAGAAATAAATAACCTTGCTAGCACTGGTCTGTTGAGCTGTATGGGTGACATTATTTATTGCTGCTCGTATGGTGACATGACTGTACAGGAACGTTGAGTAGCTGTGTACTTGCAAATATCCCAACTTCGTGCAAAGTGAATCAACCACAGGACAGCATTTATTGAAACAAGACAAGAGGAACTTTTTATCAATTACTCTTGGAGAAAATATCCAGGTTTGTCCTGCAGCCAGCTGTATGATGCAGTTTACATAATGCAAGAGGCTTAATGCCTTCCTGATCTTAAAATAAAGAAATAAATAAAGATAGAACATGGAAGGTGGAACATGTTGTCTGTCTAGGCATTAGTGGAAAATTTACTTGAGGAACTCAGAAGTTCCACTTAATCTTACTTGTCAGGTAAATTTCCTTGAAATACAATAAGTTCAAGTCAAAATCAAGTTAAAATTACATTCTTGTGGGTAAGTAATGTGGCAGAGAGAGGAAGTTGTATTGCTTTGGAAGGTTGCACAGTCATCTCTTTTGACATCCTGCTTTTTTTTTCCTTTCTGTAGAATCTATAGGAACTACTCTTAAGTAAAATCCCTCAGAATCATTTTGTGCTTTTAAGGCTAAATTTGCTGGTGTCTTCTATATCTGTCTTGTAAGCTGTGGCTTGTAACATTGCCACTGAGTTTATTCATATCTTTGGGCTAATCCAGAGCTCTTAATTCTGGTATTCATTATTGTTTCAAAGCCATTTGACTAGGGGGAGAAGAAGGAGATGACAACTCATATTTGTCCTCCAGGGTTTCAAAACCAGACAATAGATATGAATATATGTAAGACAGCTATTTTTATTCTCATGTGTCTATTACAGTCATGCATGTAGAAGAGACATCCACCAACTTCATAGCTAAATATATAGCCCAAAGCTGATCTGTCACCTTGCTTAATCAGACCTGTGTGAAATGGCAGGGCTTTGTTCTGTCATAAACCAATGAAGCACACAGTTCCTTTGGTGGTGGCTATTGTCAAAACAACTGATGTGTCTCAGAGTGCTTTCTGTTTGTTTGTGTTATCAGCAAGGATTACATCCTGTCCTTGTCTTTTCTTGTGATCCTTCTCTCCACATAGTGGTGAATGTATACCTACCTGGATCTGAGCCTGTGACTCATTTGATTTGCCTTCAAAAATGCTTAGAAGGGAGGCAAAAATAGGAACATATTCTTGAGCAAAACCAGCTTTCATATGGAGAACTTATCACCTGGCTCAAACTGCAAAATATGGTCAATAAAGGATGGATCTATCTGTTCTTCCTTACACACTGCACCTGGAATTCAGTACTTCTTCTGCCACTTACTGCCCCATTGTAGGGTCATGACCTCCACTTTTCCATAGAGAAAAAGGAATTGTTATATAAGTTCTGGTAAGGCAAGGAAAAGGGCTCCCACTTCCACTCCTTGCTTTGCACATCTCTGGCCTTCTGTAAATCCTGAGTGGTGGGCAAATGTCAGCACAGACTCTGTGGTGACAGAAGCCGGCATTACACGGTAACTTTTAATAGCAGAGTTTTGGCATTTTTCCACAACTGAGTGTCCTGGTTCATTTTGGCTGACAAAGCCAAGTGCCTTCTTTAATATAAATGAAGCAAAAATTTCTGCCTTGAAACTCAGAAGTTCCTGATGGCTCGTAGAGAACAGGTTTAGCTGAAGTAGTTTGACATCAATGCATTAATCTACGACAAAGTCCAACAGCAGCATCAGATATCACTTTCCAATATGTATGCAGAGAAACTTTGTCCTTTTTGTCTCTGCCCATGGCAGGGGGATTGGAATCACATGATCTGTGAGGTCACTTCCAGGCCAAACCATTCTATGAAAATGCTTTTGATCCCAAAATACAGCACAGGATTTTGTCACGTTAGTTGTAATTTTCTTTCTGCAAAATGTTCTCCACTGTAATACAAATCTGCAAATAAAACCGAAAAATTTAAATGATGATTTTTAGAGGAAAAAACCCATGTACTCATGCAAATTGTCCACCTTTCCTCCTAGATACCATGTGGCAACAATAATATTTTTTTTTCAAGTTGCATTACTGAGCAGCAAAACTTGAGGGGAAATGTATGTAATTTATTTGTAAAAATAGGAACTGTTCTCTGGGACGCCTGAAGTTTCAGTTTCAGTCTGTTGCAAGCTCTGCATTTTGATATCTTGAGGCTGAAATGTCTTTGGAAGGGGTGAAGTTATGCTTGTGGGTGGGTGACTTGGAGCTCATCTCTCCCAGTCTGTGGACTGACAGACCTGATCATATTTCCATAACTATTATTTGCTGGATCCTGGCCCTACAGTGCTGCTGTGACTGATGAAAGGGTTGTGATTTCTCTAGTAAATGTTGCCTTGCTACCAAAGGGTAAGAATCCAGCAATATGAAGCATTGAAAATGACATCTGCTAGAACGTATCCTCTAGTCAACCAGCAAATCTATCAATATTAAACACTAGAACCCATAAGATATAAGTTTTTTTTAACTGTAAACCAAATTCCTGTGGTTGAAGGAACTGACAAATGCAGAAGATATGTCTGACCATCTTTTTTTTCTTATTTTAGGGTTTGTGGGAGGCATTTTTCAATGCAAAATGCCAATTTTTAAACACCCCCTCACCCAAAAAAAAAAAAGTCTGTAGAACATTTGGCATGCAAAACTAAATGAAAAATCTGGCCCAAATTTCTCCCAAATTTGTCATGAAAATCACTGTGTGGATCATTAAGAAGCATTCAGTTAATGGGGACTAGGAGGAACCATGCAGTCTCCAGATCCATCTGGGTTTTTCAGCGGACTGTAACATAACAGAAGGCACCTACAAAAATAATGGAAAAACAAAACAGAGGGAGAGAAAATATTATATTCCAACAAAATTATGGAAAATGAAATGAAAATATTACACTTTAAGGAATTTATACAAAGATATTTGTGGTTATGACATACAGGGAATCTGTGATGACTTGTCACTCTCCCACATATTTTTTGTTAACATTTAATTGCTGCTCTCCACTAATGTTCACTCTGGTAAACGGTCAAGTGCCACCCCTGTAGGTGACTTCTTTCCATTTACACCATGGATCTCAGGCTCACTCTAGAGGAGCTGATAGTAGCTGACCAGTTCCCCAAAATAAACCTGTGCTCCTAATGCTGCTCACGGTGTCATTTGTGTCACCACTGCTGCTTTCTGCAGCAAAGGCCATGCTGAGACTGATGGTTTGCTGGCCCAAGCTCTGGTACCACACTGCTTGAAAATTAGAAAACAGAATTTATGACTGGAAATTCTTTAATCGTGAGAGAGGGCTGGTGATTCCTGCGCTCAGCTGTGGTAGCCAGGCAGGCCAGTGCAGCCCACAGTCGTCTGCACAGATGCTGCTGCCAGCAACAGATCGTGCTTCGATCATCCCACTGGGTGCCTCTGCTTTGAAGTGAAAAAAACCTTCATTGTGGCTTGGGGCCAGTTTCTGCTCTGGCTCCTCCAATTCCTCATGAATTTGCCTTTGCTTCTCCTTTTGCAAGAGTTTTCGATTTTGATCTGCAATTTTGCAAAAACGTGGCTCCCTCCACACTATTTGTTTGATGTGATGAAGCCAGACTCAGATGCAGAGCTGTTAGGATTTGTCTCAGTGCTTCACCTGCTGCAATAAAAATGGGATCTCAAAGCACAAGATGTATCTCCTTAATTTTCCTCATAGTTTCTAAGTCATCCCTATGTCTTAAAGGCTATCCCTGTGGACCTCGTTCACCACACCTGGGATACAGGTCCCATTTTGGTTGATGGGCCAGTTCTTTAATAGGACTTTGCCCAGCCTTTCAAGATGGATTCAGGAATGTAAGATAGATCCTGTGAGCTGCAGGCTCTGTGTCTCTCATCTGATCACCACGAGTCACATGTGTCCATCTGGTCCACAGAATCAGCAGCTTCACCAAGGATTTGGGATAGTCTGTCCCATTTGGCATAGTCCTGGCTGATCTTATGATGCTGTGCAAAAGCAGTTGTTAATGTATTATCCAGCCCCTGTGAGTGATAAAAGTTTGCATAGATTGAAGGTAGGTTGCAAAAGTTCATAGATGAGAAGCCCCCAAAATTAAAAATTGAGTTTTCATCTGTACACATCTACAACAAGTCACACTCCATCATTCTGTATTATAAATTAATAGAACCTATGCTATAATTTGCATGTTGTGATTTTTTTTAGGCTTGAAAATATTTATTTAAGAATGTGAAGTTTTAAGTAAATTGTTACTATTTTTTATGCAGGGTCTCTGAGGCTTTATCTTGCCTTTGTTCATACTCAATCTCTATATGAGACTAACATTAGGAACTTATGTGCAAGTTTGCAGTGACTCTCTTCAAATTGTTTTGAATAGTTTGTCTGAGCCTCTTTTAGGTGAGTATGCCCATGTAATTTTCCACATCCACTGTTACCCATATTTGTTTTCTTTGCTTTAACAAAATTAGCAGGCAGTGATGTGTACGTGTTCTTATTTTTGTGTAAAAGAGAAGTTTAGTGTGAATGTCTGAAATGGAGCAGATCCTCTCAACTTTCAGTGGTACACTGTCCTACCTACCTACTTAAGAGAGACAATTTTAAGGTCTGACTCTTTTCTGGGTAAGAACATTGTAGGCTTAACGCAGCTCTCCCACGTACATCAACCGAATGGAGGTGGCATGTGAATTCATTAAAAATAAATCTTGTTCTATATTTTATTTTTAATCCTGTATTTTATCTTCAGTTCATATCCATTGTAAAGTTCTCATCTTTGTCAGTCCCAGTGAGAGAATTATTAGAGATGTTATCTTGCTAAGCAGCATATGTATTATTTTTTTTAAATTGTATTGGCCTATAAAGCAATGTAAATATCATTCTTTTATGGCTACTTTAACAAAGTAAAATGCTTGATTCAAAACAAAACAGTCATGGAATGAAAAAAAAATAATCCACATCACTCAGCATTTTGAATGCTAATTCCATGGCATTCATTTAAAAATTTTAGCTTTATTGAAGCATTCATGCCATGTTGATTTATGCTGTGCACCCTTCCCCTCCCTCCCATCCCTGCCCTCACACCTCAACACAAGGCAGCTGGAGTTTAATTTCGGTATTATTCCTACTGTGTTCCTCTGTGAGGTATCAGAGGTGTCCTTCATGGCCTTTCTTTGACACTCCTCTGTACTCCTCTCCTCATTGCTGTTGCCAAGGCATTGCAAGTTTTGTTCTATAGTTTGCATTATTCTCCATTTCAAAATTGATGAGTTGTATCTACGTGTCACGAGTCACGAATGTGTTATTTCAGTTTTTCTGTCTCTCTCCCTGTTTCCCTGAGGTACACACAGTTTTCTTAATTTACTCTCTAATGGAAGGATTTTTGGGGTATAATTTGAAACATCTCATCCTTATTCTGCTCAATATTTTGGACATGTAAAAGGGAATAAAAAAAGCCTGTGTTGTCAGTGTTCCTTTCTCTGAAGTATTGTCCCTGTTATTTTTGTACTGAACTTTATATCTATTTGTGATAGCTAAGTTTATATTTGGTAAGACTTCAGCTGCGTTGTGTTGTTGTGACTGTGTATTTTGCTGTGATGAAGTGAAGCTCCCACAATGAAATCTGCAGTATTTGGCTTGTTATGATTTCATTACCAGGTTTTTCCAGCAAGAAAAATATTGTCTCTTTATGACTAGAATTACTATTTTTAGATTCAGTTGTTTGCAGTGGGGTTTTAGAGGATATTCTTGTGCACTTGGGAGAAAAATGGGTATAAATCACTTTCAGAGAGAGCAATTGAGGTCCAGACGCTCCCCCACTGAACCTGGTCAGAAAAGCAAATGCTTTCTGCATCTGTTCACTTATCCAGGTGGGAAGATTTGTGATAAAAAACTCCCAATTTTACTTCAAAGCTAATTACAGGGCAGAGACACATAACTATGCAAAAATTTACTAAATTTACTACTTTGAGTCTATCTTATCAATCTGGTTTTGAATCATGAGACTTGTATTAAATAGGAATTGATGCTCAGATGATTCTTTTTACAGAATAGAATGGCTTAAAATAGAATTGAGTGGGTTTCCTTTTTTTTTCAGAGTATGATTTCTTCCTCTCCCCCTCCTCCTTTCCACCCTGTTCCACAAAAGTAAGCCCATGGGACAGCCTACATTCAAGTTTCTTCTTTTTGTTTTATTATAGAAAAAGATAAAACTGATAAAATACCTATGGGGATGGTAAATAACTGTGCTATGACATTATTTTACAAGACAACTTGTCAAACTTGCAACCCAGGTAAGCTGCCATAGGTAAACTGTCATGTCTTCAACCAAGGAATAGTGTTCTCTGTCACCCGCACTGGGTGAGGACTCTACACCTCAGTGGTGTCATGAGGCAGAGTTCTCTTCAGCACAGAATGATTTTTAGCTTCCATAGGTAATTCTTTTTTAGTTTAACCTGCAATATTTGCCTTGGTCCCTTTACAAGAATAAAGTGAGTAATAAGTCCTGACTGCCAGAAGCATCTCAGTCCTTCGTTGCCTCCATCCATGTTTTGAAAATTTCTTCAGAAGATTATTTCAAAAGGGTTCATTCCTTTCCAAACCTTTAATTTTTGTGGGGTTTTTGGTTTTTGATCTTGGCATAAATGTTTGATTCCTTTCCTCTGCTTTCTGTACTGTGGTTTTTGCAACTATTCAGTTGACTATCTGAAAATTAAGCTTTCATTGCCTTAAACTGAGAGTCCCATACACCTGAGCACTCTTGAAAATGTTCTTACCTTCCTGTCACTCCTCATCAAAGCAACAAGGAAGAACAGTCATCATTTTCCTACTAGGGTGCTCTAAGGGTGATCATTTACTGCTTATAAACTTCTTGGAGGCTAAAAATCCTCCACCTTCTATTGATCCTTCTACTTTAAAGGTCTAAGATATAAGAGAATGGTGTGCCATGAATGAATATATAACTGGGTCTTTTTCAGAAAGAAGCAAATATCCCCTTGAGGAAAGTGATTCCTTTGAGTGTTACTGCACTGCTGAGTGGTATTAAAACAGCTTTTTGGGTTTAGATAACTGTCACAAGTGTTGCCATCTATGAGGGGGAACAAATAGGGAAGTGTGTTGGGAGTAAACACTGGCAGATGCCTTTTCCACCAGGTCTGGTATGGTGAGAAGATGTGCAAAAAGAACAGAAGATGTGCAAAAAGATCCTGACTCTGGAACGTCTGCTCTTCTCTGCGTGCTCAGTGCTGAACCCACAGAATTCCCTTATGCATTGCCTCCCCATGAGGTAGGAAAGCACACAGGTCTCGGAACCCGGTACTGCTCCTAAAAATCTTGGTGGAAAAACTTTTTTTTTTGCTTAAAAAACTCAGGAATTTTTTTTTTTAGTGTTTCGAGCTGCATCAGAACAGTAAAGATTTAGATTGTTTCCAGTGAATGAGGGAAATGCACTCCAAATGGTAGCCACAGGCTGGCTGGGCCACAAGGATCTTGACTCTTTTGAAGTTTTTTTTTTTTTTTTGTAAAGCAAGCATGTTTTTCCACAGTTGAAAATCTGCTTGTCCAAACATGAAAGTATTTTACCATTCTTGTGCTATGACTGCACTTACACTGACTTTTGGGAAGTCTGCCCTCCTGCTGCTAATCCGTCAAGACTAGAGAAAGGCAAAATTCAGCTTTTGTTGACTCATGATTTCTTTCGAACTAAATAATGACTTTAATTGTATAGATCTGAAAATAAAATGCCGTGTAAATTAAGTTTTGGTATTTTTAATTTAGCAGTCTGGTTAAATCATTGAGACTAATCCTTTCAAGGCTTTAGTAAATATTAGCTGCATGCTACTAATCATCCAGAAGTTCTTTTTCACCAGAATATAAAATTTTACAGAAATCTCAAGGCCCACAAGGCAGCACTTTAGCAGCCCAGTTTCATCTCCCTCCTACTTCCTGCCTGATCACAGCAGCACCACCCAAGTCCCAGGACTGTTTTTGCAGCACTTTTCTGCAGTCTCCATTTCTGCAGAAGAAGAGTGTGCAAATTTTCTAATCCCTTGGTAGCTCAGGACTGTGAATGACAACAGAACTGGGTAATGACTCCTTGGCGGCTGTTTCAGCCTTGGAAATTTGATCTCTTTCATCGATACTTTTGTCTTTCATATGGAGTCTAAGTAAGAACCTGACTGTCTGTCTGTCTGTCTGTCTGAATGTAGTTGCAAACTGCCTGAACTGCTGGGGTTTCCTGCATCTCCACTGCCACTGTGGCTAAATCATTTAAGGAGCAACAATCTGAAATATTCAAAAGTTGCCATGTATTTTCTGTAGGAAATCCTATTAAATACCAAGCCCCTAGAAGCCATCTCTCAACGATGTCATTTTACTCTCTCTAAATAGCTTTTAAGGGCTGTCAGTTCTTTAACAAGCTGTTGACTTCACTGCATCACAGGGTGTTTTTTTCTACATTAACCACATGACTTTTGAAGACCCAAACCTTGGATGACAGAGAAAAGCAAGAAGTGATCAGTCTTCACTTTATTCAGCATACAAACACTGTAACATTTAAAATTTCTAAGTTTAACTTGAATGTAGTTTAATATACAAAATTATGAAACAAATTTAGGAGAAAACTAAGGGTTTAGGGTAACCTAATCCCAGGTATATGTTTGTTCTTTGATGTTAAAACAGATACAAGTACATGGTTGTTCCCAACCAGAAAATAAATAGCAGAGCTTTAACTTCACTTTGTTAAGAAGATAAAAATGCATGACAATAACTGTTGTTTCCAATGTCTGGCTGTAGGAAAAGTATTGGTGGCAGTAGGTTGGTTTTAACTAGGTCAAGAACCAGTGATAGCTACAACAGTCTAAAAATCCCTCGAATGCTATCTCAGCATTTAAAAACCAAAACAAACTGTAAAAATTCCTTCTGGGGGAATTAAAAATTCTGTATGCATCCTAATTTCAGTTTTAGGTCCCAGCTTTCATGGATCTTACTATCTTTTTGTTGGCTCTATGAATAAGGGGTCTACTGTCAGAGACCAGCCTCATGTGAGTACATTAGATTGTGATTATTTCCCCTACTGACTTAATGAATTAACTAATCTCTTTCCTATATAATATCTCCATATTTTCAAAAATACTCTTTGCTGTTCCAGAGCCTTCCACGCTTGTAATATCAGCCTCGACATCACGATTTTCTGTTTCAGTCATTGCTATAAAAAAATATTGTGAAGACTAACTTAAAAAAGTACAGCAAATATGATATTTTAAGGAAAAGTGTTGATCCACCAGAATGTCAGTGATTTGGAATCACTCAGGCAGGAGTGCACTCCTGCTGCCAATATCAGTAATATTGTCTTACCTGGCTTCTTTGTACTGGTTTCATTTTCTGCCCTTTGTTTTGGAGCAATGGTGCTTCCCTGTGCCTCACTGAAGAGTTACATGGGTCAATTTGTAATTTTGTTAACATTTGCATGGTACTGCAAGTATGAGACATTCTATTAATTTTAGGAATTACAATTTTTATGATGACTTTCCTACTCTTAATTAGGGGATTTGGTGCACGAGCAAATAATTCCAGCATATGCAGAGGCTTCTGTGATGGCAAGAGATTAAGCACCTTGCATTTAGCATGCAAACAGGCTTTCAGAGGAATGTTTCCATTGCTGACATTTGAGCTAACTAAATTACAGTTACTGCTCCAGAGCACAGAGAGAAAACTTAATTTAGAAACTGAGTTCTTGTGACTCCAGGTGAGACAGTTTCTAATTCACTGGTCCTCAAACAAGGAAAATGATCCTACTGTGGCAAAGAATTTAGCTGGTTATATGTAGCTGAATGTTTGTAATTGTTTGTCTTACAACCATGGAGGTTGGAATGGGGCTGAGTTAGTGTTGCTGCTGTATGTAGTGATTTGTTCAGCATTTGGGACTGCAGGACAATGTCTCTGGTGCTCTGCAGTGCACAGAACAGCTCAGGTAACAACAGCAGTGCAGTTCCCTGCCAGCAGGCTCTGAGCTGTGGGAAGGCAGGCACTGTAACACAGCAAGGAGTTCCAAAGCCATCGTTTCAGGGCAGTGAGTATGAATGAGGCTACATTACTTTATTTACTTATATGCACAAGTAAATAAGGATCTATGCACCCTTCATGGCACTTAAACTGAAATCACGATTCAGCTCACCCAACACCCACTTGAATAACAATGGTTGGGCAAGGATAAAAATGAGCATTAACTTATTGCAACCTTCTTCTCATTACCTTAATTATGATTCTGCACCTTAAAATGCAGGAGGTGTATATGAGGCTTCTACTGGAACAAAGGAAATGCCTCAGGAAAATTACAGACCAGGTGAGATGTGTGCTTGTGCCTAAATATGCCACTCGAGACATGGAGTAGCTGATGTTGCTTCAGTTTCCAGATAAGTTTGATTTGGTTTAATCCTTGTATGAAGTTCTGTATTGGCTTTTTCTCAAGACCACAATTACAGTGGTGCTTACAGAAGGCACAGCAGCCAATCTCTTGGCCTCCTGCAGACAAAAAGCAGTCTGCTTTCTATCCTGCTCCTTGATCATTCAGCAGCAGCTGGGAATCTGATGCTCAGAGCCAAGGGCCACAGCTCAAGGGAAAGTACATCATCCCCTCTCTGTTTCCTGTGTTGCTGCATTTGCCTTTTTGTGAAGCCTTCTAATGCCTGCTTCTACAGACCTTGAACAAAGAGATGTCATAAGCTGGAATTCTGCAGAATATTAAAGAGATTCCCTCATCTCCCTTGAGGGTGTTAGTGTTAAAAGTTGAACCATCAGATAGAGGGAGTGAGAAGAAATGTGCTAGTCATGGAGTTGTTATCACTTTTCCGTAGCGTTCTCTTTAAGTTTGGAAAGGAAGGGGCTGATCTCTGTCACACAGAAGTGAATATAAATCATCAGCTGTTAGGTCCTACTCTCTGGATAAGAGAAATATATTTTGCCACTCAAGTGGCTCTAATAATCAGCTCCATGGTGCATGTTGGATCTGGCTGCCATAGGCTAGATGAGATGCTCTCTCCAATCTGCAGGGTGTTGACATCTCCATTCTAAAGTGAGAAGGAACTAAGACCTACATTTTTTCATGAGACTGAGTGAAAAAGCTGTGCTTTAAGAAAGAAGCTGTGTAGGGAATTTACAATCTCTAAACAAGGAGAGATCTTAATCTGGTTTCCTTTTTTCCTTATTTATTATTTCAATTGTGGGGTTTTATTTTTGTTTGTTTGCTTTGGTTTAGAGGGTTTTTTTTCCCTTTTCCATATATTGATCTGTCTGCTGCCACAGACTTCCTTACAAAAAAAGCCCCCAACTTCATTAGAACTGGCATGTGTCTGTGAAATGTAAATTTCTCATAAATTTGTTGTTCAAGATCCCTCTTTCTTTATTGAGTACTCAAACTGTTCCACTTCCTTTGCTTTACAAATACAAGCATAATAAATGTAGCTCCTGACCAATTGCTGACAAGATAAATGTTGATGTGTTTTACTTTAAAAATCTCAGTCCTGAAGTTTCTGTCTTCCTTTTTCAGGGTCATAGTCTTCTTTTCATTTAATGGTGTCAACCTTTTTATCAGTTAATTTTGAGTGAGAGAAATAGGGTTATATAGTGAATGACCTAAAAGTAGAACTGCAGTGCCAAAAAGTGCTTGTTTTCCTCTCTTTCTCCTGTTCCTCCCTAAGCACACCTCATTTAGGACAGGAAGATGTCTGGTCCAGCTGACATGGAAGTGTTATTTATAAGTACAATTTTGAAAATGAATATATTATGCTTTTTATAGCTACTGTCAACAACTACCAGGACAGAACAACTTGTGCAGCTGGTGTGGGAAGCCAATGCAAAAGTTAAATTTAAGAAAAGATTCTGCTTTCTTGGTCTGCTGTCAGAGGTAACAACTGAATTTGGCCTTGATTTTATGTTTCCTTTCCACATTCACGGAGAAACAACTGTCTGGTTGGAACACAGGTGGAGAAAATAGATGGGGAAAAGTAAAGAGAAGAGCAGCAGCACTGTGAGTTCTGTTCATGATATCAGCAATGAGAGGCACCATGCTCTGCTGTGGGGTTTTTCAGCTGAGAGTCTAACATTTCATTTCAAGCCAGTTGAGAGGGTAGTTTGATTGAAAAAGGTTTTCTTGACTCTTGAGATTCTTGAGACTTCAAACACTTTTATTTGCTCTGAAAGGGAAGTATGAGACATTTCACCTTAAAAGAACAAAACCAACAAAAGAGTAGAGATGCAAATATACCTGAGTGACTGGGGCTCTCAGAAGATGTAGAAATGCATTTTACCATCTATAACCATCTCTCAGTATTTTAGCTAAATGTATTAGATGTTCTGTGTGGGAGAAAATAAAGATGCTGTAGTAAATGTTTAAGTTGAGGTAACTGTTTCATTAGAACAAATGTATTGCCTATACCTACAAAACATTTGGTTCATCTGGAAGAACAAATAAACAATTTGTACAAGATGTCAATGGAAATATCTACTTTTCTAGGGTAAATATAAATGGGATGTAATACGTGATCTTACTTCTAAAGAGGTCGTTCCAGCTGAAAAAGGTGAGGAATGCTGGCCTTTGGGGTGGGTTGACACCCTGAGGCTGAGAGCTGTGATGTGGAATCTCTGCTTGGTGTAATCAGAGCCCTTTGTGTGCTGGTAGCTTTGCCTGCACATTTACCAGAACCAAACAGTGCTTGAGTATTGTCAGCACTGCTTTCAGATGGCTGTGAGCGTGACAATAGCCCTCAGCTTGAGGCACCACCTTTTTTACCATAATAAATACATTTCAATTGCTAATAATGGGCCCAAGAGGGAGAGATAGGGAATTTTATTAAATATATCTCATAACAGAAAGCTTTTCATCTGTTAGCAGGCAAGAAAATTACTGTCATCAATGATGTGTGAGGAGATTGACAATGTACCACTTTGGAGGGGGAAAGGCAGGAACAGAGCCAAAATTAACATTACAGAGCAAAGTTGCTGTGTAGTCACATCATGCCTCTTCTTTGACCCACGGATTTTCAAAAAGAAAATCATTACTTTTATCATGGATTTTTCTGACCTACAGTTCGTACTACAAAGGCACCTCATCAGATTGTTAGCAGTATGTGCTCAAAGCACAGGGAAAATATTGTCAAAAGCACTTCACCTTACTGCCCTCCCCTTTGAAGTACATCAGGAACTTAACTTCCATTCTAAAAGTAATTATCTGTTTATTTTAGCATTCTTAAATAATAACTATGACCAAATAAAAGCTTTTCTATTAATTTCTCCCCCTTTATACAGTGACCATTTTTGTTAAAAATATTTTGTATCAGTAGATGCTTGATATATCCTAAAGTAAGGATTAATCTAAATTTATTCCTGATTCCAGAAGTAAAAGGGTAGCTAATACTTCATTCTGATTTGTCCATGCTGATTTAAAATAGTATTTGCAGTGATAACTCTTTTGCTTTGCTGAAAGCTGGAAACATCCAGAGTTTAGTGGATATTTCTCTTAATTTCAGTGGTTCCAGGTTATTCAATGGCCTGAATATCCACAGGTTTCAAAAGCCCTGATCCTGAAGTGGCCATACATCACTTCTATGCCCAAGTGAGCAAATAAGTGAATTGAAACTTGTATCTTGATAACTTCCAAAAAAATACTAAATAGGTGTATGTTCTGAAACATGGAAAATAGATTTTACATTTCATTAGGTTGCAAAAGTAATTTTTTCACGAAAGTGAGATACTGGAAAAAACCCTCATTTTTTATACAACAAAGTGATTTTTTTGACATAATACCCAATTGAGATAAAATGTAAATGTCAACATTTCAGAAGAAAATGTCTTAAAGTAGTCAAGATGAAACTGTCAACCTGTGTTTTGACACTCTGCCATGAAAACAGATATGATCCTATGAAATGTTTCTGTTGCATGCTTTCAGCCAACTCGAGAAAGCACCAAAATACATCTGGTTTCATTACATAAGTTTAGAAATATCCCTTTTTTTCTCTCACTTGCATAAGGAGTAATCAGAAGCTGCTTGTCAAACCAATCACTGTATGATTAGATTAGCTCTTACCACATATGTCAGATTTTTTCCAATGATCTTGGTTTACTGTGGACACCTAGCAGTTGCTGTAACCTTTATCACTCAACATTAGTTTTTGCTTCCATTTTAATCCCTGGCTCTCGCTGTTGTATTGTCCTATCAGCACAGTTGTTGGTATATTTGTTAGGTTGTGGCCCCCATGCAAAGCTAATTAATTTTTTCCTCTAGAAACGTAGTTAGCTTTGTGAATTCAGAATTCTGTAGCTTAATGACCAAGATTGCCTTCAACCCTGGGTTTAGCCTTAGGCAAAGCTATTAACTATTCATCTGCCTGGTCATGGTGATCATACTGCATTTGGCTTTGCTGCTCTTCCTATGGCTTTGTGGTCCCCTGGCCATGGGCAGAAACTCGTGCTGTGTAAAGAGCTAAGAGATAATCCATGTCCCAAGGAGATGGGGGCATGGAAATGAGCGCTGTCAGATGATTACTGGCAGGTGGCAAGTGCAGAGAGGAATAAGATGTTACTGGAAGCAGTGCAGACAGTGGGTTCAGTATCTGAGGTCCCAGACATTCTCAGTTCTCTTGTAGTTTCCCATCAAGCATTCTACAAGGGCCTGTAAAAGAATGATCTACTTAAGACACATTCACAAGCAATGTCGATGCTAGCAGGAAAGTATATGGATTTGGTCTCAGGTCATTATCGCAATGTAAATAATAAATAAGGTAACAATTAATCCATCCCTATTTGACCATGGGAAGAGAGATGAAGCAGTTCATCACTCACAATCATCAGCACTGTGCATTTCACATGAAGGCAGTGTGCAGCTCCCCATTTTCATCACTGTGTATGCGTAGAAGCATCTGCATTAAAGCTGATAAGTAAAGTAATAATTGAAGCTGATAAGTAAAGTAATAATTGTTGTCATATTGGCTGGCCACAGAGACTGCTCTTACCCCTGCCCCTGCAGTGTCCATCTGTACATGTTCAGCCTTTTCACAGCACTGCAGTTGCTGTATTCTGCAGGCAGAGTTGCCTCAGTTGGAGGTTACAGGTGCCCAAGCCTAGCAGGTACCTGGGGGGATTTGTATTCAGAGGTTTTTCCTGTTTCATGTTTTGCCCTGCAGTTTTGAGTTGTATGAGTTTTTTTCAGATGCAGTCTACCAAGCTCACAAATTTGTGCTTGGGTTTCAGAAGGTCTCCATTGGCACTCTGGGGTTTTCTGGAGAAGGACTGCAAACAAAGGAGATGTTCAGTTGCTTTATGAATTGTAGACACTGCATATTTCTAGGTTTTGAAGAGCTGTTTTGACTAAATCCTCAAAATGTTTGCCTTACTCTATTTAGGTAGTTTGGAATTGGAAATTGTGATGACTTGTGTTTTTGTTAAGCTTTTGTTCTGCCAGTTCTGCTTTTCATGTTTACTATTACAGTAGCAGCTACAAAACCCTCCCACAAGCAGACTCTCACTGTGTAAGTATGACACTCCCTGCCCCAAGGAATTTACAATCAAAAGGCTTGAAAAAAACTGAAGTGAAAGAAAAGTACCCCCTGAACTGGGGAACAGCAGCTTTTTTAGATCAGGCAGGGCTGTAGCCATTAATTCAGTCTGGGACATTTGGAGTTCCATACACGTGGAAGTTACTGCACCACCAGGCAGGATGTGAATTTAGAGCGCACTGGCTGCTCTGCACTGACCTCCCAGGTGGGCACTAACTCTGAAGGTTTTTATTCCCCTGGAGCAGCGAGTGAGGATGTGCTGTAAATGACTCTCTGAAAGCTGCTTCTGGCATGGGTTACTGCATCCTTGAGGCTGCTGTGGGGTGACCTAATTCTGTGCCTCCCGCCTGTCCCCCTGTGCGTGCTGATCACCGGGGCACACTGCTTTAACCCGTTTTGCTCTGCAGCTCTGAGCCACAACAAAAATGTTCTCCTGTGGGGCAGCTTGGGAGGTTGCTTTTCCTGCAGTCTGCCCTCACCCTGTTTGCATAAACAGCAAAGGTACTTCTGAGAGAGCTCCTTGTGCAGAGGGAGGTTTCAAAGTCCGAGCTTACCCCAGAGCACTGAGCTGTACTTTCTCTTCAGCTGTCTAAGGCTAGGGTTGTATCTGGTGGCCATAAAACTATCAGTCATCCTGACTGGGAACCAGAACACAAACTTGGCACTGGAATATTTTCCTCTAGTGATAGCCTTTTGCAAGTCTGGTCTCCAGCAATCACTCCCAAGTGGCACACAGCAACCAGAGCACTGGCAAATTGGACAAAGCAATTCTTTGGCAAATAGAAGACACATATTCTGCAATCAAATATACTTTCTAATTGTGAAATTATTTTTTTTTTTTAGAATGTGTTTTCCCATTTGTCTGAGACCTGATTTCAGGAGCTTTTGCTATTCAGAGTACAGTGATGTAATTTATTTCCTTTCTGAAGAGTATGTGAGCATTTGGGAGGAGAACTAAGGGATGAAAATTGTGTGTATTTCTGAATGTGCACATTAAGAAGTAAAAAAATTACTTTGGGCAAATTCTGGGATAAGATACAAGACTCAAGTAGTTGGGATCTGTCACTCAGCTGTGCAGAAGGACAAAACCTGCTGAGTTCCCTATGCCTCCCTGTCCAGTGCCAAATGTCTGCAGGACCTGCCTGCTGAAGGCAGGCGAGGGAAGCATTTGAGGATGCTGCTAGTGCCAGCAAATGCTGAGCTGCTGGTTGTGTTCTGTCTGAAGGACGGGCGGCTGCAAACCACTGCCCTCCTTTTGTCTCCTCACTGCTGCTCTCTGACCACCTGGGTGACCCGAGGGGCTGAGTGTCGGACCTGTAACGATTGTGCATGGATCGAAGACTTTTTTTTCTGCCCTTGATTCCTTTTCCTCTGCCCAGCTGTGTGATAATTTGTGTGGACCAGGTGTTGCTTGGTTATCTGTGCTTGACCTTCCAGTTAGATGCTCTTTATCTATCGTTATGTATTGATCACATAAAGAACATCTCAACTTTCTGCACAACAAACTGTGTCAAAATTGTTGCAAGTGGCAGTGATTGTACATTCTGTTGCCTGAGGAGGTGGTTGGAGTTCTTCCAGCTTTTATTTCCTGTATGTCCTGTTTGCATTTATCATCCTTTATGTGTTGTCTGGTATACTACTTCCCCAGCCAGTGGCCAAACTTTCAGCTGGATGAATCAGCATAAACTTCAAACACAAGTGTTTTGGCACAATTCCTTTTGTAAATTCCAATTCCAGGAGTGAATTGCTATTTTAAGACAAACATCACAACACTCTTAAATTTTACTTTTGGACTGACCTTTATCAAACCAAAGCTGAGTCAGGGAGAACTGCCAGTTATGATTTCAGAATAGTTATTATGTGAGTGGCTAATGCAGTTGAGGGAAAGTTCTTTCTGAGCAGAATAATGCTGTGTGCAGTTTTCTCTCAGATTCATTGTTGGGAGAGTACTCTCTGCCTGCCTGAGCTGCTTTCCTGCTCTTCATTCCAAGGTGCAGCATGCTGCATGCATTCCTCATGCATTATGTACCTAACAGTGAACATGGAATATGAGCCCAAGGTTTAATTAAAATAACAGTGCAGATAATCTCCATTCTAGGAATGGACAGCTGCCGTATCTCAGAGGATAAAACTCGTAGCATCCCAACTCGGTGCAGCTCCAGAGCACTGCAGAAGGCTCTGCAGTGCCAGAAATGGCAGAGTCACACTCTGTGCTGCTTCTGGGCTAATGCATTCAGGCACCTCTGCAATGCACTAGTGAGTGCTTCTGCTGCCCAGCTGGATTCATATTTGTCCGGGTGTGCCTGTGCCCAGCGTACAGGTAATGTTTACTCTCTAGAAGAGTTACTCGGAATTCCTGGAAGGCAACTAAATACTGCTTAAATACTTAATAAATAATAATAAAAAACTAAATACTTAATTACTGCTATTAATAAGAGTAATGGCAAAAGATTGTACAGATATTTTAAGATTACTTCAGTTTTCAAGAGTGGTTACATTACTTTTCCATTGCTCTCACCCCCTCTACACAAGATCTGCTGGAAGTTAATCCTCCTGTGCACTTGTTCAGTCACTTCCTTGGATATATATATAATTTATTTCAAGCAAAGCAGACACTGAGACTTTAGATTTATCAGCTACAATTCCAGTCTCTAATGGAATTCTTAATATTTGTGATCAGATATGCTAATAGAATAACTAAATCAAGTCATCAAATAAGTTAATAGCTTTGCTTCATACATCCCCACACTTTAATACTTTCCTAACAAGACATGGAAGTAATAGTTAAATTCCAGTGCATACAATAAAAGCTTCCTATTATTTCAAAAGGGAAAAAAAACCCACCTGGCTGCTTTTCTGAGATATTAGCTTCTTGATGCAATCAGCTTTGTTGTGTGTTTATTACATTTATAACAGAGGAATGAGCTGGCCATAGTTCCAGCATATGTGTGAACTTCCAAGGATGAAACAAATTTAGCAGGGTTGTTTGTCCCAGGAGAATTTCAGAAAAACAGGTTTTTACAAGAGTTTTAGTTTGTTTTATCTTATTTATATATTTTTTTTTTTAATCGAGCATTACAGTGGAACTGTAAGT
Source organism: Aleadryas rufinucha (assembly GCA_013397815.1). NCBI lineage: Eukaryota > Metazoa > Chordata > Aves > Passeriformes > Aleadryas > Aleadryas rufinucha. Next base: position 1,192,349 of record VZTH01002840.1, read on the forward strand.
GCACCAAAATAATGGCACTGTATTTTTGTTTCACTCTGGGTATTTAATCCACAATTTTTGTAGTATTTCATCAGGTAACTACTGAAGACAGGATTGATAGCAGTGATGTTTTTGTTTGTTTGTGTTTGGATTATTTTTTCCCCCAGAAAAACACCACTCCCATGCTGGTGAAAAAATGTGCATCCCAGATATGCATTTAAAATTCTTATAGTAAATATGATCAGGTGAATTGTAAAATATTTATACACAGTGCTATAGGATGAATGTGAATAAGGGATACTGGTCATTCTTCTGGTATTGAAACACAGCTCCTTACCAAATGTCAATGAGCCCTTCAGACCTTCCCTTGTGGAGTGAATTTGAGTCAATTCCTTCTTCCCAGCCCCTTTGTTTTGATTTTGTTTGGAACTTAGTATTTTCCAGGACTGTATCTTTCAGTGAAATCTTCATCCAGGACTTTTTGAAAAACATTAACATGTAGTCAGACACCCACACAGCCACACCACCTTAACTGCTACTGGAAAGACATCAAAAATTTGCAGTGACACTACCCTGTTGTATATATGCAAGTTAAATAAGATTTATGCCATCTTCAACATAAAATTGTTCTCTTGTTGTTCAATTCAATTTTAAATATTTGACATTAACAGCTGTATTGTGCTTCTGTTTAACACATCTTTGCCACTGGGACAGCAAGATTTTATTTGACAAACGCTATGATGATCTTGGATCTGTTTCACCAACAACTCCTCTTGTCTGCAGCATTCTCATACCTGTAGACAGATATTGGGTTTTCAGCAATCTTGAAATAGAGAGCAAAATTAAAAGAATGAAGGGGGTGATAAAGGTTTGTTTCAAATTCGCGATTTAAAAAAACCATATAGCTGATTGGATTTTATGGGAAGAAATTTCCAGGAAGTGAAAAAAACGCCACAAACAACAAAACCAAAACCAATAACAAAACCATCAACACACACATGCACACAAAAGCCCAAAAAAATCTCAAGAAAAGATAACGAGGAAAAGACCCATCTCAATTCGTGATCTGCCTGTCTAGTAAATGTTTTTTAATCCTTCTTTTTCCCTGAAGAAGAAAAGGCCCTGCTATCATTATGAATTTCTCAAGAGAGTGACTTATTTTGTGTAAAACTGGATTTTTTCCTGTAAATCTCTATTTTGTGTAAAAGGCATTTCTGCAGGGAAGCACTTTAATGAGAAATTCCTGAGCAACCTTATTCAGCATCTAGGGAAGACAGGACCGTAATGATCTGTAATTTGAACAGTGTCCTTAAAATGGAGCTGTATCCTCTGTATTCAGAACAACTCAGAAGAGAAAGAATCAGCACTGCAACAATGATTCTCACTCCTCACACCTGTGGGCTTAGGTTCCTCATGTGAATTGTTCCAGTCACAGGCTGCACAGACAGCCCACAGAAAGAGACATATGTTGCCATAGAAATTTAGGGTTTTGCTGTTTTGCAAGTGACACAGAAACTCCAGAAACCTACATTCAGTCCCTGCTTCCTGCTCTGTGTCTATTAAAGCAAATGTAGTAATTTTAGGCTTATTTCCCACTTGCAAAATAACGCTTAATAATTTGCCTCAAAGAGAGAATGAAAAGGTAAACCATAAAAAAAAAAAATAATTAAAAAAAAAAATCCCTCACAACTCTCTTCTGGTAATGGGAGCAGCTGGAATTTTTTAAGAAAGCAAACCATGCCAGAAGGATGGTCTTAGCAGCAGGGTCTTTCCACAACCTCTGTTTTACCTATTTCCAATCAGAATCTAATTCTTTTTCTCAACCACGTTCTTTCCTGATCAACTCCTTTTTTGCTCTGAATATTTTTGAGGAGGCATATTCCAATTTTTCTACAGGCAAAAGAAATGCAAACTGCCAAATGCTTCTCAGGCCACCTACCTTCTGAATATATGAAGTGGCCAAAGAATTTTCTGTATTATCCCACACAGTTTTGTTTCTCCTTTGCTGTCCTTCACCAGCTTGTGTACTGATGTTACTGCTCCTTGTTTGCTTCCCTTATCTGCTGCATTCAAGACAAGTCATCCTGGATTTATATTTTCAAGTAACATTTTGTGACAAGCTGTGGGAAGTGTGCTCCAGGAGTACTGACACAACTGCATTCATTGCTTTGTCTATTACACCGAATTTTCTTTGTTTATTTAAAGGGGAAAAAAGTCATCCTTCTGGGTATGACTTCCTGTCCATCAGCTGAACCTGTGAACTGGATCTTGCATGCTACAACTTTCCTTTTTGCTGTTTCCTTGTGTTATCTCTCTGAAAAAGATGCAGAAAGGGAGCAGGGCCCCCTGTGCATCACCATGGCTCTGAATGTCATTTAGTATTAATGGCTGTCAAATGCAGTCCACTTGTAACTATACATTACTGTTACAACACCCTGTGGCACATGGAAAGCATCACAAAAGCAGATGTTCTAGGAAGAGAAAACTTAACTAATTTAAAAGTTAAATCTCAATCTGATATGTTTTTTTCTGGGTGACACATAGTGAGCACAGTCTGGGAGCACTCTGAGCCTGCGGGAAATAGATAAATGAGGTCGTGAATATGACTGAGAAGGCCTGTCTGAGTTCAGCCCTTTAAGTTCCTGTGCCTCAGAGCATCACAGGGGTTTGATAAACTTGCCCCAGCCTTTTGGCTATCTCACCCTGGGGATTAATCCTGGACTTGCAGGGATTTAACCTTGTCAGTGCATGGGCTGCTGGGCTGTCAAGGACTCCTCTGCACCTTTCTCTGTTCAGAGAGGGTGAAGGCATACATTAAATCATTCTTAATTTTCATCAGGTTGTTTCCAAGGCTATGTGCTTTATTGAGAGACAAGTTCTTCAGCATCCCTCTTGTAGATCATGAAGTAGAGGAGAGATTTCTACGCTCTGAAAGATAATGTCTCCCTATTTTAGGTGAAAGCAGATGAGCCGCTGGAATTGAATGCCTTTGGTTTTGTTATTTATTCTGGCTGCAGCACATATTATGGAATTAATTTTGATGAAGTTTTAGACCTTGTTACTTAAAAAAGTTTTTAATTACAGGAATGTAAAAATACTGTATCTTTGTAAGTTAACAGAACCCAAGTTTTGACTGACCCCAAATCAAAAGACTTTTTGGGCCATTGGTCTGTGTTGAAAAAGTTTTCCTCATTTCAGATAGAAAATTGTTCAGTTCCTCTAAAATGTTGTAAGGAAGTATAATAGTTATATTAACCAGAGTGAAGTGGTTTGATTTAGTAAGGAGCTGAGGGAGCAGGGTTGATCTATATTTCTAATGTATCATGAGTGTGAAGCTGTGTCTGCAGTTACTGCTTCAAACAGAAAGGGTGAGGCAGAGGTGGCTGAGTATATGCTCAGATTTTAATTCCTTTGCCTAACACGAAAAAGTTTTGGGGTTTTGCTTCTGTTCATAATGAAATTAAATGCATGTGATTCTCCTTAGTGTGGATGTGGCTGTCTGTATCCTAATAACTCTTTGACCTCTTGGCAGACTTCTTGTAAGCTGCTGAATGCTCTTAAAGATATTAAATACCCACATGCCATACAAATTAGTTGACTAGAAGAGGATGACTTCTGTATTCTGATTGAGTAATGTGATAGTCCATTTTCCAGAGGGGCTACAAATTGTCTTTGAGAGGAAGACTGTAATTGAGGTCACAGTATTTATTAAACATCAGTAAATGGGAGAGAGACAGAACATTCACCTCAACTTTTGGAAAATTCTTAGCAGAAGTTTATATGTTATTAGAGATCAGAAACATAATTCTCAAGACCTTCACACTGTAGACTACACAGGTTCTACAAGACAACTATTTGAGTGCTCCATCTCTTTACCAGTTTTGAAGATAGATGCTACATTTGCTCTTTTATGGTCCTTTTACTCTATAAAATCCTTCACAAATTTTCAAAGACAGTGTTGTCAGCTCTTTAAACACTTGGGGATGAAGTTTTCCAGACACAGGTGCTTTGAAAACTTTACAAAGAAAAAGACTGAGTAGAACTATACCCAGTTCTCTTAATGTACAACACATCATTTATTTCTGAAGAGGGAAGTCTAATATTAGTAGACCTCTAATATTAAGAAATCTACTTCTTAAAATATGGGATCTCAATGGAGATTGATTCCTATGGGAATTGTCAAGCTGACTAATCTTTGAGGCTTTCATTTTTTTTATTTTTTAATTTATTTTTGTGCCAAGCTGGAGACATTTTGTGCAGCTTTTCTGTGATTAGACATTGGAATGGGCTGCCCAGGGAGGTGGTGGAGTCACTGTCCCTGGAGGTGTTTAAGGAAAGGCTGGACATGGCAGTCAGTGCCATGCCCTGGTTGGCAGGGTGGTGTTGGGTCATAGCTTGGACTCAGTGATCTCAGGGGTCTTTTCCAACCTAAATGGTTCTGTGATCCTAAAGATGGGAAGCCCAAGACTTGTAGGAACTGAGTCCCTGCAGACTATGAAGATAAATCGGTATTGTTGAGGTAGCGAGGCATTCAAGGGTTCATAATGCCTGGCAGGAAAAAGAAGTAAACTCCTGGGCCTCTTTAAATCTCACCCAAACTCTGGAGCTGCACAGATGTGAAGCACAGCACATGGAGCTCTCAAAACTCAGACCAGTTAATTTTGCTCTTGGTGGAACTCTTTAGGTTCTGCTGAAGCCTTAAGGGGGATAAATGACACTCATTTTGCTTCCCTTGTACAGAGCTACCATCACTGCTGTGTTAAAATCTGTTTCACCCTCCAAACTTAAGAGAGATTTAGATGAATGTTGAAAACACTTGAGTGATGACATTATTAAGATTTTTAAATCTTCTAATGGGTAGTCATTTGTGCTGACACTGAAAAGTCAAATAGTATGCCACAGGATACAGCACATATTCTGAACTGGCAGGATGAAATATGCCTGCTGCTGCATGTGGTTATAAAGTGAGAATTTCAAATTTAAACTCAGATCAGGAGGGAAAGGAAATTATGCTTAATATAAAGGTAAGACTTAAGAAGCAAAATAGTTCTGAGTGAATTCCATATTTGACACATGTATAACTGGTGTTGTAAATGGCAGACACTATGCCATCAAAATATTTTTGCTTAAAACATGAAAATACTTCTGTCAATACTGTGTTATGAGGGTTATTTTGGTTTTCTACACCCAGGGAGCACAGAATGCAGTTTTAAGCAAAATGGGATATAATACATGCAAAGCACCCATGTAAGAATGCATTTTCCTTTGCAAATCAAATTACATTTTGGGGATACTAAGCTGATAATTTTTGAAAGCATCCTCACAGGAGTGAAGATTATATTCTCAAATGCTCTTCACTTGTGTTTGTACTGCCTTGAAATTCTATCCAGAGGCTGTCAGAGGAAGCATAACTAACCATGGAGGCAGTGATCACCTGGAAATCTGGAAATGGACTTTGCCTCCATAGCAAAAGTGCGTGAGTGACAGGTAACATAAATCTGAATAGATTTTGCTTCTTGGAAAGAACTTGCAGTTGCAATACCTGCTGTTACCATTAAGTCAGAAAACTGTGAGAATTATGGAAATGCAGTAGTAAATTTTCTTTATTAAAAAGAAAACATTCAGTAACTTTTTCAGAATTAAATCTAGCTTTGCATTTAAAGTGAAGTAGAAGGACCATTTGCAGAAAGGAGCTGGACTTTTCTAAACAAGATGGGAGTAGGCTCCTGGTCAGAGAAATCATTATATTGATAAGCAATATTTAAAATAAGAGTCTGAAAGTGTTAGGAATTTTCGGGCCAGATAATGGCATGTTGGAGATGCCAGTAACAGAAAGGTGGGGCTGTACTTAGGTCTGGACTTAGATCCCATTGGAAGAGCCAGGAGGATTTTAAGTGTCCCCTGTAAGTGTCTCCCGTTCTCCTCTTGCCCACAGAGCTGGCAGCTCGCAGGAGCCTGGCTGCTGCCCAGCAGTGCTGCTGCTCTGAAGCTGCAGAAATGTTTGACGCTGAGCAGCCCTCAGGCCAAACCCGAGGGTTTTCCTTGGCTGCAGTCCCTTGCTGTGGCCCACCTGCACCCCCTGGTGCGGCCTGGGGGCAGGAGAGCAGGGAGGGGTGTCTGTGCTAACCCCTCTCCCTTTTCCTCCCAACGCTGGGGCTGTGCCTGCTGGAAGTAAGCCAAGGAGCAGATGGAGTTCAGAAGCAATCTCTGGGAAGGATGCTGTTACAAATAGCTCTTAGTCTACTAACAGAACTTAAAATTGCAAGTTTTTGTGCATAAAGTTTAGCTTCGGCAGAAGGCAAAACCAAAGAAAATACAAAAAGTGATTTGCCACTTGGAAGTTGTTTGGTTTGAGGTCTGTCCATAACTGCTGTAGAATCTTTGTGTTTCTAGTCTGGAGAAGATCCTTTATGCACAGGCTCCTAAAGCATCCTTTACTCCCTGGTCACTGGGGATCTCCTGCCTGTAACCTGTGTTAGTTACAGTCGGGAATGGCCCACTGGGAGAAATGGCCCAGAGCTGTGAGACCTGGTTCAGCTTTCTCACATGTCACCAAATGAATAGCTGTGCCTGCAGTTTGGCTAATGAGCAGCACAAGGCAAAGAATGCCCTGCCTTTCCTTAGAGATAGTGTGGGGTTTTCCAAGGAGAGCACAGAGCGCTTTTTCCCAAGTGGTGAATTACCTAATTTCAGTAAATTGCCTCCTTTCCAGGTTATACAAGCAACTTTCTTTTATAGCTCTACAAGGACGTACAGCCAGGTGCTACACATGGTGCAGAAAATACATTATGATGCCAGTTCCTAACAGACTAAAAAAACCCTCAATGTTTTTCTCTTTTAAAAAGGAGTAACTTCATTAATATTTTTCCAAGCCAGTGAGCAAGTAAGGAATATCTCCCTGCACACCAGTTTCAGGCACAGCTCATCCCTGGTAGTAATTTCACATTGAGACATTAACAGCAGCTTTTATTATTCATGGTTTTGATCTATTTTGTGGAGACAGAACAATACTAATCAGCTGATTTGACTTCTTCTGAAGTAGCTATTGTAAAGCTTATTTGGGAAGGAGTCAAGAAACACAGGATGTCTTTACTCTGGAACGGGAAACAAAAGAAAGGGTTGTATTGCTATAAAACACTATAAAACACTAAAGTTTTCTGTAATCTCTTTTCTTTGGATGAGCTTTTCTTGTTTGTTTGCTTGCTTGGCTATTTTTTTGGGATGGTAGTAGCAGTTAATAATAAGATAGAGGTGTAAGCTAAATTTCATTCATGTGCAGAAAACAGAGAGTAAGTGATATTCTGTGCTCAAGCCTAATGGTCTCATCACTGTCAAATATAGGTGGTTGCTACAAGAGTTGTATATATAGAAAATGCTTTCTGCTAGAAGACAGTCTCAGGGAAAAATAGGATTGTATAATTTGGAGGGTAAGGCTCCGTAAGACAGCACTCGCTGGTCTAAGTCTTGTAAATACAATCTGCATAATTCCATCTCATCCTCCAAATCTGTTAAATGCACAGTTAGAAAGGTGAGGGTTTTAATGTGAAATGGCTGTGGACTTCTGTAGCAATCTGATCTGCACTCAAAGCTGCCATAGCTTCATAAGACATTAATCACATAGCCTGTATACAAATAATTGCATATTTTTTTACATTCATATGATATTCCTCTTTTACTGCACTTCTGTTATTTTCCACATTTGTTTGATGGGACAATTAAATGCTATTGCTTGTGAGATAAATAATTCACGGTTTCTGAAGCATAACTATGTCTGTAGTCATACTATGTGAAGGCAATGTTTTATGCAGCTTTAATTCATGCTCCGGTACCTTTATTATCACTAATTGCTGTTTTATAACAAAGCTATAGTTTGAATCAGAATAGATATGCTTTAATTTAAACTGAACTGGAGCCTGATACTAGCAGTGTGTTTGTCCTTTCCAGAAATGCAGCACTGCAGCCCTGTACTATTTATCCTTTGATATGTTTGAGTGGGATATATGTCACGTATTGTCTTGAGAGTATTAAGTAAAATTGGTACCTGGAAGAACTGAGTAACTATTAATATGTACAGAAACCTTCCCTATGAGTAAATAATATCTACAGATCTCTGGAGATGATGTATTTTAGTGCAGCTTGAATGTAATATTTCCATTTGTAAAGAAATTTGATCAAATACAATCAACAATGCTGGAGTCTTAATGTAATTCTATTACCTAGAAGTCAGTACAGGAAACAGCAATGCAGATGCCTAACAAGAGGCAGAGAAGCTTCTTCAGCTTTGCTGATAAATATCAGTGTAAGTCATGTAAGCCTAATAATCAGGCAGAAAAGTAGGAGAAAGTAATAACCTTAGCCTTGTCAAAATATAAATGGAATATAGATGAAAGTTGATGCTTTGAGTAAAAATGAATGCCAGATTTAATGTAAGGAATAATGATGTAATGCTGAAATTCAAAAACTAGTAAAAATATCCTTTGACATCCTGAAATACAGGGAAATACAAACAGCTCTGAAATAAAGACCAGACAGGATAGACCTGCCATTTTTGGGAGGGTTCTTTGGCTGTCCATACATTTAGGCAAGCTAGGGGATGGAGGGTACCTGCAGCCTTTAAGTACAAGCAGATAATAAATGACAACTTTTGAAACACTGAATCTCACAGGCTGAGGAGAACTTTGATTTTTTTTTTTCCTACTGATCTTTCACCTTGGGTTTAATCATGGAACTGTAAAACCTTTAATCTCTAAAATGGCAATACTATTAGATAGCTTGTAAAAGTGTTGGGAGAGAGAAGAATTTGATCAGAGCTCTAAAGTTACCAAACACTTTTATTTCTGCAGGGTGCAGTTGGTGGCAGGGTTTGTTAGCCAGGGCAGTGCAGGTCACACGAGCTGATGATGCTGAAGAGAAGCCACGACAGCAAGGGTAAGACTGTGGTACCAGTCCTGGGCTGTGTCTATCTCTGAGGGGGGGCCAAGGAAGGTTGTAGGAATGAAATGCAAGAATATTTTAATAAATAAATAAATAAATAAGTAAATGTGTGTAGCATGGAGATAAAAAACCCCACCCAATCTGTAAAAAGACATCGAGTCTGTTGTGTCTGCTGTTTCAATGATGAGATTAGAATATTTCTGTGCTTTGTTTTGAAGAAAATTAAGTATTCTTCCAGTCTGTCAGCTACATGCTATTTTTGCAAGCATGTCAATACTTAGCAGTTGGAATCAAAGGTACCGAAGCCATGTTTTGGAAGCACCTACTGAAAAAAACAACAAAACCCACTACTAATTTTGTTTGACAGAAAATGAGACACCTCCCGGTATAAAGGAATGATCTCAAATGCACAGGATGACAGCCATTACCATCACAGTGGAAATTCCTGTTGTCTTTACCGACAGGAGGATCCCACCCATTGTGAAATCAAAGGAGCAATCAAATCAAGAGTTTATGTTTCCACCAGTTCATGTTGACAGAAGAGCTCCATTCTGCTTGAAGGAAATATAAACTAATTGAAACTTTTTCTCTTCTCCACCCCTCTTATCATACACAGCTTCTGAGCTTGGACAGCCCTTGCTGGCTGTCTCTGGTCAGGAAGCAACAGTGCAAAGTAATTTCATGACTGTATTCTTTCTGAAGGGACTTTTAGTAATATACTGGAATGAAAGGAAGGAGAATGAGTCTGACAAGGCAGCTGCTTGAACTTATTGCACTTTAATGGCTATTCCTCTCTGTTATCCGTCTGCTTTCAAACCTAGTCCAGCCATAGGTGTAACCTGTCAGTGTAATGTGCCTCAGCATGGTCATTGCCTTCTCTGAATGTGTGTAAATAAATGTTTGTATTTTTTTGGGTTTGAACACAGGTATGTACAAGACTAGGAAAGGGATCATCAGTTGCAGAAGTCCTATGTATGAAAATATTATTAATTTTTGGAGAAATTTTTCTTTCTGTGTGTCTTTGTTGTTTTCTTTGAAAATTTTAGCTGTTTTGCCTCAAAAAATACCTTTCTGTTGTTGGTGATTAGACAACATCCTGCCTCTAATGATGCAGAAACTTCACTATGTCATCAAGTAATCTGGTACTATATTTCTCAAATATTTTCAGTTCAGTGTGCATGGTAAAGTGTACTTGTTGCTTTTCAACTGAGATCTTGAGGAATGACCTCCTTTGTGAAACACATTTTCTTCCCTTGTTATTTCCAGAAGTAAAATATAACTTTACATAGAAGCTTGATAAAATGGAAGAGCACACAAGTCCACATTTCAGAGAAGCATGTGATTACGGAATTTAATCTGAGAAGGCCAAACCTCTCAGGAAGATTGCATCTGACTTTGTAAGAGTTGGCAAACTTCCAAGTCAGAAAAATGTTTCTGCTTTTTCTGTTGAAAGCAGAAATAGTCTTCTACTTTTCCTGTTGGCTGAGAAAACGCATCTAATTTCCAGTCAGAGAAAAATGAAAGAATAGCCTGGCCTAAAATAATTGAGTTAGTGTGTTATATTTCATACCTGTGTTACATTTTATATATATAAAAAAAGAAGGACCTGAGAAGGTTTGTCAGTAACTCACCTTTTCCATTTTAGCCTTCACACTGACAAGTTTACTTGAAAATCAATATTTTACATTGAAAAAACCCCGTTCTGTGTCAGTAATACTCTCAAGCAATATAGATCTTAAAGAAACATGCCAAGACTTGCCAGGTAAATATTTGTAATGAATAATCTGTCTGAACCCCAGGGAAACTGCAGATTTGGAAAGAGATGGCCAGTTTCCACAGTGGTGCTCTGGAGCAGCTATTCTTCCCCTTCTCCTTGGGTACTTTTGCCCACTGTTTTTACCACAGGGCTGCCTCATTACTCTTCCTTTGGCAGCTGTGCCTCTTCTTCCTGCAAATGTCAACCCTCAGCAAAAAAGCATCTCTTAAGCAGCAATTGCACAGGAAGAAGGCACTTGGGTGAAAATCATGCCAGCTACTCTGGGAGCTTTGTTTCTGTCCCAGTTTGTCTCGTGTAAAGAGAAGGAGGTGGCAGGGTTTTGGGTGAGCAGGGTGGGCATCCACAGAGCTGTGGGTGAGAAAAACAGGCAATCGTATCTTGTCCCTGCTCTTAGTTTTTGGTGGGGTGTATGTCACCTCAACTTTCCGTGTTTCAACCCCTTCTGTCACATGAAGATGTTCATCCTTGCCTGTGCCTTGTAAAAGAAATCAGGATTTATAATGTGCAAAGTGTTCTTGATCCTATATCCTGAGGAAGGCAGCGAGCTGGTGGTTGGATTCTTTGCACTCTTGAATAGGTAGTCTGAAGGATTTAACATTAAAAAAAATGGTCAATTCTTTTCACTGTGAACCTGGACTCTCTCTTCCAGGGAACTTGCACTGGAAGCAAATCCATAATTATTGTATTCTATATCCTTACTTTTAGTCTGGTGTGAAAATATCCTGTTGCAGAAGCAATCTCTCCAGAGTCAGACTGCCCAGCAGTTCCCAGTATTTCAGTCCTGCATAAGCCCTGGACTGAGGTGAAAGTCACTAAAGTTATCACGAAGACAAAGTGGAATGATTCTCTTCCGTCTAAGTGGCAAATTGGAAAGTGGAAAATGTTTTTATTGTTAAAATTTCCATATTCCCACTCTGAACTTAAAAACAAATGCATTTTACTCTACGTGTAAAGTAACACAGAAGGTTTAATCTTCTGGAAAAGCCAGGACAGCTGTCCTTGGAGAACATAAGTCAGAATTTATGTCAGTAGGGAGCTTTGCTGCAGACACTTGGAGGTTACAGACAGATTTTATAAAAAGAAATTATGTCTCATTCTGAAGAAAGTGAAGAAAAGACAGAACTCCAGCCTGTCTCATGAGAGCGTGGAAAAGAATTCAGGTTACATATTGAATGTAAATGAAGTATTTTGATTATTCTTGTAATTTTATGGAGATTAGAGCTTTTCTGTGAAGTGTACAGCTTGAGACTGATTTTTTGCATCACAGTCTGAAAGCAAATGTTCAAACAGTAGGAACTTCAAAACAGATCCCCCCTACTTCATTTATATAAATGTATGTGTATATATGCTATATAATTTTAAGGGAATCTGTTTTTATTTAACAGGAGTACTCTTCCCCCAGCCTAGTTGAACTGTCATTGCTCTCTTCAAATATTTTTGGGCTATGGATCAACTTTTGTAGTGTAAATATGCAGTTCCTATGCAATATACACTTTATTACGACTGGTGACCATAGGGCTACTCAGCTTAGAGAATTATAATCAGGGCCCTTTTGGAATATTTTCCTTTTAATCCAGTTTTCTCCGTGTTTTACACAATACTGAAATTATGAGAAGAGTCAACGTTCTTTAATTCTCTACAACTCCTACAGCCAACTACAGCCAAAGCAAGGGAGGAGTTGTGCTTTTCTATTTTAAAGGGACTTGTGTCATGAGTGACTTCCCCTTTATTACAAAGAGAAAAGAAAGGTAAAAATAAAGAAGAGGATAGATATTGATGCATAGAGAACATAACAAGAGTGTTACCTGATAAAACCCCCTGAAATTCAGCAGTCTGTGTGCCAGAAGGACTTTCAAAGTGATCTACAGCTGTATGGTTGAAATCTTCTCTCATGTCTCCAGCAGAGAAGGAAAAACAGAATTCATCCTTCATATTTTAGAGTTCTGCAGCTCGAGAGGAAAGCTGTGAAATGCCTGATTCCAGTTTTCATAGCAAGCCAACAGGGCAATTCAGCATTCCTCAGCACCACAGCAGCAATAAAAAGAGCAGAAGTAGAAAAGAACTAGATACTTAATAGCTTAAAGAGACATATTGACATTGGCACATACTTATTTGCTACAGCATTTTCTGGGATTTGTGCTGAAATGGAAGCCTTTTGATAAAACAGTTGATATCTTGCCATAAAAAAAAAAAAAGATATAAAGAAAAGCCACGTCAAACTGTGTTCTGCACACTATATATGTGAATGAAGGGAAGAGTAATGAACAAGCTTGCCAAATCAAACTAGATAAAAGCAAAATAAAGAATGAAGCCACAAAGCATTGTCAATAAGTAGCACAACATGGCTTTTCTTTAGCTGTGATATTTCTTTTTCTTGGCATAGATTTGAAAATATTTGTTTCAGCAGGAGTGAGAGGCCCCTGTGCTTTCTGTAGAAGCCTCACACAGGTAATTTCCAATTACTGAAGCCAAATGCTTGGCACTCTTCAAGAAAGGGATTGGACACTTATAGGAAGGGAAAAATAGAATTAGGCAGCAGTAAAAATTGGATATTTTAATAAAAGAATATGCATCTCAAAGCTTGAAAGCCATGTAGCAAGTCAGCCTTTAACTAATTTGTGCAAGAGAAGAGATTACCTGCAGACAATTCTATTGTATCGGTTTTACTCTGATTTTCTAAGTTTTATTATTGTCCTCTGTGACTGATGCTCAGTAAAATTATGCTCAGTAAAATCCACCTCATCCAGCATATCATAACCTATAGTTCTGTCTTCCTAATTTTTCCTGTATAACAAGCTTTTAATTAGGTCAGCTGGAGTTCACACAAAAGAACCCTTATGGGCTGGATTGAAGGTGTTTTGTTTAGCTTTGATGGATGAATGGCTGTCTCTATCATCAGGCACAAGTAATAGAATATTTTATCATCTTCCTAGTTAGGTTGCCAACATGTGGTTCACAGCAGCTGCTGTGAATTCATGCTTTTTCCAATAGGAAATATGGTAAATGCATAAACCAAAATAAAATTGCAGAGGAAATAGCTTTGTTATCTATTCCGGTAAGCAAGGGGTGTTGGGTGGTGTCTTGGTTTTGGTGGGGGTTTTTGTGGCTGTTTTCCTTTTGTTTGTTTTGTTGGTTGGTTGGGTTTGTTGCTGTTGTGGTTTTTGTTTTTATTTTGTAACTATGTATGAGTTTGGCTGTAATAGAGAAAATAAAGATTTCCTTTCTGGTCCAGAGCTGAAGACCAGACATTTTGCTCAAATTGAAAAAATGTCATTATTTTTAATATATTTTTATCTTCCTCTGGCAAAGGAGGCTAGTAGAGAAATCCTTCTCAGTGTGCAGTCTCTGAATGGACTCCATCCAAAATCTCCTGAAGTCAATTGAGGAATGTTCATGCTCTTCATTTGATATTGGATCAAGTCTTTTTTTCAGCTCTGACTGAGGTTGCTTTCACAATTCTGGCCTGTTTCTGGGTAATATAGATTTGTGTGTAAATCTGTACTTACTAAAATATTTAAAATCAGTTAATAAGTGGTAATGAGGTGTAGTTTTCCCCAAATGAAGTACAATTCCCACTGATTTTCAGAAGGCAGATATTTCATTCTTGGTTAGTTCTGTCGTGGGCAGGGTGGGATGGGGTGTCATTTTATTTTCTTTGTGTTTGTCCTTTTTCTCCTCATGAACTGACAAAATGAGCTACAGTTTTATTACCATGTAGAGGGAATTAAGGCACAGAGTTTCCATTAAGAATGATCTGTTACCACCAAAAAAATGTTAATGTTCCTATTTTTGCTTTATTATTCTTCACTACACAGTTAATAGAAATGGAGGTACATGCCTAACTGCACCCTAATGGAAACTTGTCCTTTTATCTATGGTTAGGAACAGATCCATGGACAAGGTGTTAGGAAGAAAAGAACTTCCAAATGAATGGTGGGATCTCCTTGAGAGAGCTCTAAGGAGAGAAAGCCAGAAAATTGAGTTATTTATCACAGCTTTTCTTTACTATCCTTTTCTCTAGTGACTTACAGATCAAAGTTAAGTTTCACAGCTTGCATTTAATGACCTAATTTGGATTGTGGCTTGTATCAAAATGCTGAACAGAACATTTGCCATTTTCTATTTTTATTTTAGTCTTTCCCAATTGAAACTATCCAGTAAACTTTAGATTGCTTTAATTGCATGCTGATTCCCAGCTCTGTATGCAGAACAGGACTACATGTTCTTCAGCCATACTCACAGGACTGTCTGTCTTCTACTCCAATGTAATAACAAAAGAGCTAAGAGAGCTGTCATTTCTTTTACAGCAACTGCAGATAATGGTCTCTCATGGTAATAAAGTACTGCAGGATGGAGAGATGAAACAAGCTACATTTTTAAGAGGAAAGATGAATATTTGCTTAGGGGGTGCAAGGACCAGGAAATTGAGGCTACAGTTACTCTTCAAAATAAAAGATCCAGAGATTGGTTGTGGTCTCAGTGAAGCTGAAGAATCACTGAGATGTTGGGACTTTGTGCTGTGTCACGTGAAGGATGCACCTCACTGAAGGTACTCATTTTGTGTTTGTGAGGTTTCCTCTGTGTTATTCTATGACTTCCTGTGGACTTTCAAACAATAATTCTGTTATGTTCATTCAGACAGGTTCTAAATATTCTTCCATACAAGTAGCTATAGAAAAACTGTGCATTTCAGTAGGACTGCAAAATGCTGTCCAGAGTGACTGCTTCTCTGCCCCTGAAAATTGATTATTCCCCTCTGTATATTTTCCTAAGGCATTTAAGTGGATCAGATAGTTATAGATATTTGACATGCTAAGTGATGGTCTGGCTAGAGTAGCACTTGTGTGAGGTAAGCGAATTGTTTCCAGTAAACTTCGCCTATCTGTATTGTTAATATACCACCACCTGCCCTAAAAATGGTCAGTCAATTTGTTGCATGACATTTTTGGATTAAGTGGGCTGTATGGATTAATTGAGTTAATTCTAAATATGTCATTGATTTTTCTCTATGTGACCTGCTCTACTATTTTTTTTTGTTTCTTCATAATTGATTTTCAGTGTATAAAGCACTTACTATTGAATGCTTATTGCAAAATAAAATGATAAAAAGCAGTAGGTAGTGAAGATTTTTGCAGTCTGTCCTTTCTCATAGTTCTTGCGAACAGTTGTGCCTTGTCTGAAATAATGATTATTGCCAAACTATGTAGGAAGCCAGAAATAAGGATAAGTTTTATTCCCATGGTAAATGAATTAATTAGCATTTTCAAAGTTTTAGTGGTACATCAGTAAATCAGCTGGTGAAGTCATATGAACCTCCTGATGAATAAGGATTTCCTTCTCAAAGTTGTAGCAAGCATAAGGCAGTAGCTAAGAGGAGGAGTGGGTTTGAGAGGAAATTTTGTTTAAGGTATTGGTTATATTGCTGCATCGCTCTTGTTCTCATTATAGCTCTCCTGGTTGCAAAATATGCCGGAGACATATTGTCATTGCAACAGATAGTGGTGAGAAAAGGGTGACTTAGGAAGCTTGAAATACTTCAGCCTATCTGTCAGTGGCCAAAGATAGCTTGACAGAATTGTGTTTCTCCTTGGTCTGAGGGATGAGATGCAATTTCAAAACACCTCCGGAGCAGCCAGGACAAAGAACCAGGGTTTGATTTTCCTGATATCAGCCTAAAGCCTCTCAAGTCAGTTGGATGTTTCTGGTCCTTTGTTTAATAGCTAAGTGACAGGAGATGTCGGATATCTTTTCAAATGCTGAGAGAATAACTGGGAACTACAACTGTGTGTTCGGTCTGATAGTTAAAAAAAACTGTGTTGTGTTTGAAGTGGCCTGGTATATTTCTTTTTTAGTTTTATACTAGTTTCTTAGCTTTTGTCTTGTCTGACTCTCTCCTATGTTTAGTCAGATTTGGGGTCACAAGTATAAGGGAGTGATTAATCTCTTGATGAATTCCATGTAGGTTTTGCTGTTGGAAAGACACTTGGGTTTGTGGGAGAACAGCTCCATGTTGCAGGGCTGAAATCATTAGTGCTGAAGTCTATTGATCTGGCAACATGAGTTGCTGATGCAATATAGAAGTAGGCAAAATATTTATGACCTGAGCTTTGGAGCTTTGGCATGTCCATCTGACTCATCCTGCTTTGCAGTGATATTTGAGAACAGAAAACTCCAATTTCTCAAACATGTAACATTTTGTCCGGCAGCTCTAGCCCTTTATAAAAGGACTGAAGAGATTTTCTTAATTTATTCTGATAACGGGAAGTTGCCATATCTTATGACATCTTTAAAAAGACCAATCATACTTTTAATTGCTTAATTAATCACAGCATGAAAGGGGAACAGTCTTCAAGGACATTTACTTCTTTTTTTTTCTTGCCTACAAAGTTTAGTTGGCTGCTTTCTGTATCAAAGCTACTTGTTTGATAGTAGAGAATGTAGCTAAAATGGTTGATCAAACAAACACAAGATCATCCTTGACACTCTTTAGTGTAAGATGACTGACCTATAAAGCCTAGTTAGATATTTCTAGCTCACTGGTGTGGATGAAAGCCTATGATCTCTTTCTCAAGAATATGCCTTTCTGTTTCAGCCAAACATAGATTTAAAAAATTCCCACAAACCTAAAATACAACAGAAAGCCTAAAAGCAGAGATTGGCGTCTTGCCAAGTGGGGGAGAACAGCCGAGATTCAGGTTCTCTGTACTGGTCAATGAACTCATTACTTCTCACCACTGAGAAACATGCTGCTTTCTTTGTCACACAACCTGTCTCATCTCATTAGCACAATGACTTGAACATGTTGACAGCATGTAATGGTTTTCACTGCATATGCTAGGAAGCGGTTTTAAACCAATTTGCTGTTTTCTTTGCAGGCAGAGTGTGACTGCTGATTGCTGCTAAGGTCCCCGAAAAGTTATTCGTTTGCCACAATTCCTATAGGTAAAATATGAAGCCGTGAAACTGATGATCCAATGCAGCAGAGAGCTCGTTGCTTTCCCTGGATGTTAATGAACTCCCACTCATTCCCAACTGGTCGCTGGGTGCAGGGAATGCATTCAGGCTGAATCAACGTGCAGTGACTCAACAGACAGCGTCTGCATTGGCTCTTTGTTTCCCTGAAAGCTATTAAAGCATAGCTAATTCTCAGAGCTGAAAGTTTAACATTTTCTGAGTGCATTGTCTGCATTTCATAAGCATATTTAAATGTTAGATTTCATTGTTATCATTAAGTGCCACCTGCCTTATTTGATCACATTTAAATTTTTTTCCCGTAGCATTAATGGACTGACCAAAGCTTTCAGTGAAAGTCCTACCTGTCCATTCTATTTATTAATTATTACTAAAAATAAGCTCCCCATATAGCAACCTTAAATAATGAGCTCTGTATTTAGTGGTCAGATAATGTTTGAATGTTAACCTACATTCAGGGAAAAAATGTTAAAAAGGAAATGGAAAAACATCTTTTAAATTGTCTCATCTCTGATAGTGAATTGCCTGCAAAGAGCTGCTTTAAACAGTGAGGTTTTTCACATTATTGCTGCTAGATTTAACCTTCTGTCCCCTTTCTGGACTCTATCTAAAGTGAGACTGGCACGTATTGGAAAGCTGTTAAAATTCTCAAGTCCTGTGGTAATACCTTGGCTCATTGGTGCTGGATAATATTCTTTGCACCGTTGCTGTAAGAAGAAATCACATGGCCAAAGTTAAGCAGAGTCCTGCATTGTTTTCAGGCAGGACTGTGAATATTTCAGTTCTACTTGACTTAACATAACTGTTAGGAGAACTGCTTGTATTTTATTCTTCTCCACATAATCTTAAAAAAAGGTTCCTGTATCAGTGTCCTGATGACTGTGAACACTTTGACTATTAATAACTACCATGAAAAATTAAATCTTTATGCATTCTCATGAAAATTGTCATGAAGTCAGAGGAATTTTTCAGGGGAAAGAAGAGACCTATTGTAACTTTCTTGTATTCATTTCTGCTGAGAAAGGATTTTTTTTTTTACAGTTTCTAACACCTCATTTAGGCCAATGAATTCCACCTCAGTCATATGGCTACACGATACCTCAGGTTATTGCTGTGGGCTTATTTTTGACAAAAAGATTGAAGTGTTCTCCCAGATTCTGTATCTGAAATGTTTTCATTATTACTCTGAAGTATCCAGAGACAGTCTGAATTTTACTTTCATTATGACTTAAGTAGATTTTTTGATAAATAAACATAAGTGATTAACCTGCAAGTAACAGGCAAGAAGTAGTACTTGAAAGATTAAATGTCCGTTCTGAAAAGTGATACTGCATTTTTTTATCTGTACATAATTTGTGTAAAAATTAGATATTTTATGTATTTGATTTATTTTCTCTTGAGATAATTTTTGGAATTATGTTCTGACTGGAGGCTGGCAAAACGTCTAAATTTGGAAAAGTAATGTTTGTTCACTTCCCTGGCAGATTGTCAAGTTCTAATCAAATATCCCATTTGGATAGACACATCACAGCTCTCTCCTGTTCACTGAACTTGCTGGAATCACAGGCACCTGCACAGCACCCAGGTAGGTGAGTGAAGTCTCCTGATAGATGATAGCTGTGCATTGATTGATGTGCAGCCTTCAAACTTGCATTTCAGTCTCCTGCTTAGTGCTGCTTTGAAAGCTTTCAACCTTGGGTCACAAACAGGGTTTGTCATGTACAGAGACTCTGACCTAGAGTGCCACTGGCTGCATTTTATTCTGCTGCTTCAACGTTTTTGATTCAGCTTCCTCCTGTTTTATGTAGCTCAGCTGGTAGCCTGTGGCTCCAAGCTGCTGTCATTTGATTTAACCACTCACAAATCAGCTAAGTCAAAATTAATTAATGAATTCCTGTTTCCTTCCTCCTGAACTCTCCTAAATAATTCATTTTTAATTTACTCAAAGTACTAAAAACATTTGGCTTGACATTATTTGTCCGAGGTGACTATGAAAATGGAGTCCCATTGCTCAAAAACCATTTGTACAATGCTACTTTTGAAATACTTACATAGTTGTTTTTAAATGCCTAACTTTATTGTAGGCAAGAGGGGAAATATAAGGCTTACTTTCAGAGGTGGTAGAAACTGAATAAGAAATAAATATGGCATAATATCTCTTTCCCCACGTGGTGAAATGGCTCTTGAAAAAAAAAAGACAATATTAAAAGTTGGATCTCATTGAACCTCCTGGAATTAAAAACACACTTGGGCAGCAGAAACTCATCAGAGCTGAAGCCCCCCACTATCCTTTTTCTGTGACATACCATAAGTAGAGAATGCACACACTACATCATCAAATGAAGCTAGTAATTGTAGGGTCACTACAAATTTTATTTTGCTTTTATAGAATAGTATTTCTTTAAAGGAGAACAGAAGAAAGGCATGCACAGCAGCGGGGGAGCCTGTAGCTGCCTGCATCTTGGGTTTTGTAAAATGAACTTGACCTTTCAGCAGTGCCAGGATGATTCCTGTGACATACCAGCAGCAGAAGAAAGAGCAACTTAGGAAATATTGAAGGAATTTTCAACAATGAGAGAATGTGAGCTTAGAATTGCACTTGGCCCCTATTGATTTATTTTTGTTTATGTAGCAGCTTAATTACAGTTGGTAACTGTAATTTTTCAAAGGCAATTAATAGCTGAAGTTACTGAAAGACGAGTCAGGTTTCCTAGGCAATTTGACACCTGAGGGTTTTTTAATGCAAAGGTTCCTAATCCAAGTCAGGTCAGCACAGCCAAAGGCTGCTGGACTCTGCAGCTTGTGTTCTGCTTGGATTCTTGTCTCACACTTTGCTTTTTGAGCTAGCTGGAGATACTGCTCTAACTTTTTAATCCTCACTATGGGCAGAAGGAAAGGAGTGCAAACATACTTAAATATGAACGTTATTTCATAGTACATATGTTAAACCGTATTTTTTCACCTCTTCACCAGTGCTTTAAACAGCTCTGCATGAAGTTTCAGCCATGCAGATGTTTGCAGTGGAGGTGTAAATGCTTGATCTGCGTTTGTCTAAAGTACCATTTCTGTAGCACAACAGAGGAGATCGGTCTTCTGCAGTGGCCATCTGATGGTGCTTGTAAAGAATGTCCTGAGTAGTGAGGCTGTGTGTAAACAGAGCACAACATCTGTAGAGAAGCACTCACATTGTTTAATTTAATTTGTTTTACATGTATAAAAGGTAAAGTTATTCAGATAGATGTTGAGAACAGTTTCCACGGCTTCACAGATACTCTGTGACTCTTTCCCATTAAAAAGATGATTCTGTGTTTTTTTCCAGATTTGAGCTCAGCCACTGTTGATGTCATTTTTGGTAAAGCAAAAGGGAGAAAGTTAAGCTGTTCCTACTTCAGAGTCCTACTGTGTGGTATTTATCATCAATAAAGAAAGACACGTCTAACATCTTTGTTTTCTCACACACTACTGCCCAGCCTTTGAAGGAGCAGACTGGCACAGGGAAAGTGAAGAGAAGGCAGGCCTATGTAGAAATAGTTCATCTCTCTGTAGCTACTCTAATATCTGTATGATTTCCCCCAGGAAACCAGAACATCTGCTCATTTGAAAGGCTGTAACTCTAAATTGCCCTCTAAGCAAAGATGTTATAAATGGCAGTTGTTTTGTAGGAAATTTCAATATATTTTTATTATTTAGTGTGCTGGAAGAAGAAAAATATGACAAAGCAATGGATTTTTACCTCTTTTGCTCGTTATGGACATACACATATTGCATTCCTTGGGCATTTTGCAAATAATTTTGAACAAAAAAATATTCTTTTTCTCTGTAGTTTTTGTTATCCTGAAACCTTTAAGAAATCCTATTTCTTTCTAACTAGAGATTCAGAAAGAAGGAAAATGACATCAACATTTTTCCTTCAAAAGCCTAAAAAATTATAAAGAACTTCTGATCAGTTATCTGCAACCATTTTCATTCAACTTACACCAATATTCACTGAATACACACTGAATCAATAGTAATTTTCTCTCCTCATACCACAGAGACACAGTGCTCCTTACTCCTAGCTCTCCAAGGAGAATGAGGTTCTCTTTTACCTCCTTGGTCCTTGCTTTTATCCCTAAAGGAGGCCTGGAATCACCCACTGGCTTTACTACCTGAAAAATAAGCTATTTGGCTTTATTCAAGTGATACTATTTTACTGTGCACTGTCATTTTTAGAACGGTTGTGTATATAATATTTTAAAAACAAAATGGCAACTAATTGGTTGTGTTATTTATGTTTTTTGGAGTAAAAATAATTATAACTTTTACTAGGAGTATTCCTTAAATAAATTTTGTGTTAATAACGAATTACTCAAAGGGAACTAATTGCCTGTCACAGGGATGTGCAGCATGAGACACTGCTTTGAGTAATAAACAGAAGGCTGTTCCCATAAACATATGCTGAAATCAGAGGCACTGAGTAATGAAAATCGTGCATCATAAAGAGAACAGTATGGTAGAAGTTCTGCAAAACAGCCTTAATGTAGTACAGAACCTAACCTGACAATTACAAACCACAAATCTGCAGTGAGGCAGATTCCCAACTGGCATAACTTGCTGTAATGTCACCAAAGCTGATAGCCACCAGTTTAGAATTTGGGTGAGGATTATGAAGTTCTTGTCACATATGTTAAAGTGCTTTGAGGTGCATTCTGCAGGAGTTTCCAGATTTGGATGCTCAACTCTTTACAGTGCTGTTGCTTTCAATGCTTACCTTTGGACTTTGAGCTGAATTGCAATAGCTTGAATTCTGTTCAGTGTCTGCTGGGGCCCTTTTTGGAATTTGCTTATCAGCCCCTTTCTGTCAAGAGAAATACCCCTTTGATCAGCACATGGGTCAAGACACCACTATGAACCGAGCTGAAGTCCCAGAATGTGTTAGTGAGGGATCTGGTTTTGTTTCATAGTGGCTTCATAATGGGCTTTGTCTGCTTCAGAACAGACTTCTCATTCCCTGGTATCAGACGTTCCTTCTGTGCTACACGGGACTAAAAAGTACTGGTCCCCAAAGTATTGCCCTTCAGGGATGCTTCTCTCAGCAGATCCTTCTTTCAATGAATGTCTGCAGAGAGTCAGCCTCGAATTTAGACGAAACTCTGCCAAATGCAAAGAGGTGGAGAATGCAAAGAGAGGGAGGTAACACTGAAAAACTGTGAGAAGCCATTGATGTACCTTGTGAATCTTCATAATTCCTCTCTCTTTTTGATCACAGGATGCTGAGGGGTAGCATGTGTATTGAGAACTGTTATGCTTAAAGTGAGGACCAAAAATTTTCTCTGGAGATGGTCACAGTTGAGCGGCTGTTCCTAAACCACTGCCAGCTTAAGTGCTGGCTGCTTGCACTGCACAAGTGACTGGAAGTGCATCACTGCTGGATCTAATGATTTAGAATTGAAAGCTCACATAGAAATGCAGAACCAGTGTTCCAGTAAGTGTCTCTGAGCCTTTCCATGAATGACCAGACAACTGATGATTGATTATTTTCCAGTCTCACAGTGTTTACCAGTTTGGCTTTGACTATCAGGGGAAGATAGACATGTATCACAGCTCTGGTTTGGAAATGTGCTCCCACCTGTGAAAGGGATGGGCCAAAGGACAAATGAATGCACACTTAAGGACTTTATGTGTGAAGGGAGATAAAGTTGGACATGAACATTTGCAGACATATGAGTTGAGACAGAAATACAAGTCAGTGCTAAATCACCAAGATTAAGATAATTGCTCAGTTACACCTTGGAGTGTGCGGGCTCCGTGGCTAGTGCAGGACTGAGAGCTCTCCCCCACTGCAGCAGCACTCCCAGCCACTGCTTATCTGCATTTCAAGCCTTCCTTACAAGTTATCACTCTGTCCTTTATTGTTTAGGTGAATGACAAATTGAGGCTTTGATTTTTCTGCCAAACCAAATTTGTTTTGTTGTCTCTCACTTCTCTGACCCTGTCTATCTTGACTAGCTCTTGCTTTTAGTTTCCATTTCAGACCGTAGCATTCTAGGGCAAAGGCTGTCATTTCAAAGAGAGTCTGGGGATTGTATTCCCAGGTATGGCCATTATAAAACCCCAAAAAATTATTTCACTTGATTTTCACTGAGGTTAAAAGTCAATAGTCTCTTTATTAAAATAAGCAAAGAAGATTTGGTTTAGGAAAAAAAACCAAACCAAACAAGCCCAAACCTTCTATATGTGAGGCTGTGACTAAAACAAGACAAAAATTTTCATTCATTTTGGAAGAGAAAAGAAATTTCATACTTCATTTGCATCTTATGTGATGACAGTTTTCTCTCCTGTAAATGTTGCATCACACATTAACTTACAGATTAATTTACAGATTAAAGCCTTTCCTGTTGGGAAGGACTTTATCTTCCTTCCTCACACCACAACAGTTAATAAGGAGTAAGTAGTGGATATGTGGGAATGTTACAGACTGGTCTGCATTCTGTAGGATTTTAAAATATTACACTTTTTCCTCCTTATTGACTGAAGAAATGAACCACTGATATGGGTCATCTTAAAAAAATATAGCTGGGGGGGTTATTATTTAAAGGATTCCAAGCACTAGTATTAAGGTTTTCCTCTGATAACGGACTATGGGGTGTTACTGAGAAAAAACAAAGTGACAAAACTTTGTATTAACAACTCTTATTAAAACAAGAGCTCGAAAACAATGAAAATATTATTTGTCAGAATTCTGTCAAGTGTCAGAACTACGAGGGTTATCAATCCTCATGCTTCAGAAGCATTAGAGGCATTATGCAACGTAACTTAGTGCAAATGGCTGGATAAACTTCTCTTCCCTCCCCTGATCGTTTGAAATTGTAAGTTCAGGCCATCACCAGAGGCAGGCTGCTACACCTGATTCTTTTTTTCCATCAAGGTAGGTTCTTTATTCTCTCAACACTAAATTTTTTACCAGATTATTAGAACCCGTGTGCTCCCAGCTTGTACATCTTGGCATCTCTGACCCCCGGCAGGAGACAAAGCAGCATTCTCTGCAGGACTCCTCTTACCTCTGTAGTGCATTTAAACAACTTCTACAACTCTTTTCCTGCCCCATTGGGGAAGATTTCCCCCATTTCTTTTCCCAGCCATGAAAACAAAGTAGTTAGAAATGCGCAGTGAATATGCTCAGTATTAAGAACGGTTGCAAATCTGTGACTTTGGTGTGTAAACAATAATCCAAGAAAATTAGTATTCCATCTTAGATAAAACATTAGCCATCTGTCCCTCAATTTTACATGTAATTTAGGGTTGCCTTCTGAATGAGCAGTGCTCAGTGTTAGTTTCAAGTTTCAAGTTTATTAATGTTCTCTGTTTAAGTTCTTTTTTGAAGAGTTGGTGATAGGAAAATTAGCTACTACAGGGGAGGTTTTCTTTTAATTGTGAATTTATACAACAGTATGGGGTCATAAATGGGATTATGAAACAACAGAAGATCTGTCAGTTTGACAGTTAATCACTGGTGAGTTCTCATGTGCTTCCATTAAGCTCATTGGAAACAGTTGCTTGTTCCTCAGTGAGGAAAAAGACCCTTACTGTGAGTTTATTCTAATATTTTACATATTTTAGCAAAATTGTAATTTTTAATTAAATTGAGTTTTGTTGTTGAAGATTTCAGATTCTGGTTTCCTCAGCAGACACCCTTGAAAAACGTTTTTCCATCACAGCTGTGTCTAAAACCCAATCAGTTTAGATTTAATTTCAGCAGGGACAGAAAGGAGTGGTTAAACTTATTTAGTTCTCTTTCTGTATGCTTGATTGGAATTAACTTTCCTTTGCAGGTATATTTTGTTGCAGTAATTCACTTTTTGAAGTAAATAATAAATTTAAAGGGGATTATTTTTAGCTTATTTTAAGGCAATGTGGTTGCACGTCCCTTATGGTTTCACTGCATTAAGGACTTTTGAAATATATAGACTTAAATTGTATGAAAGAGCATGTTATGAACCCTTCTTATTGCCCTTGTCAATGTGAAGCATGTTCCAAATTTTAAAAAGTTTGTTGGGAAGGAGTCTCACTGTTTTCAGAAACTGAGAATGAGCATTGTGTTGTTGGGGTTTTCAGGCATGATCTTCTGCTCCAGTATTTTGTTCTAAATATCCAAATCATATTCACAGAATTGGAATGTCCTAAGTTCAAATGGCTTACAAGCTACTTCACGACTTCATTATCAGTATGTCAAGAGGTTAAAATCACAAATCCCAAATGAAAATACTGTGCAAGCTCAACACTTGGAGCAAACCTTGAGTTATGCTCCTAAATATCTCTTCTACCCAAAAATAGTAAGGACTTTGAAAGAAAAACAAAACCAAACCCCACAAAACCCAGTAGAAAGATTTTAAAAATGCTCTTTATTTTTTTGTTGAGCATTAGCTTTCTAACCTGAGCTCCAGAGTTCATCTGTGCATAGTGATTCCCCAGCAGAACATCTTAGTGGGAACATTTAAGTTCCCTGCTCTTGCAGTTTTGTTCACTTTGTTTACTCTTGTTTGATCTTTTGTGTGAAAAATATGTTTTAAGCTTGACATTGAGCTAATAAGTGTATGACTAGAAATTTGTAATGATGAATAATAATAAACTATAATAGAAATATGTGTCTAGTCTTCAAAGAAAAAAAAATTGCCTGATGGATGGTATAGGATGACCTATTTAACTGCTCTGTCAGGTAATAGATTATGAATCAAAGAGAAATCACCCTCTAGGACAATTTTCTAAACTTTCTATGGATGAAATACTCTGCAAAATTGAGACTTTCCAGGACTGTGGCCTTAATGTTTCCATAGTTCTGTATTTTCTGACTAATATCTGAAAGGTATTTAGTTCACCTCCTGAAAAAAATCTCATTTTTACATCAATGTATATTTCTCTTGGGCTTTTTCTTTTTTTAGCAGGGAAGCCTCAATAATAATTCTACTGTACCTTACTTTAAAAAACCCCTGTGTTTTCTGTGACAGCCAATGAGATTATAGATTTACAGAGCAGTGAATGTTGGCAGAATAATTGAAAGCCTGGTTAGGTTGATTTGTATTATGTTGTAAGATTTCTGAAGATTAAAGGTATCTCCCATTCTCAGTGATATACCTGAGTTAAGATTTAAAGGTTAGCCAAAGAAATCACATTTTTTCCCCAGACAGGATGCTTGATCCAAGTAACAAAAGCATCACCACCCTTTTTATCCACATTTTGAGCACTGTGTCAGGCACAGGAATGAAATGCACTGATTGTTAAATGAGCCATTATTGTATTGTGATTATCCTGTAATCTGTTCTAGCATGGCCTTGATAATGCCGCCCTATTAAAATCCTTTCTCTAGTTCCTAATAGTACTGTATGTAGCAAATTCAATTTCCTTTACATCCAAACCCCTAATTCTATACATTTGACCTTGCATCAGATCCTCCACTGCTGAAAGTTTCCATAAGTCCACTGAAATGAAAATAAAAAAGAATAAATAGGTATAAGTATATACGGAAAAAAATCCTGGCATCTCATTAAGGAAACAGCACTAAATTTTATTTCTCGGCTACATTCAGCAAGTAAATTTCACAGTAATAATAAAAGCATTCTTCCTTGTTCTGCTCTTCAATTGACATGCACATAACTTTTGATGAGGATTCTCTCTGTAGTGAATGATTTAGTATTTTAAACACAGCTTTGGTTTTTAAATTTTTTTTTCACTGCAACTTTTATCACAATTATTGACTGAGTGTATGGAATGCTGTTTCTGAAGTCACATGAAGTTGTAAGTAACAGAAGCACTGATGGCACACGGGACTGGCAGTTTGTTAGTGGTGTTCAGAACTCAGCCAGTGGAGCTGTGTCTAAGACAGAGAGAGTCAAGGCAGTGTTTGATGGTACATAATAACAGATGTGTAATCCATAAATGAAATACTGTGAGCTGTGTGAATAACCATATAATGAGAAAGAGAGGGGTTCTCTGTCATTATCTCCACATTTGGTTATATAAATACTACACAAATGCAGAAATATTATTAAACCCACTGGGCTTCCTGCCAGTCTATTTGCTATTTCGCTTTATGTGGTCTTGTATACCTTATTGCTCTGCCAGAACTCCCACTGCCATGTGTGTCACTGATACATGATTGTGAAGGCAAGGAATATACTGTCAGGTAGGATAATTATGGTGATTACTCCATGGGTTTTTAGTAACACATTTTTAGTGCTCCTTTTCATAAGGTAGAACACAGTCCTATAAAATTTTTTCACCCTTCATCATCTGAGCTTAGAAGCTGCTTAGGAACGCTGTGTGAGTTTGAAACATGGAACATAAAAATGGAGGTGAACTTCTGCACTTTGGGCTGCTCTCTATAATTCATCATTTTTTGATCAATTTGTACAAGTCACAAAACGTAAATGAATAGAATGATAAAATTTTAAACATACATGATATACTACTAATGATAGAAGATTGACAGGACAGAAATGTGTAGTATTTGTCTATTCTTTTTCACTCCTGCTGCAGGAAAGTATTAGGAACTCCCAGAAATTGTATATTTGTAAAGATACAGCTTTGACACATTCATATCAATTACAGATGTGGTCACTTCCTTTCTTCCAAAATCTGCAGAGCATGACAAAGCCAGAAGGTTGTTGAGAAATACCTTGGGAGTGCAGAAGACAAGCTGTAGGAAGCTGTCTCTACTATATTCCAGACTGAAATAAAAAGTATTACAGTCCTTTAAAGGATATCAGATACTGTTTATTAGGCATACCTTCATTAATTTGTTTTTTTTTTTGGAATCATATTCAAAATAATAAACCACATATGATATAACATCTAATTGCACGGAGAATCGACTTGGTTTCTAAAAAATAGTTTTGACTGATTTACAAGAACTTAGATATTAATTCAGATCTGCACATGGTGTGTTGAAAGACTTCTACTGATTTGTTTCGGGTTTATAGCTGTAAGGAGTAACTATGTATAGACAAACAGAACTGACAGTGCTTTAGTCACCAATTACCAGTTTACACAGGTGCCAGTATAAACTCACTGTCCTTTATACCAGGAGAGGGCTGAAGGGAATCTCTAGAGAGCTAGAGATTTCAGTGTGAAATCATTCTTCTATCAGCCTGGAGGACACTGGCTAACAAAACTTCCAAGATGTCCCTTTTCAGGTCAAAAAAACCTCATACAACTTATTTTGTACTGTTCTTGACAATAAGTTCATTTTACAGCTTAATGGTGTAGGATTAAATATAGTTTCTGACAGGGAATTTAACTCACCACGTTCTGCCTGAGCTCAGATATAATGGCAGCTTCCGAGCCTACACGGCCAGAATTCACACTAACTAACTAACTAACTAACTAACTAACTAACTAACTAACTAACTAACTAACTAACTAACTAACTAACTAACTAACTAAACAAACAAGCAAATAAATAAATAAATACTGCAAGTGTTCTTTATAGTAATACTTAGAAAGGCTACCAACATTACTTGCATGTATTTCATACCCTCTTAAAGCAACATTTTTATCTATACTATGAGTCAAATAATTGATTTAAAGCTGACACTGGGAAAATAATTTGGAAGAAGAGAAGTGTGTCAATTAGAAATCCTTGATGACGTGTTGGATGTACAGAGGCTTGTAAATGGGTGGCAAGTTGCATTCTATAGCCCTGCATTATGAATAGCCCAATTGTAAGTAATCCAAATTTCAAAGCACAGGCTGGCCTGAGGAGGTGTATACAAGTGATTAGAATTTCAAAGACCTCAGAATAAACACCAGCTCTTTGATGGGATAATTTATGCATGGAATGGCAGGAAGAGCTGTCTGAGTTGTTCTTGGAAAGTTCACACGGAGCAGCAGACCTTTATTAAGGTCTTAAAAATAAATTTTGATATTGGATTACTGGAATGTGAACACAGTATTGGAGTTCACCAAATTAAGGCATTGACAAAGGTTCTCCTGTGAAATATGAACTGGAGAGTGTCAATACTTTAAGATTTGTGCAAAAAGAAGAAGACAAGTAGCACCAAACAAAAGAAAGCATCATTAGTTCAGTAAAATTCAAGTATGATGATGCCCCTTGGGGGAATACATTTTTTTGCGCAATACTAAAACATTCGCTCTAAAAATTTGTTTTTCCATTTGGAAACAGAGAAGAAAAGGTTGGGATACTGTTCATCAGTCTGCTTTTGGGATATCTCCTGGTTTTCATTCATTTTCTATTTTCAGTTTATTATTTTCTGTCTGAATGTAAAGTTACACTTTCAGATCTGAGGATACAAAAGAGTACACCTGGAACTACAAAGCACTGCTAAACAATTTTCTGTTTGGTGTCTGTCTGGTCTCACACATGTTTTTATGATGTTGAACATCATATTGGAAAAGAAATGTTCAGAAATCAAATTATTGTAGAAAATGTTGAACTCCAGTGACTTTGACCTAAAATTTTAAGTCAGTTTGGAACTATATTGTGTAACCAAGAGGTGAATGAGTTTTAGACAGGACTGTGTAGTGTTTTTACAGGCTTTGAAATCAAATTTCATGCTTCATCTCCCAAGAATACCAGTGATTGATACTGGTTTGAGAGGTGAATACACTGAGTGATGTTCACATCTTCCTTTTAAACTCTGGGGAGGAGGTTTTGTCAACGGTAATTCTACCAAAATAATGGTTTACTGTATCTTTCCAGGGCTAAGACAAAAAGGTGCTCATTTTTTCTAGAAACACATGTACAAAACCAGTCTAAGAGAATAATAATAGTAGAGATATATTATTGATAATCTTCATTTATTGAACGTCATTTATGCAAGTCATCTATCAAGCCTAGCCAGTGATCAAAATACAAAGTACTTGATCTTCTGTTATTTCTCACTGGAACAAAATTTTCTGAACTTTAAAATCTCTTGTCCCTGTTCTGAACTTAAAGTTTCAACCCAGAAAAAAAGAGAAAGGTATTTTCTTTGGAGGAAGCTTCTTTTGAGTCACCACAAGCATAAAGAAAATTATCATTTTAGAAGGCACACTAAAAAAAAAAGATTGAGGTACTTGCCTAATGGTAATAACATTTTCTTATTTGTGGACCAAAATTTACCTGAATGTGAAAAAGCGAGCATCCATAGAAAACCAGCAAGCAAAATCTTTTCAGCTGTGGAGCTCACTGCTACAGGATATTATCCAACTGAACAAGTTAACACACACACACACATACACAGACACACACACACAGCTACAGGATATTATCCAACTGAACAAGTTAACACACACACACACACACACACACATATTAAAGCCTAAATAATCAGAGCAAGTAAAAGGTATTTTTTAAAATTTCGTCTGTTTTATTTATCTTCATGAGTCAAGACTGGTGAGCATGTCAGCCAATAATTTTTTTTGTGTAGAATTCTTTCTCTTTCCCTTAATGTATTAAGAACAAAATAATGGCCAAATAATGGGATTATGGCCAAGACTACAAATCTGATGTAAAAAGACATCAGTGTTCCTACATCAGAAGTAGAAATTTCCCTTACAGGAAAGACCAAACCTTTGAAGGCAAATTTACCATGGATATTAATCCACTCAGTGAACCTGAGCTATGCTTGTTTACTTAGATAATTTGACCTTCAAATTTTGTATTTAGATTACTTTGCTTTCAGGCCAGTGTGTAGGAGTATTAAATGCATAAAGCTGGAGACGACTAAGGCAGGTATCTTTGGGTTTTTAATTAATCAACATTTCAGTCTAAGCATTATGCATAGATGATGCATACGTCAGAGGAATTCCAGGACACTCTTCTCCTCACAAAGCAAGCCCTGTGTCTTTGATGGAGATGAGCCAACATGTGTTTTTGTCCTAATGAAATTCTTTTTGTCAGCTCACTAACTGATGAATAATTTAGGCCTTGAAGAATACAAGTCAAATGATTTGTGTGAACTGATTCAAAAAAGAGGAAACACAACCACCCCTTCAGAGACTGATCCTAAACAAGTGTGAGTGCAGGGAGTGAACATTTCAAAGAGAGAGGTTGACATGCTTGTAAGCAAAAGGTCAGTGGGTTTAGAATCAAGGCAGGAATCATGCTGCATGTGGATTTTGAAACGTCAGCTGGCGGGTTTTAAGTTTTTAGATGTGTTATTTCTATCCTCCCTTGCATCCTGTCCTCTTGCAGAATGCCACTTACTAGAAGGCTGTTCAGTAAGAGGACAGATGATTTTGTTTCATCAGCTTGAACTTGCACACAGAGAGTTTTTCTTCATTCATAGAAGCTTGTGATTCTATCTGTTCCATTTATCCATTCCTCCACAGGCAAAATCCATCAACTCTGTAGCATAAGCATATGTGCCTTATATGCTATCCTGACACAACCTCTGCGTGTAGCTTTCTAAATTATAATTGGAGCTTAAGAAAAAGAGCTGAGATGGGTATACCTGCAAGGTTTTTCCCATGTCAAAAGAGTTCAGAACAAAGTTCATAATCTACTCAGTTCCTATTGAATTCTGTTTGAAGCCACTGAATATTTCTGCCGTTCTGAAACTAAAACAATTTAAGGTGATTAAATGCATATACACACATATGCAAAGAAAATCTGCAATAGTGAGTAGGAAAGAAAGAATTTTCCCTGGAAATGTTATGGACTAATTGAGGAGGAGAGACAAAAAATCACCTCCAAAATAGAGGTATTTTGAACAGAAAGCCTAGAGCATGGATGTGAATGCTTGGATTAGTAGGTGGGTATTTTCAGTCACTGTTGATGGATCTTCACTTTCACAGTGACAATAAGAGAAGAGAACAGCACTTGTGGGATTGGTACCTAAGTGTTCAAAGGTTCATTTAAGCATCTAGATGGCTCATTAATAGACTCCTGTTGCATACATTATAATTCCCTATCCAAGTACAGTATTCCTCTGAGGTGTCCTACGTGGCTGCTCTTTGTGTGAAGGTCTACCTTGATATGAATGGTTCATCAAGCAAACGACTTTCTTGAAACTCTTGAGAGATTTAATAAAAATGGGAGAATAAAGGCCACGTTCAATGACTATTGAAAGTTACAGACCAAAAGTATTGTGAGGTGAAGAGGAAGGATGAAGATGTACTGTCCTTGTTAAATATGCTGGATAACTTGGAACTCTGGCACTTTGCTCAGCGATGTCTGAAAGTGAGCTCAAAAGTCATGTTATAAATGGAAGTGGAAGGGCCATTTCCTTTTGGAAACAGTGTCCCATAAATGGCTTGGTTTGTTGTTTCTTTGGTTTGGTTTCACCTTCCTTTTGATATTAGGACAACAAATGATTCACAGGTTATTGTTATGGAAATAATTTCTGTATGGAGTAATTACAACTGCATGTTCAAACCAGGTCTTTAATCATCCACCTTTTAAAACCAAATCCTGAAATTATATGCATTAGGAATCGTGCACTAAAGAGAAAATCCTGGATATTACAACCACTCCTGTCATTGCTGTTATAGCTTATCTTCAGAGAAAGTAATGTGCCCCTGGTAAAGGTCATGAATGACTGGCTATGGTTTTCACTGTAGTTCAAGATTGTGAAAATTACTCACTGGTCTAAATCTGGAATGATATAAGACATTAGTGTAGAACACAGTAAGTAAGGTTTTGTTTTTATCTGGAAGTAGGCAGGAAAATTGAAAAGCTTTCGGTTTATTAAAATCAACAGTTTTTCTTCCTCTTCTGAGTGAGGTAGAGTAAATATTCACAGAAACATAAAAGCATTGAATATTTTTCAGTAGGCAAAATGGTGTTCAATAAACAAGGAGTATCATGATCAGTTTATTATTTGACAGAAGAAAGTAGTTGTCCTACTTTTGGTGTCTAGTAGAATTTCATTTGATGGACCACAGAGACCATTTTACACATCTTGAGCCCAACAATAAGAAAGATAACTATATATCTAATTTACAGGGTCAGATTGTTGACACATTGATCTTATTTCATAATCTTTAATAGACTGTTCCAAATTTAATTTGACTTTTATACCCTCATACCTGCAGACACTTTTGCTCAAATGGCATCATTGTCACCCTACACCATCTGTTATGTACTGCCAAAAGCTAAATTAAAATCACAGCTTTTTAAATATTGTCTTTTCAAATTAGCATTGCATTTAATGCTAACGCTCATTTTAAAAGACAATGAAACATGAAACTGTAGCTGCAAAGTTCAGCTACAATTTTTTACTTAACACTACAGTGTAATTGGGGTTTAAAATGTTGTCCAAAGTGTAATGACTGAAAAGGCCTATTTTATAGCAGCTTATCATGTAGATGTGATAAATCTGCTTCTCCTTGCATTCAATAAACTATTTTTTTCCTTGATATTGCAGCAAAGAAAGCAATTAACAGATTATTATTTTAATGGGCCACAATTAAACCTGTGTCAAATTAATACTGTAAGCAACTCGATGTTGCTTACAGTATTAATTTGACACATTGGAATTTTTATAGGATAAGACAGTAAACATTTCTTTTTCAGAGAATTATCATAGTAATACTGAACTATAGCAAATGGATACAGTAACCATTTGTACCAAACTAGATCCATGAACAGCAGAAGTAGATAATATCTTTTTTGAAATGCTTTTCTCTCCTCAAGCTTCGTTACAAACAGATGCTAGGGTGACCCTCTCTCAGGGTACAAAAGTACATGATGCCTAATAGCACTCCTGAGCATTGAGAACAACTGGCTGCTGAATTGGTGACAGTATTATCTTAATGGTGATGTCTCTTTTCTAGTCTGTTCCAGTGAGGTGTTGCAAAATCTGGGAAACTTTGCCACAGAATGTAGGTGGTGTGAAGTGCTCACCTATCTCAAGAGCAGAGATAAGAATCTCTGTAGATGCACAATGGAGGTGAACTAGGTCAGTCTCAAATTCTTGCTGGAGTGAAATTTCCTAATAGCCTTGATTACCATGTGCTCATGATAGAAAAGGTACAAAGTGAGAATAATAATTTATGTTTTTTGTAAGATCGAGGTGGATCCGTGCTTGTCCTACTCCCATGCTTGTTATTAAAGCATCAAAGTCAGGAATCAATATTTTCTGCCCAAGCCTTAAGGGTATGCAGAATGCTGATCTTTCCATACCTATGATGGTAATGACACCTTGTGCATTGTACATCCTCTGCTTGTCACAACAGCAGTGTTAGATATTGATTTGCAGTCTGGTCCTGGTGTCCACACAGGAATCAGCCTTACCTTGAATTAAAGAAATGGTTCAGCACTTGCAGCTCCAAAGAACATCCTTTATTTTATGGGTGGGCTGTGGGAGAACATGAGTTTCAAAATTTGAGACAAGCTTTCCTGAAAGTGTCTCAAAACTTGTACAAGGACTGTTGACATTTACTTAATAAGCTGTTTGGCATGTCCAAAAAGGAGAAAAAAATTCATGACCTATAAATTATTTTATTCCGTTTAATAAATCCTTGGATTTATTTTCCTATTTAGAAAGACATTTTTATCATTAGAACCAATAATTTTTCTAGAAAGTACTCTTAACAGAATGATTTGACAATGTTCAGACAAGTAAAAAATATAAATCTTGCTCTTCACACCAGTTAATTGAGTAAGGCACTGCAATAACCCTTACTTCACAGAATATGATATACTTCAAATTACTTTGAGCATTTTTCTAAGGCAAAGGAATTGTTTTTACTATTATCGTTAAGAAAAGATAAAATGGCATAAACTGAAAATACGTTTTTTTCCCAAAGTGTTAACTATGAAAAAGCAGATAGCAGTATGAATTAAAATTAGCTGGTGTTCCTTCAAGGAGACAGTAAGCTAAAGTCCTGACTTTAAATAATTATGGAATTGCTCAAATGAAGCCAGTTTCAGCACTAGAAATTCCAACCAATAACCTTTTCCTAACCTTTTCTTCCCTTTTCAGTAGGTTTTTTGCCTCTTCTGTCAAAAACTGTCATCTGCTCTTGTTCTGTGGTCTCAGAGACATGCTCTGAATTTTGCCTGGCCAGTATTTTTCTCTCTCTAAGGATAATACAGCTAATAAGGCATTGAATTAAAGTTATGGATTCACAACACATTTGGGAAAAAATCTGGGTTAAAACAAAAATTAAATCTGATCCACCCATTCTTTTTTCCTCATAGATAACCATGTAGTAAGTTATTCTGCCACCACTGCAGGTCTGTACAATTTGATGCACACAAAGAACTTCTTTTTCTTTATGTAGAGGTGTTTCTACATAGGTCCAGTCTTATTGATACCAGTGAAATGGAAGGTTGAGAGGACATAGGAGTATTTGATAAATAAAATACACACTTGAGCAACTGCTGTAGTGGAAAGAATTTGTAATTCAGAAGATGGTATTTCAGGCTTTAAGAAGGATAAAGAATAACATAAGAAGGAAATATTTTAGCTCTTTGAGAAAGTTGACAATCTGGAGAATCACCACAGAAGATCAAACACAAAAATAATTGGCCTTGCAGAGTGTGCTGAAAGGCCTGACTTTATAAAATGCATTCATTCTTTTCTTAAAGATCTGTCTGCAAGACACAATTCATATTTTTCAAGTTACAAAAAAAAACTCTCCAGCCCTGAAAATGGTAAGAATGTGAGATCCCTTCATGAAAAATCCTTTAGTTATTGAGATGGGATATATGGATTAAAACCAGCATATCGGTGAAGGGAAATTCTATGAGGAAAAATAGGGAGACAAGCCTAAAAATCATCAATTGAAATGTCTAGAGAAGTTTTAGGTCCATAAAAGTTGAGTGCTCTGATATATCTGGTAGTTCCTGCCTACATTGCAAGTGGATTATGAAGGTCTGGGGCTTTTTTCATTTACCAGAAATACAAATGAACTGAGGGCTAACTAAGGAATTCTTATTTAAGGCTGGATTTATTCCCTTTTTAAACTCTGTGGAAAGTTTCTGTAAATATGAAAACCGTAGGATCCCCTCAGGAAGTTCATTCTAGAATTTCTTTATATCTATTTTTCAGAACAGCTAATACGATACTGTGTTGTATTAAGGCAATAATACCTTTTTCGCTAACTTTATCTAACCTTCATAGAGATCAATAGTCACTTAGCTGTTTGACCAGTGTCTTTCTAGGAAATAAAGGTAGTAGGTTTTTTGTATCGCAAAGGTCATGAGGGGAGGAGTCTTGAATTTTTGAAGTAATGAGAAATAAACTGTTTTCCTATATTATATTGCAGGTGGTTCTGGGAGTCCATGTAACAAATAGCACAGGCAGAATTCTCATAAGTGAGTATGAAATTTTGCATGAGCATAATGTCCTCATTAGCATTTGGACCATCCAGCATACAGATGCTAATCCTGAAATCTTTCACAGTGTTTGCCTCATTTATGAGTTCTGGTAAACAGTAAATCCAATGAATTCATTGTGTTTATACAGTGGAGGTTTCTAGATTCAGTGTATCCAATTACCAAAGAAAATGCAGTTGGGAAAACATTCTATTAAAAAAAATAAAAGGCTGTTTATTGTGTTATTTTATATCTTGCCACCATCTGTAATATCACAGGATTCCATGCAAAGAAACCCCTCTCCAATCACATTAGTATTTTGGCTTATCCATGTCTCGGTGCTCAGAAAGCCAAGAACCAAGAATGGCTCTGATGAAGCTGCCTTATGTCTAATTAATTGTGGATAAAAAATGAGTTTCTAATATTGACAGTTCTACACAAACTTGAGGAAAATTAGCAAGAGTGTTCAAATTATCTCAACAGGAAAAAAAAGGAATATGTGGAACAAGATGCTCACTTAGCAAGCTAGTAGCCAAACTGGAAGGCTGTGAGATAAGTGACATTTTGAAATACACCCAGAAAGAAAAAAATGGAAGAGTACTGTGTGGGTAACAGATATATGATCTTTGCAGAAGATGCAGTTTGGAAAACATATGTCTACATTGCCTTTTTAGCTGAAAAACGTCACTATTATTTTTGTTCTAGGGGTTGAATATTAGGTAGCAGGATGCAGCAAACTGGGAGAGATTTTTAGTCAGATCTAGTTTTGCAATTGTAATATGATTGTTCCCCAACAAAAACAATCCTCATCATCTGTCTCAAACAAGGGGAAAAATTATTTTTGCTACAATTATCACTTAGAATAAAAGAGTGGAGACCAAATGTGGAAGCAGACATACACAGGAATTAAAGACTGCACCTCTAGTTGTTTGTACGAGAACATTTGTAATGTTTCTTCTTTTAGATTAAAGCTTTACAGTTAATTGATAACTAATTACAAAGGTATGAGGAATACCACATTCTTAACGACGCTTTGTGTGATGTCTTTCTAGTGCTGATTTAGGGTGTACTTTTATACCTGGGGGACTCAATGCTCATCAGAGGATGTTGTACCAATTAAAATAAAACTTTAGCTATATTCTTAGTGAAGATCAAGTGGCTGCAGCCTGGCAGTGAATGACAGCACCATGGTTTTGCAGCCATGCTCAGATATGTGATTGGATAGAGACGGGCATCCCTATCTCAACTCTGTTATTCTCTTTCCATAAGGTCTGGGAAGCAGGAGGGAACAGGGGATGATAAACAGGGAGTTCCCACCTCTGCAGTCTGGATAGGGAGAGAAAGAGAACTCAGCATCTGGATCTCCTTGTCTCCCTTCCATAAATCCATCTCTGAATGCTGATTATTTAAATCTCTAAACATCTATCTGGGAAAAGGAGCAAGCATTTATTGCTGATGTGCAATCTGTTTTTATTCAGGCATGAGAGCCTGGCTTCTACTTCTCAGTGAACTAGGAGTGTTCCAGACAAAGGAAAAACTCCCTCTTATTTTTTTTTTTTAGCTTGCCAAAGAAATTCTCGATATTTTTCATCCGTCCTGTAGACCCGGGACAAAACTTTGGTAGTGCTGAGAAAATGAAATTGTGATTGTCATAAGAATCATCATCTCATGGCTGATTCCACATCAGATGTTTACTACCACTACTATGGGCCAAACTAAATATAACTGGGCAGTCTATCAGATACCTTGCAATTTCTGGAAGATACATAAAATGGGTTATTTGGGGTATAGCAAAAGGAGGACAGAAGGTCATGTCAGATGTAAAGATAATTTATGATGTAGGCTTTTCTTGCATAATAATCATGTAATCAGGTAATTGCTGCAAAAAACAAACAAACAAACAAACCAGCTTTCAACCTTTATTGTCTATGGGATCAAAAAAATCTTTCTCTTTTGCTCATTTATAGCCTTGCTTTTCATCTAGAATGCAACAATTTTCAAACCACAGTTCCTTTCTGTGGTATTTTTACGATACTAGAATGCTGTATTGTTCTTTGTTGTGACAGGTAATATTTCAAGTAATAAATTGTTGTTCTCTTTCAGCCTAGGTGCCATTCTCTCATGTGATCTTCCATAATGACTAATTTAGTAGGAGAGTACTTAAAATGTTTGTCATCTTGAAACTGATAGTCAAAAAGAAATCTCTTATTTGGTTTCTCCTCTGTTGATCATTCTGCAGAATACTTCCATTTTGTAACAACTGTTCCATTTTCATTATTTTGAAAGTATACAAATAATTTCTGCTTGAATTGAATCAAGCAGGTTGCAAATGCAAAGGTTTAGTTTACATTTCATTCACCTATTTATATTCACAAAGTAATCTTCTACTCCCTGCATAATGAGTAAAATAACAATCCACATCAAGAAGTTTATTGGATTGTGGTTTAAGTGTATCAAAGATATTATTT
This sequence comes from Aleadryas rufinucha, assembly GCA_013397815.1. NCBI lineage: Eukaryota > Metazoa > Chordata > Aves > Passeriformes > Aleadryas > Aleadryas rufinucha. The sequence continues at coordinate 1,231,719 of VZTH01002840.1, forward strand.
CAATTTAAAATTTTATAAAAGTAGTTCTCTTACACTATTTCCTTACTACATTATAATTTCTATGCATAAATATATTTAAATTTTCTTTCCTTTTTTCTTTCCTTGTAAAAGCCCTTTGCAGGTTTTATTGGGATAAAGTTAATTATTTCTGTAGTAGTTGATGTGAGGTTATGGTTTGGATTTGTGCTGGAAAGAGTGTTGGAAGTACAGGGCTGTTTTTGTTGTTCGCCAGCAATTCTTACCCAGAGCCAAGGCCTTTCCTGCTCCTCACCCCCCCCACCAGGGAGAGGCTTGGGGTGCGCAAGGAGCTGAGAGGGGACACAGCCAGGACAGCTGACCCCAACTGACCCAGGGGCTATCCCAGACCATATGGCACCATGCTCAGCATATAAAGCTGGGGAGAAGGAGGAAGGAGGGGACATTTGGAGTGTCGGGGTTTGTCTTCCCAAGTCACTGTTACAGGTGATGGAGCCCTGCTGTCCTGGGGATGGCTGAGCACCTGCCTGCCATGGGAAGTGGGGAATGAATGCCTTGCTTTGCTTTATCTGTTAAACTGCCTTTATCTCAATCCAGTACTTTCCTCACTTTTACCCCTGGTACAGGGGAGTTTGTGAGTGGCCATGTGAGGCTGAGCTACCAGCTGGAGTTAAACCAGCACAGACCCACATTCACTTCCAAATACTAATGCTTTTTCATTTATGAGGCAATATTTTTGATGCATTCTGTTTTTTCAGGTATTATGAGGCACTTTTCCAATGTAAAAAATTTCTGCAGGGACATTTTTCCTTTATCATGATAATTAAGTCAAGAAATAGTAAACCGTCAGTGGGAGAAAGACCTTGGAGCAGCTCAGGGAGACCACTGCCAGGTGAAGAATTGGGAAGAAAGTAGGGAAAGACAGGTGGGCAGACCTGATAACATGTGATAGAGTCATTGGAGGGGGAAGGGAGGAAGAGATACTGTTTCATTACAAAGATAACATATCTAGGAGATCAAACCTCTAGGACAGCTCCTTTATTATCAAAACCAGACTCATAATTATAAAAAAAGTAAAGGGGGAAAGTGCTGAAAAAAAAGACCCATTACAGATCATTAGAAAATGCTGTCTGGGCATTCCAGTCTTTTAAGTGCCTTTATTGAACATAATGTTTCCTGAATTATAAAAATCTGAATAATTAGCTAAAAGCATTAGTGCGTTCATGTGGAACGCTTGAATTTGAAAGATGAAAATGAGGCTCAAGAAAATCTGTCTCTAAAACTTAACTCAAGAAAGTAAACCTAATTCTGTGAAGGAAGTTCACCAGTCTTTACACACTGTCAGGTCTGGAGGGATGAACTCACTCCTTCCCACATAAACTCCTTAAGACCGATTTTTAAATGAAGCATGTTCTGTCATGAAAGCAAAGAAGGGTTTGGGGAACATTAAAAAAGGGTTCTACAATGTCTATACCACTGCTGAGACAGGTCCAAAATCATCTCCTATCCCACCTATCAACACTTGGCAGGATGGGAGAGATTATGGTGTTTATTGTGGCATTTTTATGCAGTATTTGCCACATTTCTGGGACAGAAAGTCCGTGGCTATCATTCCTATGTGTGTTGATGTTCAGAGAGGAAGTGAATCCCTGTAACAGTAAGAGCTAGGAAGTCAGTTTGTGGCTTGGAAGGCAGAGTTTCTGTGGCAGAGGGGAACATTGGGGATAGTGTTCCTCCTTTGCTTCCCTCTGGCAAGCTGAAACATGAGTGTGGTTAGCTGAGATGGAGTGGGAGGCACAGCATCTGGGCCAGAGAGAGAAATCAGAGCTCTGACTTTGCTAAATAAGCCATAGGAGAGCTGGAATAAGGAGCCACACTTCAGGAGGTGACTAATGTGTTTTTCCTCTGAATGTGACAGGATTGACTGTTCTGTCCTCTTGCTGTTTTGGTCTCTTTAAAAATTAACAACTATAAATAGAAATAGATGAAAGACTGTAGCCTGCAGTATTCTGGTTTTAAACCTGCAGATTCATGGGTATGTTTTTATTTCTCAGAAGCTGAGCAAATAGTGCTGATTCTCTTTAGACATAAAGTTCTTTAAGTTATATTTGTGGACAAAAAGAGGACTTTTATTTGTATTTAATGTCCCAGATAATGTTTACTCTGTGTATGGGTGTCAAAATAAATTTTGTGAAAAATCCAGGCTGTGGGGATCAGTACCTGGTGTTATTTGATCACTGAATGATAGATAACCTGGCAAACATGGAGTAGAGGGGTCTAGAGGAGCTCATGGAGACATAAAAATACTGTGGAAATAAGACATTCTGGAGATTTGGTGCAATATCAGGACCATGTTTTCTGCCATTTATGCTTTGCAACAACTGGTACAGTGGTCAAGGCCTGATAAGTATTTTGATCATGCAAATAGTGATAGTAAACTGAAAGCCTTTTCAGATCAGAGAGGATGCCTCCACTCTGCCTTTCTAGAAATGTTCTGAAAGGACAGCAACTATAGAGTTTCACAGCTTCTTACTGAGATGGGACACAAGAATATAAAAAAACACCTAAAGATCTGGTGAACACATTAGTGCAGTTCTCCTGTTTTGCCAGATGTTTCTCAGTTTTGTAGTTTAAGAGACTTTAAATGCTTTATGAAGATCCTGGAGGACTTTCATTACATTCTTTTATATAGTAATAATCAATAACTTAGATCCAAATTGGATCCTGGGAAAGCTATTTCATGTCTTTTATGTCCTTTAAAGGCTGAGAGGAGAAAATGATCTCAATCTTTACTGTTTTGTGCACTATCTTTCAGGGTTTCTCTGTCAAAATACATTGCTTTTTAATTGTTTGTCCCCCCCAAGAGAGGACATTATTCTTTTTATTATAATATGAACATAGTTAAAAAACATGTCATTTGATAGAATTCCTAACATAAAACACACAAGTCAGAGTTCCTTTGGAGAATGAAGATGGGGGTGTTTGCTTTCTCTTTATGTTTGCATATAAAGGCGTTATTGACAGAGTTTGATTTTTTTTTTTCTTTAATTCAAATGTTTGTATTCAGCAGCTTGCTTTCCACTGGTCTCTGCAATGATGCAGTGTGAATTGTAATGAGGGAATTGCTAAACTGAATAAATCTTTGGGTCACAAGTACAAAAGTAATGACCTTTTTCGGTTACTACATCCACTGCTCGAGTTGGGGAATAAGAGTTAATACAAGTGAGAGAGTAAATATTGTTCTTTGAGCCATCACCTTGGGCTCCTCAGTCAACTGTGCTGGTAGAGACCCAGACCATGGTCTTGGCATTACTTAAATCTGACCTAAATTCAGCCCCATCTTCCAATTGCCACAGCTGCAGGATCTTCCTGGCTCTGTTGTGCTCACATCAGCACTTGTGCAGTCGCTTGGTGAGCTGCACCAGTCCTCGCATGGAACAGGAAAGGGCAGATGGTCTGGATGTCTGGGTAGATGCTCCTCTTCAGCAACATCCTGGGCTGATGCCAGATTAAAGTGGATATGTAACCATGGCTTCATGTTCACAGGGCCAAGAATCTGTAAGTCAATTACCAAATAAGACATTTCACAGTTAATTTTACTGTGTTCATTTTCAAACAGAGGAAAAAATCTTCAGCCAAGGGGAATTTCCTGTTTTAGTCAGGTTTCCACGCAGCTGTACTCTTGAATGAATCTCTGTAGCAAGTGGACTGAAACACCAAAACCAGCTATAGTGACCATGGTAAAGCTGTGAAAACTGCTAGTTACTGTTTAATTTTTTTTTTTTTTCAGATATTTGCAAATATTACTTAAACTCGGTGGGTGAGATGATAAAAATTTTTTTGCCTGCTCAGCTGTTAAACTCCAGTTCCTCTGTTTGTCCTGGAAAGTTTTCTAAATTATTCATAGCTTGATAGATCTGAAAATCAGAAGGGACCATTATAATCTTGTAGTCTGACCCTCTGCGTAACACAGGCAAGATTTCCCCCAGCAGTTCCAATATTGACCTTATAACTCATGCAGTGTAGGAAGATATTCTGATTTAGTTTGCTTTTGTATTTTCAGTATTTGAAGGGCATGTCTAAAGTCAAACTGTACTGGATAAATTATTTCCTGCTCCATCCTTTGAAGCTGCTGGCACTACATATCTGGAACATTATTAGCTGTGTTTGGTTTTCCATTTGTTGCTAGTGTCATACACCTTGTCTTTGAATGGTGAGGATAGATGCACATGATTTAGGTTTCTTGTTTCCATCAAATTTGAAGATTGGTGTCTACATTATACATTTGTAGGTCTGACCCTACCTATTTCATCGCTCAGAAACATTGAGTTGCAAAATTATTTCTTAGTGTTTAGCTTGGAAAAAAGTATGTTCATGCTCAGTCTTACCTCTGACTTTGAGTACCAGGTTGACACCACAGAATTCTACTCCAAGAGAGACTCAAAGGAAGAAATTACAGTCTCAGGTATTGTGTCAGGAGTCAATAACTTCCCTGTAACTTAATTTCCTCAGTAGTTAGAAAGAAACATGGACTTTTATATAATCTAATTGTATCTGAGTGTCTTGGTTTGCAAGGGCTGTAGGAAATTGACATTGCTTTTATCAATGATTTAAATAATGAACAATTGTCTGTTTTTTAGAAAAAAAATAAAGCTTTCTTTGGTGGAACTAAAATCTTTTACACTAATCTGCTTTGGCCTTTTTTAATGAAAAATCATAACTCATGCTGTTAGCACTACTTGGTGTATATGTGTGCTAGAAATGGGGCAGGGAGAACAGAAATCACAATTTTAGTTATTTAGGTGATGTATATAACCTGGAAGACATTCGGTGACATTGAAACTGGCATAGAAATTCAATGTCTTATCCTCAAACTGGATTATAATTCATTGGAGACGAAAATGCAGAATTCAGGTCTTGCCATCAGTCAGGGATGGGCACTGCAATGGCAAAGCAGCCCATCAGTAATTCTGGCAGTGCTGCCTGTCACAGGCCTACCAGAGGCACTGCAATAAAGTAAGTCCTGTATTAAGCCTGAAAGAAACTGTCAGGACACAGCACATTGACAAGATGAACTAAATCCACACCTGAAATATTTTAGAGGGTGGCAATTAAGATAAAAACTGCAATTGGAATAAATCTTAGGTATATTATGATCTTGGGACTGTAACCTGAAGTCATGAAGAAGAATATAGAGCTAACTTAATTTTCTGCTAGGTATATCTTCTTTGCAAGGATCTGTGGTGATAATATTGTTCTTCTGATTGTTTAAGTCTCATTTAATTGTTCTCCTTTTTTTGTTTCTCCCCCCTTCTCCTCCAGATATGTTAGCTCTTTAATTACTGGGTATTTTATTATTTTATTTTATTTCATTTTATTTCATTTTATTTATATTTCTGAATGTGACTCCAGCCACTTTGTTACAAAAGTAGAAAATTGATTCAGGAATGCAGAGCACAAGTATTGATGCCAGTGATGAATCATGTAATTAAAACTGAAAGTAGTACAAAACAATTTCAACCTATTAACCTGGATTAGTGGATGAGGGAGAATTTAAATCTCATTTACTTGAAAGGTAATAAAATTATTAGTGAAACTTTTGAAGAATTTTTCATGAGGTCAAAATTGTTCAGTATTTATTTTGGAGAACTGTAGCAAAAAGCATAAAGTATTAAAGCTTCAGTGAGCACAAAGATGGAAATCATGTAGAGGAAGAAGCATTGTTTTGTAAAAAGTCCTGTATAACTTGGAAGAACGGAGTGATGAATGATATTAAAATTCAGTGGTGTACCAGCATCATATTACATGGGAAAGTCATGGCTATCTCTTCTAGAGGTTATCAATGGTTTGGAAGATCAAAGAGAAAATTTTGAAGACAGAATGGCCACAGTTGTCAGTATGGTTTAGTTGTTGGAATACTGCATTAATTTTGGCACAGGCTAAGGAAGGTGTTTCCAGGTGAAATGAGAAAGTGTCAATATTGGTCTTTAAAGAGGCTGCTAGTACTTTAATCAAGTTATACACCTCCAAAAATAACTAATATTGGAATAGGTCCAGACAAGACATAGAAGAGAAAGGAAGAGGAGACTGAAAGAGAAAACTTCTAGTAGGACAGAGAGGGTTCTTTCATTCTGCATGAGGTGGCTGAAGTGCAATAGAACAGCTGCATGGTTTTGGGATTAGATAGATGTCCAGAAATTCATGGGACACGTGGGATCAACATGTCTAGGTAAAATCTATAACTCATTCAATAGAAGTCTGCTGTGTTTTGATCCATCTGTGTCAAATGAGGGGTTGCTGATTTGTATATTTACATACATTGAGTGAAATTCTAGACAGAAGTGTGATAATCTTGTTTTTCCCCAAAGCAACCTTAGCTGATCTTACCGGTGGAGTTGTTTCTGGTTTTGGGTTTTTTTTCCCCCCTCTTTTTATCAAAGTGCCTACAAACTGTGTGCAAGAACAAATTATGGCTTTATATTACCTTCAAGAAATAAAAATTATGAAAAAAGAAAACTGATATGAATGAAAAAGGAACCTTTCCAAGTGAACCTTTGAATTACAACCCAGTGTTATCTTTCTGTATCATCAAAGTAAAAAAAAGAGTCCATTTTCTTGTTCTATTTTCTCTAACAGTAGAACATCAAATTGTAGATCTGTTTGAAAAAAACGTAATATCGGAGTATCTGATTTTAACAAACTTTAAGACTTATACTGTTCTTTTTTGTGATAGAGGTTAATGCATTTTGGCATTTCATTAGTGAATATGTCCTTTTATTATAAATTACTGTGCAATCACTGGTCTGCTGACAATAATTATATTTTTGGTGATAAATGCTGTATGTTCACTGTATAACCTATACCTCCAGTAGCCTGTACCTCAGAAATTGGTTTGTGTGCAAATTTGTAGGTACTTATTCATGAGGATCATTGTTCTGTCATAGGTGAAAGTTATGTCTCATACCTTTGAAGCTACTCTCTTAAAGGAGCTTAGTTAAGAGGAAAGAGTTCTGGTTTGTATTTTAATTAATATCATGCAAAACACTTCACTGGAAACACTTTTATAACACACAGAAAACAAGACGTGTCTCCAGAATAACAATGCTCAAATTTACACTTCTCCATAATCTCTTATTTGTATGTATTTAAAACAGTAATTTTAGAAAGCAAATATTAAATTTAATGGTAAATCTGAAGCAGTTTGGATATGATATGCATCTCAGTTAATGCAATTTCCATTGATGATTCACTTGCTAAACTTAGAAATATTTCCATTAATATGATTTTGCATAATCTGGTGATTAATAGTAGATTTTCTATTTTAATATGGAAAAATTCTTTGCAGTCTAAGTTAGTGTCAGAATTTATAGAGGCTAAACTAAATGCTTATTACAACAGTGACTTGAGTTAATGCAAAAAGCCCATAGAGGCAGTGCTGCATTAGGGCACAAGATGCTCCTGAGTAGGCTTTTAATGAAAAAAAAAATAATTCTTATGACAGCACTTCATGACTAAATTTCATGGATATTTTTTACCTCAAACACATCTAAAATATTTGACTGTGTAATAAAGTAGCACTTACAGGACATCTGCGTTGCATTCTTACTTCTGGGCAAAATGCACCCCTACCTCAGGCTGCTGAACTTTATCTCCTCTTGCAAAGAATGAAACGTTACATTTGGTACATAACCTGCAAGTTGATGAATTGATGTACTATGTTCGGTATGGTCTCAGGAAAACTTGGCCACTGAGAGTATTTTCTTTTTCTTTATGTGTTTCTCCCCTATTGCAGATGACTCTCTCAAGTTCCTTTAGGTGGTATTTTTTACATTGAACTGAGTATATTTCTGTGTTATGGTAGATCTCATTTAAAGAATTAACACAGTCATGATATATGCTGTGATAGCTCTTATCCTAATTATTTTGGTTTTGAGGCCTAAAAGAAAAATTTTGCTTGTTTTTTTTCAACTGTAATGCCAAAGTCAGCACCTTGATATGTCCTTTACAATGTAATTTGTATGGAACTTGCTTGTTAAGAATTTTGTATCTTCATTTACGATGTCATTTTTCTTGATGGGAACTGCACTACTCTTTCTCACTGTTGCCATACTGAAGACTGTAATTTACCTGTTAAATGCTGTTCCTACTGCTTCCTTCCTTCCCCAGTGAAATTGGGATAACAGCACTACCCTACAGAGTTGACACATGATTTCTTATTATGTCTCCTGTGACCTTTATTCTCCCGCCTCTACCAGCGGACCTGTATCTCAGAGCAAAACAGAATCTTCTATTTTAAATGAAGCCTTGTTTTTTTTTTGGTTAGAGGAGTACGAGATATTAGTGTTGAAAAACAATACCATTAACCAAGTAAAGCTAATGACAGGGAACATAAGGAAGTTATCTCTTAACAAGTTAATGGGTGAATGTTTATCCCATTCAGCTCCTATTTATGTCCCACTCTCCTTGACTTTGGGCATTTTGCCTAACCTGCCCTTGCTGCAGTGTCTGGTGTGTGACAAGGGCACCACACAGTACTGCCAGACCTGATGTTTCTGTCTGCTCTTCCTGGGCATGCACAAGCCTTCTACCCAATTAGGTCAGAATTGGAGTTAGGACTGGGCAGGCCACTGAATTCAGGCACTATTCAAATATTTACAGAAACAGCTTTGCACGATCTCAATACCTCCAAACAGATCAAACCCAGTTGGTTTTTGTTTGATACTGCCTTAAGAGCTTCTTCACTGCGAGGCATTATTTGATGTAAACTCACAAGTGTTGAGGTCTCTGGTGTTTTTACACACACACACACTCATGCACTCCCCAGCCAAGGAAAGCATAGACATCCTGTCAGAGCACTGACACAGGGTCGAAGCACCCTTCTATCTCACACATCCTGCACTGGGAGTGGCAGGAACTGTAAGCCCACAGCCTAGATGCTCTGGATCATTCCTCCAATGATCATATAGGAATTCTGACTTCCAGGCACCAAAATTAACAACCAGAATTAACCCTCCTCTCCCCACGTCTTGGTTTGTAATTCTGCTGATTTGTACAGGACTATTTAAAAAAATTGTATCTGGAATGTCAATGCATTGCCAGATGCACATATTAAGAGGAAATTGCCTATATTTAAATTCATTCATCAAGCAAAGACTGAATCATTCCAACTCCAGGGATCCCCAGGAGAAAAGCTTTTGGGTCAGGAATATACTGAGAATGAAAGGTTTTTGACGAGCATTAGTCATTATATACCTGCTTCTGTTAGTGCCTGGTGTCTCTTTGCTTTCTCCTGTACTCCTGCTGTCCTGCCTTGAGGACACTCTTTAACATAATCTGGCAGTTCTAGTTTTCTTCCTGTTCTGTGAGCAATTTCTTTTAAAACTTCAACAGTCTCAATATACTCAGTATTTTTAGTTCAAGGGGATGAGCAATTTCTAGGGCATTAGTAAATGCCTCTTTTTTTTCCTCTTTTTTTTTTATTAGTCATCTTCCAGATGCATTGAATAACATTCAAAACAAGGCTTGTCTCCATTTAACAAAGTTAAATTCATTGAAGCACTTCCTGTTACTAGGAGAAATAAAATTACTTAAATTGAGCTAAATGCCTGACATCATTGTTTCCAGGGGTAAAATCCTTGTCGTAAATAGTTTTTACCCAAGATTTAACTTTTTTTTTTATCCTTCAAAAATTGCTGGTTTGCTCTAAGTATCATCACAATTGTTATTATTATTATTATTATTATTAATAATAATAATAATAACTAAAGTTGCAGTCCTGAAGTGCCTTTTTTATTAGTAAAAGTAAAGGAAAAGTTCAAGGAAGGTGTTATTTCTTGCAAAAATGATTACAGCAATTGAACAAAAATGTTGCTGACTGAATTTTCCTGTATGGGTTCTTTATCCCACAAACTTGGTAGTTTGTAAGGCTAATATTTCCATTATTTTATAAAAATGTGTCTTCTGCAATACCCATAACCCAACACTGTTTTTTCTCTCCCTTAGGGATCTTTTGAAAGCTTCAATATGTTGATGATGCTTTTCCTGAACTATTTGACTACTGTCACAAAATTTTAGCCTTTACTTAGGACCATTTTTGGTAAGAACTTTTCAAATAGCAAAGTAGAAAGGTTCTTTGTTGCAAAAAAAATTGTCTCTCAATGGGAGAAAAACGCAATTAGACTCGTTTTGGCTCCGGAGTTAGCTGGAGGTCTCTGCAGTGTACCCTATAGAGACCTCCAGCTGGGGAGGAGCATCTGGGGAGCTCTGCCTTTTTAAGCAGAGCTCTGTTTGGGTTTATATCTATGCTGTCTTTTTCAGCCTGTGCCATTTTGCATTTGGACTCAATGATCTCAAGTTTTTTTCCAACCTAAATAATTCTCTGATTTTATGACCTAGTGAGGCTAATTAAAATTGCTGGGTCTCATTTTAATAAGCATTATGTATCTATGGCACCAAAAAGAAATACATGTGTTTTCCCAAAGAAAAGGAGGGAGGCAGATTGAACTGCCATTTGCTGTGTGCAGTTTTAAGAGCAGAGGAGGGTGGTTGAGGAATTGATGTGTAAGACCTTGGTTCTGCCCTGCCAGTTCTCTGCTTAAGCCAGAATTGTCAAAGAAGAGAGGCACATGCGAAGATCAGGCCGTGGAAGTGTTGTCATTGAATGACATTTATCAGAGAGCTTGGATTAGTTATCTTAGCTCATCAAAATGGTGATTCTTCCACTCTTGGATAGCATTGCCATAGGGAAATTATGCGGATAATACCCAAATGCTGAGCAAGTTTCTGTAATTTAGTCCTTTTTTTAATCACAATTACTTTTAAAAGGAGCTTGTCAGCTGGACATCTGAATGGGTGTAGTCAGAAACCCAGACTTGTCACACAGTAAAGGCCACAGAAGTGCACTTGTCATCACTTTTGACCTGCAAATTACACCTCTTAAGAGGGCAGCACTTCTTAGTGAGAGCTAAAGATCAAATCCAATCTGATNCCTCTTTTTTTTCCTCTTTTTTTTTTATTAGTCATCTTCCAGATGCATTGAATAACATTCAAAACAAGGCTTGTCTCCATTTAACAAAGTTAAATTCATTGAAGCACTTCCTGTTACTAGGAGAAATAAAATTACTTAAATTGAGCTAAATGCCTGACATCATTGTTTCCAGGGGTAAAATCCTTGTCGTAAATAGTTTTTACCCAAGATTTAACTTTTTTTTTTATCCTTCAAAAATTGCTGGTTTGCTCTAAGTATCATCACAATTGTTATTATTATTATTATTATTATTAATAATAATAATAATAACTAAAGTTGCAGTCCTGAAGTGCCTTTTTTATTAGTAAAAGTAAAGGAAAAGTTCAAGGAAGGTGTTATTTCTTGCAAAAATGATTACAGCAATTGAACAAAAATGTTGCTGACTGAATTTTCCTGTATGGGTTCTTTATCCCACAAACTTGGTAGTTTGTAAGGCTAATATTTCCATTATTTTATAAAAATGTGTCTTCTGCAATACCCATAACCCAACACTGTTTTTTCTCTCCCTTAGGGATCTTTTGAAAGCTTCAATATGTTGATGATGCTTTTCCTGAACTATTTGACTACTGTCACAAAATTTTAGCCTTTACTTAGGACCATTTTTGGTAAGAACTTTTCAAATAGCAAAGTAGAAAGGTTCTTTGTTGCAAAAAAAATTGTCTCTCAATGGGAGAAAAACGCAATTAGACTCGTTTTGGCTCCGGAGTTAGCTGGAGGTCTCTGCAGTGTACCCTATAGAGACCTCCAGCTGGGGAGGAGCATCTGGGGAGCTCTGCCTTTTTAAGCAGAGCTCTGTTTGGGTTTATATCTATGCTGTCTTTTTCAGCCTGTGCCATTTTGCATTTGGACTCAATGATCTCAAGTTTTTTTCCAACCTAAATAATTCTCTGATTTTATGACCTAGTGAGGCTAATTAAAATTGCTGGGTCTCATTTTAATAAGCATTATGTATCTATGGCACCAAAAAGAAATACATGTGTTTTCCCAAAGAAAAGGAGGGAGGCAGATTGAACTGCCATTTGCTGTGTGCAGTTTTAAGAGCAGAGGAGGGTGGTTGAGGAATTGATGTGTAAGACCTTGGTTCTGCCCTGCCAGTTCTCTGCTTAAGCCAGAATTGTCAAAGAAGAGAGGCACATGCGAAGATCAGGCCGTGGAAGTGTTGTCATTGAATGACATTTATCAGAGAGCTTGGATTAGTTATCTTAGCTCATCAAAATGGTGATTCTTCCACTCTTGGATAGCATTGCCATAGGGAAATTATGCGGATAATACCCAAATGCTGAGCAAGTTTCTGTAATTTAGTCCTTTTTTTAATCACAATTACTTTTAAAAGGAGCTTGTCAGCTGGACATCTGAATGGGTGTAGTCAGAAACCCAGACTTGTCACACAGTAAAGGCCACAGAAGTGCACTTGTCATCACTTTTGACCTGCAAATTACACCTCTTAAGAGGGCAGCACTTCTTAGTGAGAGCTAAAGATCAAATCCAATCTGATCATTGGAACAGTCTTTTTTGCTTGTTGGGTTAAGATGGTGGGAATAACCCTAAATATGTCTTCATGAGGCAATTGTCCACAACCCTTGTTTAAAACTGGAGAATCTAGTTAGAGGAAGGAGTAATGGATGGCTATCTCATCTTCTGTATGTGCTCCCCAGTGATACAGGACTGACTGTGTCTCTGAGATGACAGCAGGGTTACTGAAGCTATTGAACAGTATTTTCACACCAGTAAAGTTCCAAAATATGTGCTGGGAATTTACACTACACTCCTTCTGTAAAGGGCTGTATTTACAGCAGTTACAATACCGATTCATATACAAATGTTCAAATACTCTGGACCGAATAATTGATGGTTTTGTATAACCCATGGTTACGTCCTTCATTTGGCTTTCAGCCACTCAGATTATGTTTCAAGGCTGCTTTGTCAGTGAACATTTACGCCAGACATTGTTTCAATAGAATAGGAAGGTGAAAGATGAGAGTGTTTCATGGGCCCTTGGTTGCCAGTGAAGGAACATTTTGTGAAAAATAATAAACAGCACAATATCTGTTAAGAAGTCCTACATAGCACAGGCTTGTATTGCATGGTTTGGCGCTGGGTGAAGAGTCAAACCTTACTGCTGGGGGGTTGGTACTTCTACCTGGCACAGAGGGGTGTCCAACAGGGGGGCAGCAACTAGAAGCATTTTGCTTGTGCTGGCTGTGCTAATTAGCACCTCACCTCCTTCCTTTATCCTGCAGCAAAGAGGGCTTGCCTGTCTGTAGCTGGCTCAGACCTCTCTGCCCCAGCCTGCACTGCACTGTAGATCTATGAGGATAACTGCAGATCCTAAGTTAAAAGTAGAGACAAAGCAAATATCTTTTCTGAGAGTGGTACGTGTGCCTTCAGGATCTGGTTGTCACTGGACTTGGTACACGGAAGGTCAGTTTGGTACAATTTGTTTCCTCCCACTTCTGTTTTCATCCCCTCCGTGTTCATGAAGCAATTTTATGCTCTCTCTGGACTTACATTTTGAAAACTGTAACTGCCCTGGGATATCAGTAAGCCACACAGTTTTCCTTGGTGCATTTTATTAAAGATTGCTAATAATATTCCAGGCTTTGTGCATCTGGTTCACTAGAAATGCCTAGAAAGAGTAGGTGTATTCTGCTATTGTCAACTACATTTGGCTCAATTCAATTAGTCTGGAGTTAAAATTATGCTAATGGGGTGGGCTTGCACAGACAGAAAAGCCTGTGGGTGAAGGCTCAGGGTTTTAAATTGGCTAGAGTCTTCATTTGGTTTTTGTTCTCTGAAAAATAATTTGAGAATTGTCCATGTATTCTCTAAAAATATAAAAATGTTTTTGAAAATATAGAAGTACTATTGAAATGTAAATCTCTAGTTAATAGATGAAAATTTATATAGAGAGTGTAAATAATTTCTATAAAAACCTAATGAACTTCGTATGTTATTGTTACCTTTGTTCCCTATTTAAAAGTGCACTTTGGTTCCATGTCCTGTCCCTTTCATCTTGATGTAAACACAGTCTTTCAGAAATATAAATATCATTTTTTCCCCTCCAGATGTGTCAGTAAAGGGCTGAAAATGCATTTCATGCTAGAGACTCACTTAATCTTCACTTTCCTTGTTAACTTTAACTTTTTCCTCCCACTCTCTGCCAATCCCTGATTTTATTTATTTTCTTATTTATTTGGGGGGCTGCGGGTGGTGGTGGATTTGCTCTGCTTTTCACAGCTGTGATTGTGATATAATGTTTCCTTTCATCCCTAAGTTTCAAGGTATTCTGCTCCTTTCTGAGTTCTGGTGAAAGCTTTACAATGTGGCCAAGTATTACTCGTCCATGTAAATGCTGACTCCGCCAAACAGAGGATAAACCCACACAGATTTCATAACTCAGCAGTCATTTCCCTTTTGAATGTGACATCCTTGTTGAGAAGGTGAATCTGTACAAGCAGCCAAGGCAGGCTGTGAGAACCAGCACTGGGGGCAAAGAAGATATCAGTGTGACACTTCTGCGGAAACTAAATTCAGTTGGTGTTAAAATAATAATGAGGAAGAATAAACAGAGAAGTCACCACCTCAGTCCTGCTGAATTAGGCTGAAGTGCCTCTTGTAGCATGTGCTTTTTGCTCCCCACTGCTGAAGTGCTATGTGTTCCAGAGCAGGAGAGGAGGATGGTGACAAAAAGGTTAAGAGCTGAACACGGAGAAGTATCTGCATTTTTCTTAACCTCCCTGCCTTGATCTCCCCAGGAACACAACAGTGCTTACCTACACAGATGAAAAGCAGAAAACTTCTTGAAAAGGTTAACATTTGTTTTGTACTGGTCTAGGCAGAATCAGATGTGATGGTTAAAGAGGTATGAAATGGCCTTTACTGTGGTAAAGTTTTGTGTTATCTGTTACTCTTGCCATGGGAGGAAAAATTCTTTTGTAAAATTCCCTTTGATATGAGAGGGCAATTAACAGTTACTGGAAACAGGATTGGGTAAAATGTAATTTTTTTTATGTTGTGTCTTTCTTGCATTACTAATAGTTGCCAGGGAAACCAGCAGAACTCTAAAGTCTTCTGCTAGAAAGGCAGCTATGGTTATAAACAAGGTCATTTCAAACTGCCTGCAGATTATAAAAGTGCTAGTGGGGACCTGCCATGGGTTCTGTTCTGCATACTGGTGCCTGTATATATGATCAATTTAAATTAGATTAAAAAATGTTTATCCTGGCCCATATTAAGTGGGGTTTGTTTGTTTGTTTTGCAGCAAGCAAAACCTCCAAATTATTCTGATTTACCTCAAGAGAAATTATTGTACACTGAGTGTGAAAGTTGCCTGGCTGGGTTGTCACATTGCTCTGGAGGCTTCTGTTAGAATCCAGGATCTGTCAATCTGCTGTGCTTTCTTTCCCTGGGGAAAGTGGATACCATTCAGTAGTTTTACCAACCTTTTAATATGATAACAAAGTAAATTGTGGCTGTCTTTGTACACGAGCTGTAATTATTTTCCAAGACGTTAAACTTGGCTCTTTGCCTTTCATCTACAAGGGCACTGTTTCTTATGTTTTACATTGTCCACCCCGTCAAGCACAGCTTGAACCTTGGCACATCCATCATCAGGTTTTCAGGGAAAAAATGTCAGATTTGTAATAAATCTTTTTAAGAAACAAATGCTTATGAACTTTCTCTCATGCTCAATTTACAGGTCTGACGTTTATTACCTCACTGACTTCAGCTAAAGCCTAAGGAGGAAATTGATTTAGAATGAAAACAGGTAATAATAGCTTGATTAAAATCATTTTCAGCTTCAAAGGACCCTCATGTCCTTCTGCATTAAATAATGATCATAAAATCTATTCGTGTATCTCTGATTCCTTTTTTGCATTCTCTGAAGGTGATATTCTTTGCAAAGGACACATTATGCATGGTGTTTTACTGCTTTGAATAGCACTTCCATTCCTGATTTGCTTAAATGTTTTAGTTTCCAAGCTCAAATACATTCAGGTTGTTAAGACAATCAGAAGTAATTGACAACTATGAATGCTTCTTCCAGAAAGTGCCACAGACAATGCACTAATTCTTGGTCCTTAAACAAGCTGTTTCTAGCTGCCACCAATCCCACACATTTTACAATTTACTCCTAGGTTTAATTTTTGTCTTTTTAGTGATGGAGAGGGCAAATCTGATGTTCAGAGGGGTAGCAGTTGCAAGCTATCTGTGACTACTCGTGCTGTTCAGTGTGACCAAAGTGTACGCAGATGTATCTTGCTACCTCACTGTCGGTTCTACCAGGTATTAGTGACAGCATCTCCTGGCATTTAAGAAACTGTTGCCCACACTGACTCAATGTCCTTCAGCCTTTGAGGCAGCTTGCTTAAAAAGCTCTGTCTAGAAAAAAAAGGTGATGTTGACACGGTCTATGTGGCACATTTGTAATTCTCAGCAGAGAGAAATTAAAAGAACTTCATGCAGGCATCCATAGGTTTTATATTTTGAATAAAATGATTGGATTTGAAATTTGTACATTTATTAGTACAATAAAAAGAATTTTTACCTGTATTTCTTTTGATGTCACTCATAAGTGTCATGTCTCAATATTTTCCACTTGGGAAATATCTTCAAAAGGCCGGTAAGTATTGTTACTTACGTATTCCAGGATGGTGAAAAGCAGTTAGGGAAGATTCTGGTGTGACCAAAAACTCTGGGGTAAAGGTTGAAGGGAGAAGCTACAGTTCTCTGGTTCCCCAGTGTGAGTATTTGACCTTCTACCACCAGTGAAGCATTAGAAATTATTTCAGAGGAGAATACTTAAAGGTAGAGGAAAAATTTTTCACACATCTGAAAGCAAACCACTCTGTCACTAAAAGCTCAAATGTTCAAAAGTTCAGTTCTTGTGGAGCATAATACCACTTTGTCTGGACTTCTGATACTTTAATTTTCATCTATTTAATATTTAAAGAAAGGTGCTCTGAAGCTTTTGCCATTGTGTTTTGATTCTCAGGTGCATGTTCCAGTGAATGAACTAGTGCAATTTTGATTGCGATTAGGTGATTTTAAGTCTCAATATTGTTCTTATCAATCAGTTTTCTTTTCAGCATCAGATATTCACATATGTAGTCATTTTCTTTGGCATTGTTATTCTTTGATTATAAATGCCCCATGAGTAAGGCATTATATTAGGGAAGCACAGTTTACTTTGAGGACTGACATTCTTTTTTTCTCTACTCTGATTTTTTTAATGTCTCACAGTTGTCTTTATCAATAGTTATGGCTAGGAACGAACTACTGTGATAGCCCAACAGCTAAGACATGTTAGTTTGCATGTTAATTTATCATTAAATAAAGTTTATTTTGGCATAAACCCTCATGGGAAACAGTAACTATTAATTATACAAACAATATAGTTTGGCCTAGTTTTGAACCTCACTGTCTCAACAGAACTACAAAAATAACAGATATTTGTCCACCAAGCATGCCTAAATGTCATGTAATTTGATGAGGAATCAAGACCAAAGGGTTTCACAGAGTTGTCCTTGCTATTTGAAAGGCAAAACCATAAGGGGAGTTTACTGAAAAGGATATTTTCAAAATGAAAAGACATTTTGGATTAAGACATCAATATATTTCATTCTAATAGAATCCCAATCCTCTTTCTGAGTCCAGACCCACAAAACACAGAGTGGTTCTCACACTCTTTGCCAGCACTGAGAAATGGTTTGTGATAAATCTTGTTATATCCAAAAGATATTTAAAAAAATATATTAATCTATCATGGTTTTGGTCAAAATTACCATGGTTTTCCACCTTGCCTATGATACAGATTTTTGCTAGGAGGAGGAGCTGGTCTCTTGCACTGCCACTGTATCAGAACACAGGTGATATCTGCTATCTGCCCTCTTGAGTACTAAATACCTCCATTATTGACATTTTTTTTCATTTTTGTCTGGGGGTGTTGCAAATCTGTGGAACTGTAATTCAAAATGCTTTTCCCAGTTGTCAAGGCTGCCAGATTTTAAAGGGCTGACACGCCCTATTTATACCCAGCTCTGATATGTTGTGTTCCACTGGTCATTACAAAGCAAAGTAAAAGGAAGAGAAAAAACATGAGAGTCCTCAAACTGGAAAATAATCATGAATTTCTTTAAAGATAAAACTTTGACCTCAGCCTTTTTGTAGGTTTCGCTCATACAAATTCTATCATTTTGTCACCAAAAAGGACTTGTGTCCAGCCATCCCCGCTGGAGACACGGTGACCAACCAGTACATGGGGTCACCTGTGGGTTAATGCACGTTCCTCCCCGTCAGGAGCCTGTGACATCCACCTTTCTGTGGTGTCCTCACTGCGGGTGCCATATTGTAGTGCACTATGTCACAAACACAATGGGACAGATCAGATCATTTACCTGCAGGTTGTATTTTAGTTGGGTCTGTATGTACAAAGCGTGAGAGAGAGGCAGGAACCGGAAGGCTTGGGGGATGCTACAAGCCTGTTTTAACCTCAGGAAAGTCACAGTCCTATACCCAATAATTTTTTTTAGCTCCACATGAAGTCAGCTGCTCAGTAATCATGCCCACACTTCAAAGACATTGTCATTGGCATGCTCTTCCCTGGACATGCCTATTGGCAACCCTCACAGCTGCTTGGCCCATTGGCCTGACACTGCACAGCAGTTCTTATTATAACACCAAGATTACTTTAATCTCATGTATAATTCAACTTCATGTCTGATTTAATTGTGTCGTTTGTCCTGCGACCTTTCATGACTACCATATATGCCAGGCTTGATTCTTTTCAAGTGGTCCAGTTCCATCTCTTTTTCCATGTATGGAAGGATCCCCAGTTTGCTAAATCTTTCAGTTAAGGGCTGCTCAGTGTACACCATCAGAGGACTCTGTCAGAAATTGATCAAGGATGACTTATTGAGACTGTTTTGCCTGGACCTTGATTCTTTCCAGTACAGATAAATTTCAAGATTTAGTGTGCATTTAGTGTTATTTTTATAACTACTGAGAACTGAAGAGGAGCAGGATTAAATCCTTTACATTCTAGAGTGAGCCAAATATTATGCCTTTTTTTTCTTTTGGTTGGTTGGTTTGGGTTTTTTTTGTTTCTTTTTTTGAAGAAAAAAGGGAGAATTTGAGTACTTTGGGTACCAGGATCATTCTAGCTGGAAAACTCCTTATATTTTTATTTGTCTCATTATTTCCTAGAAAGGCAACCATTAACCGATTTACTAGAAGCCCTTGGAGGTTAAAAGTGATGATGCTGTATTTACAGTATAGTGGCAGAAATATTTTCCTTTTCTCATTAAGATGTGTGTCTTAATACCATTGTATTCTTTCTCACAAACTACAAAGCCAGACTCTCTAAGGAGAACACTATGCTTTTATCATGATGCCAACTCTGTCACTAACAGCTCTCAAAATGCAATGTAGTCATGTGTGTCAAGAAGCATTATAATTATACAGCCTGCATCACAGTTCTTATTTTATCTCCTTGCAACTATACACCAATATGTTTCCTAATGTCCAGAAATGTAAGAATAATTGTCCTTTGCATAAGCAGATAAATCTATAGCTTTTTTGTTCAAAGCCTGGCAGTACTCATATTTCTATTTTTTTTTTAGCATATAATAATTAGTCTTCACAATGGTCAGGTTTTATCATTAAAAATATACCCTTGATCAGTCCCTAGGCACACAGTTTTACCCAAATATTTGATCCTTGGAAGCCTGCCAGTACTTTCAGACTAAAAGATTACTTGAAGTTTCTTTTACATAATGCATGCCAAATTGTTCTTCTCCTGGAATACTTACAGAACTATTTCTGCTATTCCCAGAGCACCACTGAGTAATTCCTTACTGAATTTCTTACTGTACTGAATATTCATGAAAACTTATGAAATATGATGATGTTTCTTCTAGAGGTGGTTTTTACTGTGTCTTACCCATAGAGTTTTACTTTCTTATGGTGGTTTGTTCCAACTATTACTTTTTCCTTCTTATGGTCGGATGAGTATTCCAAAGGATAAAATAAGACTGAAAAGCCATAGTGATTGTCAGGTCTAGTCCTTTCCTGGCACAGATGACAATATCTAATCCTTTTCCTAGTTTAGCAGACCTTAGCTTAAGCTATTTAGATGTCTTTATTTGACATTCCTATTAGAATATTGTCTCTGGACATCATTATTACAACAGAAGAATTTTCAAACTAATTTTGCCAATGTCCAGTTCACTCCTGGTTCTCTTGGTACACTAGGACAGAGAACTGAGTGCCTGAGTATCATCAGACATGGACTTACCACTTCTATTTCAGTATCCCAAATAAGCCCCAAATCTATTATACATTTTATTCAGAAGTGTCTAAACTAAGGATGTTTTCTTTTCAATGATTTGCTTTATATTTTTTTTTTTTAATCACAGTTTTATAATTTCAGTATCTGGATCAGTCTCATGAACTAGTCTTGTGACCCAGGCCCCTCTAAGAACTCCCCTGGTGAGGGGGGGAATGAGGTGATGAGGTGAGGAGGAATGAGCAATCAGGTGCTGTTCAGTAGACAGATATAGTTATGTTATTGCTCAGTACTTATTGCTATTTTTACCAATCATATTTAATTAGAAAATTTCAGGTAAGTGTAGAGCATACACCTCAAACATGCACTTTGGTGATGAAACATGAGAGAGACTCCTGCAGAAGAAGCCAGAATCACAGAGGACAATGTTTGTTCTTTGATTTATATCTCTTTCATTTTCCCCAAGCTTCAGAATAGCTCAGTATCAATCTGTTTCTCTTATCTCTTTGACTAGCTTGACTTAGATCAAAGAACTGTGCATTTTCAGAGAATCTACATAATAGTTATAAATACACTGAGAAATTCCTATCTTGGTGATGGCTTCTGCCTTCCTGGAAAAATGCTAAAATGCTATTGAAAATAAAAAATATTGAAAATAAAGAGAAGAAATAATAACAAAAAGAGTAGCAAGTGGCACAAACACCATCCTTCCACAGAGACCACTATAGGTGTCTTGTCTACACTACCAGACCAAACATCTAACTAAGAGTCTAAAATAGTACTGCAGAAGTATCAGAGTTAAGGAGCTCCTATGGAGAACATCCTATAAAAGCTCTCATTTTGTAAAATGCTTGGAATAGTTTTTGAGATTCTGTCTTCTTCAAAGCTCATGCCAGAACTCAGGCTGCTTATGGGTTTAAGAGGCAAGTAGGTCATGCACATGTCCGAAAAATGACTGGACTATATTTTGGTGTGATTCTGCAGACATCTGACAGAGCAATGCTGTTTTGTGCTTAAAATTGCTTGATCCTCTGCTTTTCTCAACCAGTAGAACTTTTCCAGCTCCTGTATGCTTCCAGTAAGTAATCAGACAGACTCTGGTGTGCCATGAAAATTAGCTCAGTGCAGAGATGTTCAGGCTAAGTGAGATCCAGCCTTATAAATTCACATAAAACAGTACTGCATGGTGTTTTCTGACCAGGACCAGATAAAATCCAGCCAAATGAACTTGGTACCAAGCCTAAATTAGGAAGCTTTGATTCTTGTCAAATGGTTATTACCTTTGGGACCATTCCAAAACTTTGTGACTAGATTCTCTCTGGATCTAAGATCAGATGCCTGTAGCCAGCACTTCTATCACAACTTGTCCCTTTCCAGTTTCAGGACTAACATGAGTAAAATGAGGTGCTTCAGCATCTGTCAGTATAAAACTCCTAGTGTCTTCCTTGTGAAATTCATAAGCTTGTGTTCTGTTTGCTGCCACAGATATATAGAACAGAAGTGACTCAGCATTTCCAATCTCATGATAAAAAATAATAAAAAAACCCCAGAGCTGTTCTCATTTCCTAAATTCCCCTTTTCTCCACAGAAAATTATGAGTTTGTAAAATAACAAGTTTGCTTTACAACCTTGCCCTCCTTTTTTTTTTCTTTTTTTTTGTCTTTTGTTTTGTTTTGTTTTGTTTTTGTTTTTGTTTTTGTTTTGTTTTGTTTTGGAGGAGGAAGAGTTAATTTTAGCTACAGTTCTTGGATAATCACAGGAATTTAGAAACTCCATTTTCTGTGCTATTTGATAGTAGTGAAACCTGATCAAGGTTATTCATCCCTCTAACCATTGACCTCTACATTCAGTAAACATACAGTTGAAAAATGACCACATCAAGGAATTTGTCGAACTTGGCCAGAGAGTATGAATTTAAAGAAACAACCTGTACAAATCTCTTAAAAATTACTTTGCAAAAATGGCATTTCCTTTCTGAAAGTGAATCTGCTTTTATATATTCAGACATGTTTCTCAGAAATAAGGTATTGTTTTGATTTTGCTTTTGTTTAACTAATGAGGAAAAAAAAGCTGTTGGTTTGGTTTTGGGCTTTTTAATTTTTTTGACTTTTGTGTATTCAACAACAGTAGTTTATCATGAGCTACATCTGCAAGTGATGGGGCTTCCACAGGTAGCAGAAGGATATAATTTGTAGATATGTAGGTCCTAGACTGATGAAAATTCAGTGATGCCTTAGGAAATGAAGGTGGGAAAAGAAAAGAGAAGGGATGATAAAGTACTGTCACCTGAAATCAAATGGCTTGTTCAGGCCCTACCTCTTTTTCACATCTCTGATGTGTTTCATGCATACCTGAGGAAGACTTTCTTGCTAATCCTTCAGATCCACTGAGCTTTTGGCCTCTTAGAAAATGAAAGTCAAAAATGTTCTATTACTGTTTTTGTAGGCATGGGTCTGTTAGCAGGTATATAAAAAATGTGTAGGTGTTTTGGTTTCTTTTAGTTTAGTTTTTACACAAATCAGAAAACAATCAGTGGTTTGTAGCTCACTGTTTATAGGGCCCCAAGACAGCAGGCTTCAGTCACAGTAATTTTCCATCTTAGAGTCAATTTGGGTTGATAACTTTCTTTGGAAGTTCAATAACAAAAACCATTGTTCCACTTGGGTTGTTATTCGGGGAAGAAAAAAAGCCTCTAAGGCTGTTGATTTAAGGCCAGGAGCTCGTTAGGCAGCAGGAATTCCTGGAAGCAGACAGGGTTTGTGAGGGGAGCCCAGCCCAGGTGCTGCCCCTCAAGGCCGAGGCCTAACGAGGCCTAAGGAGGCCTAAGGAGGCCTAACGAGATCTCAGGGCAGCCCGAGGGGTTTGGAGGGCTTGGAGCAGCCCCCTCACATCGGGGTTGGGTGGGTGAAAGTTATATTTACAGCCAAGTACAAAAGCAAAGATAGCTCATTGTGCTGACTGGGTTTGGTGGAGACAAAAGTCTGAAATGAGAGCTTTTCTGGTCAAAATAGAGCCATCTGGAGTTGCTGTTTAATTAAAAGCTTTTTTCTGAGGTGTTTGCATAAAGCTCCTGTGAAATGTCTTTCTGCCCACTCTTTATCTTTCATTGTGTCCCTTTTTAAAAATTCTTGTGGCAGAGAGTGGAAAAAGAAGAAAACTAACAGTATATTGCAAGCAAACAGAGTTAAAGCATAGCAAAAAACCCAGGTAATTCAAATTACTGTGATGTATCATTATTTTCAAAATTTGTGAAATATTTGCAAATGTACAAATGGATTTGATTAAAATAGAATAATACTAATTTATGAAAAAAATAATAATGAACTGAATAAAAAGGAATAAATATTATTTTTAATTAATAATTCTGTACTGATGCATCTCTTTATTAGCTCCCAGTACCAACTTGTCCCTTCCCTAATTGATTTTTAACACACTTTCTTCTCTGGAAAGAAATTGAACCAACTTTACATATCCATCATGCTTATTTTATACATCTTTAATAAATCAAATCATATTTATTAAGGTCTGCAATTATGTATGTCAGAAATGTTGACTAGATATAAATAAAAGCCCTTGTTTGAATGTTGCTCTTAATTATGTGCTTTTGATTTTCATGACTTGCATTTTAGAAAACTGTAAAAAAATGTAATTGCTAATGAATGTCTGTGCTAGGGTTTGATTATAGTTCAGTGTCTCTTATACAACCATTTGAATCTGAATATAAATATTTTCCTGTTGCTATTGCTTGAGCACTAGTACTAAAATTCCTAAGTAATGCTAATGTAGAGTTTTAGTTTGTGTCTGAAGTATGTTGGCACTGAAATGAATTACACACCAAGACTTGACATAGCGCTATAAAGGTTGAAAGGCAGAACTCCTGGTTTGGAGGTGATTTTAATTTTCTTTTCAAGCTCATCAAATCTGATCAAATCTTACTGACATTGAGTGTTTGGGAATGGTGAAGTCTTAGTCATAATGTCGTTAATCTTGTCCTGTGCACTCACTTTTGTAGAGAACACATAAAGCCCAAATGTACGTGAGGAAGGCACGGAACAAATGCTGAAAGGTGTATTTTCAGTTTTCGTTGTCTGGACACAGACACACATACATCACTGTGATGAAACCAGAGTGAGTTATACTGCTGGCTAGTTGTCCACAGAGAGCTGAAGTCAAAGAAATTCTCCAGTACATCATTAGACAAGCCAGAAGAGGCAGACTCCATATTAATTCTGCTTGCTCTTTAATTTCAGGAAGTTGGTTCTGAGCCTTATGGATATGTTCAGGCAGGAGCTCTGTGTGATCTCAGAGTAGCTGAAGGGCATCAGATGCCCTATTTCTGCCACTGAGATGTGCCTCAGCATCCAAGTAATAGATTATAAATCTCTGAAAGCATTTTTCAGTCATGCATTTTTACCATATCCCTTAACCAACCACAAGATTTCAAAGAGCATAAAAATCACTTGTACCAGAGGATTTTGCAGCATAGGTAATGCTGTAGAAACTCACTGTACTGTCACTTTGACACAAATAATTGGGCATGGAGCTGCACATACACAGAAAAAAAAGGAAAAAAAAATCTTTATCGCATGCTACCACACAGGATGTGTATTATAGACTTACAATTTTAATACTGCATCACTGTCTGTCTGTACTGAAATGGAAAACAAAAAATATGGTGTTTGGACTGCAAAAAAAATAAAATTGAATACCTGTGGTACAGTTACATTATTGGGTTATATTGTAGCTGATATGTCTACAAAATGGAACTCTTTTACTGCACCTCAAAATTATGGCTGAGTAAATCAAAAGTCACTTTGTGAGGATGAGGACCTTCCATTTTGTAGCTAAAATGTTGTTTTATTCTGAACAAATTGTGTGTGTATTTATCATTGCCTGCAATGTTACTTACAAAATACAGGCATTTCCTTTGCCTTGTTTAGTTTGCTTTCCACCAAAGGGATAGTTGCATTGCTGATAGCTTGCAAAGAAATTATCCTTTGTATTTGTAAGCTGGAATCTGCCCATTTGTGCAATGAAGGCTGAGTTTTGGAGGCCAATGTACCGATTAGGGATATGTGAGTATTCCCGTAGTTCTAGACCCTTTCTAGCTGGGCTGCAGCCACAGGAGAGCAAGGTGAGAGCCATCAGCTGTGACATGCTTGAAAAGTGATCTCAGTGGAGAACAGTTTGCTGTAGGCACAGGCAGTGGTACCTCACAGGGGAAGCAGATGCCAGCTCCTCTCTGAGGGGCATGAAGGAAGTTTTGCTGACACTCTTGCTGACGTCATGACCCGAAGGAGTTTCAGCTTTACCCCAAGTGATCGGTCTCTTGCTGTGTTACACACTTCTGTCACAGCCTGCTCGCTGCTGAGGGGATTGGGTCATAAAGACGTGTTGTTCCAAGACACTATTAAACAATGTATTGCCACATTCTCTATATTGGCACGTTTTGCTTCAGCAACTGAAAGTGGGAAAACTTGACTTGCTTTCTGATGAAGAGCAGTGATCACGTACTTTGTATAGGGTTGTTAAAAAATTAAATGAATTGCAAAAAGGAAATGACTGATCACTTCTGCAATAAGTTTCCCAAGAAAATAGGGTTATCTAACCCAGTAACCACACATTAATCAGATATGTCACAGTTCACATTTTTCTCTTTAAATTTGTTTAGCTTTTTAGTGCTTCCTAGAAAATTTGCTGCAGCATTGATCATCTTTTGCTGTTGAAAGAGTAATGCAGTATTATTTCAATAGATTACTAAATATTTTTAATTGATTTCTTCATTTGTTTTCTGCTGCTTCATCCTGAGCTCCTGATATTGCTAGGAGCATAACATTAGTGAAATCTACCTTTGCATTAGTGATGCATCTTTGCCTTTTTTGCTGCCTGATATGGCAGCAAAATGATGAGTTGAAGAAACAACATGCTTTAGTGCTTTTGGGAAGTCCTTCAACTCTTGCACAAATACCACTTATTTTCTTCAGCATTTAATATCTTGAACGTAATTAGTCCATTGAGCCACATGACAGATTCTACTCCATCTACTTTTGAGTGTGTTTATCCTGATGGGTACCTGTTTGCAATATTCCTGTTATAACAGCATATTTTACTAATCTGATGGGACTGATTAGAGTATTTCAGATACCCTTGGGCACTGATTTTGGCTTAGCCAGGAGTTGAGTTTAGTTATGTACATCAAGAGTTCAGAGAAGTGTGTCTTGAAAACAAAGCACAGAGATAATTTTTGGTTTCTGGATGTTAGTTAGTTGTTTGGGATGACACTAAGCTAAGGTTTTGGTGTAAGTGACTTTTATTTGGTTGGTTGGTTGGTTGGGGGAGTGTAACTCCTTTTTCATTTGCTTATTTTCTCATTGCAATATACCTTATGTATATCTTTTTGCCATGTCCTGTATTACTAGGCGCTTTACAGTGGCAGAGTTATTTTTGTTGGAAGGAAATACAACCACAGAACCTGTTTTATCTGCTATTGCAGTTTTACCTCCCAAATCCCAGCCACAACAAAACACACACAGTGTGGACCCTGCCCAAAATGCTGTTTTGTTTCATCTGGAGGTAGCTGCAATCTGCAATCTCTGTGCCAGACGAGCAGAAATGTGGCAGATGTGGAAGGAAAGGCAGGAATGTTCTGTCTGTACTGAAAACATTACAGAATGTTGCATTGATCTGCTGTCACCTCACACCTTCTCTGGCCCAGACGACCTAAAATATTAAGGTTTTTGAGCTATCTGATGTTTGAAACAGAAGAGGCAAAAGTCAATAAGCAAACCAAACACTTTTAAAGAAAAATGCCAATTTCATACAGATTTTACTTAAAGTAAGAAATTGGGAAGTAAATATCTCTATATATTCCACCTTTCCCAAATGTCTGTTGTTCAGGATAAAATCTTAAACCATTTATTGGAAATATCTGTTCAGTGTATGTGGCAAGGGATCAGATTCCATCAAAATATGACTTTGAAAATCCAGTGTCCACTGCAGGTCTAGGAGGAAATTTTGAGTATTCGTCAAACAACAGTTGTAGGTGTTCACTGAGGAGCCTGAGTCATGCCAGAGAGCAATACATCTCTTCTTCTACCCTTGTAAAACCTCAGATTATGTTTTGGTAAACAGGCACATAAATATGATATGTTTATTTCTTGATCTTTTGAAAGATAGTGTTCCTACCATAAATGTCAAATGCATTTATGCCATTAAAAATATTTTCTTTCAAGCAAATAAATCACTCTTTAACACCTAACCGGATAATTTTATTTTTGAATTGATTCTCTTGCAAACTTGAAGGAGTACTTAAAATCACTAATGCAGGTTTGTTAATTCTCATTAAAAGCTCTTCAAAAGTTGGCTAAACGTATCACCTGTGAAGATTTTGTTTTCTGTTAGCCTGAACCAGCATCCCAGTAACAGCACCTTTGCCCTGTTAGGACCAAGTATGTGTTTTCTTGAGACTTTGCATGCTATAATAGGTGAACTCAGTTGTTTGAAATACATATTTTGGCCCTAAGTAGCCCACTTGTTTGTGCTGTAGTCTTCCCTGTCACAGATGACAAGACCATGTAGAAAAAAATCCCTTTATTGAATCATTATTGAGATGCTACTCCATAATATTGTGAAAACTCATAGCTGGAATATATTTCATTACCATGTTAAAAGGTTTGGGATATTGAACAGCACAGCCTCCACAAGGATATCCTTGGGCTGATCAGGATGATAACAGCAGCAGAGCAGAACAGACCAATTCAGCCGCTATTACAATGCAAGCTCTGCAGCCTGTCTCTGAGTTCCCAGGGCTTATTTATAAATCAGGCAATATTTCTTTTGGAAAACAGCATGCTGGCATGTGGCACCTGTGCTTGATCCCAGCTGCTTTTTAATCACAACAGCTAAAGGTTGCTCACAGAAACATATTTTCCTGAAGGAATGATAAGAAAAAGAAACAAGTCTGATCCTGTTCTGGTTGACAGAAGGTATCACATGTAGAAGAGATGTGAGTTTTCCTAGTGCTGAATCTCACCCTGGTAATGAAGCAAAGGTGCATTAGAGATATGACCATAGGGCTGCACTGAACCTTCTGCAGCTTGATGCACTGAAAGATGCAGGAAAACAAATACTGTTTGGAGCATGGACATCTGTGGTGTACAGGAGGCTGCTGGGAAATCGTTAGGATGTTTCTCTTGCTCTTCTGGATTGTAAAGAAGTCACTTAAAAGAGAAATGTAGAATGTATGAGAAGGTGAAGTAGCTACAGGTGGAGGTTATAAGGGTAAAGCAGTTGAGTGGGCAGCTCTGAGTGCCCATAGCAACAGAGAGAGTGATGGAGGAATCTGGACTTCTGTTAATAGTTGAGGAAGAGCTTGAAATTGTCCTGAAGTGATCTCAGTTTCTGTACTAAATTTCAGTACTATTCTTTTAATAGTTTTGCTCTTGCTTCACTATCCATTCCATTCTCTTGCTTGGAATGAACAGGTTCTGGTTAAACAAGGTTTCTCTTCTAGTATTTGATGTAATAATCAGAGGAATGGAGTTCTGACTCTCTGGGTTGGCTTGCTCTTATGATTTATGTCTCATGTATTCATTGCACTGTCTCCAAGAAGTTCTTGGAAAGTATGGGAAACAATTGTTTTCTTGTGGGAAGGAGTTTTATCACTCTTTAAAAAAGCCAGTTTCAAGGAGGTGGTCTACTGAAACACCAGTTCCCCGTCCCTGATGATTTGTCTTTTAACACACAATGTTGTGCCAACAGTACAAAGAATGTATTCTTACTGATTCATAGAGGAATAACAAATGTGCTTTCTTGTTGTCTTTTCTCCCCCTAAAAATTCATCAGGCCTTAAAGTGTCTTTTTATAAAAAGCCCAGAGAATCAGCAAATTCATCATCAAAACCATAATGCCATGTTTTCCAAGTATTGTACCTGATGGAAGAGAAGGACATAGTTAATTCTAATAATGCCAGATTACATTTTTAACAAAGTTTCTTGCCTAGCTTGTTAGAGATCACCGTGCTTATGCTTGGTAGTGTCTCACAGCAACACAAAATTTTGTTAGATTTAATTATTAAATATACAGCAAAGCTGGCAGAAACGTTGAAGAGTGAACTGAGCTGGGGTTTTTTGCCTTGTTTTGTTTTGCTTTTATTCCAGTGTTGTTCTGGTCCTCACTACATCTGTAGCTGTCGAGCACAGCAGCAGAGGTTTCTCACACCCGTGCGTGGGCTCCTCATGCCTGCTGTTAATGAGCAAACAAGGTGCAGGATGAACCTTGTGGGAAAATGCCCCGGGGAAAACAGACATTTCTGAAGGCAGAAAAAAAGGATGAATTTGAAAAATGAAACTAAACCAAAAAATGCCCTCCCAACAAGGTATTTCTGCAGTTACAGGGACATGTATTAGCTAGCTTCACTCACACAGAGAACTGAATGCATTTTCATTTTACTTTTTTCCCACTCTCTCTCTTAGTGGGATATTTACAATCAACACAATTTATGTTTGGAGTTAAGGGTTTTTGTGAGACAAATCATGTTCATTTCCATTTCACTGTTTAGAGAGAGCTGCATCAGGGAGTGATTATTATAGGAAAAAAATATTGGAAAGATGTTATAGAAATTATGATTATAGGAAAGCTTAAAAGTCAGTTTATATAGGTCAAAGATCTTAACAGGTATGATGAGATAATGAGTTTGATTAAGGTCAGTCACCATTTTGTCTATCATTCTTCAATGCAGTGAAAAATGCCTTTTCTGCAGCTATTAGAAACTCAAGCTGGACATACAGAGAGGAAACTTTCGTGTTATTCTGAACCCTCTCAGAAAGGTGCTCTGCAGGAGCAGCAGTGCCATGGAGCTGTGCCCCCATTCCCATTGCATAATGCAGAAAGGCTTCCTGGATGCTGCTGCTGGAGGATCCTGTGAGATAAACTCTCAGTAGTCTCGCTTGTGCCTTCAGTTAACACTGATCACCCTCAGTTGTTTTTCATCACATAAAGTATGATGTGCATCGTAAGATTCCATTTGTGAAGAGTAAACATAGCAATTGATGACTAAAATGTAAATTTTATTTACAGTCATGTATGTGCCTCCATAGGTGCTAAAAAGAAATGTTCCAAATTGCCGAGTGCTAAATGTTTATTTCCATATTTTCAATAACTATGGTTGAGTTAATTCAGTTGTGTGATTTGTATTTATTAGAAAAACAGGATTCTTCCTTAAGTGTTAAGGGATGCTGGGATCAGAGATGAGCAAAATAATCAGCTTTAGACAGCAGTAAGAAACAAAATTAGGATAGAAAGACTAAACAGTACACAAACAGCAAGGACTAATTTCAGATTCAATGTCAGAACTGAAAAATTGATATGAAAAACTTTTAAGTTTTATGACTAAAGGTAGTTATTTTTTGACACTGGAAACCTGAAAGTGCATGACAGAAGGCAGATTTCTTAGAAATATCCTTGGTTGGAATATTTCATTTTATTCATTAAACACCTGTTGTTATTTCTCCAAGCAGCTGAAAAATAATTATCAGTTTCTCTCAATCCCACAAAAGTTACCAGGACACCTGTAATGACATAACACCATAAAATAAATGTTAATGACTATCACAGATGGTCATCTTTTAAAAGGTCTGACTGTGCCCGTTCTGCAATGTAATTTTGTGTGTGTGTATTCTCTGTGTTTATACATAAGTGACCCATAAGTGAGGCCTCAGTACTTACCTTGCTAATAAATGTTCAAAGGCCACAACTTTGTGCTGCTGCTGTTGCTTTAGAAGTACGAAGCCAGCTGGGTTAGCTGGAAATAGCACTGGGCTTTTTGGTAACATCATGGTTTAGGTCTTCAGAAACAATTCATTATTATTCACTCTTCATTTGCCAGCAACACAGAGGATGCACATTGGTATTGCAGATGCAGTTACTAACACTCAATCCTGTGTTTGAGCCCTTAGAATGAAATGAGTTGAATGTAGAGTAAATTCAAGGTAAAAAACCCCCATGTTTTTACCTTAAAGATAATAATCATATTAAGGAAATAAGAGTTTTCAGAGTCCATTATACAGTCCAATGAATCAGAGACATTATAAAGTTGAAGTCTGAGCTATTTAGGAAAACAAGGCTGTAATCCCCATCAGATTTTGTCATCCACTGTCTCAGGCATCTTGCAGAAGATGCACAGTCCACGAAGACAAAATTCTATCTATGACTCCTCCCTTGTTACTGCTAACATACTTTAGAATCCTTATTAAATTGAGAGGACACTTTTTAAGTATAGTTAGTTAAGAGGAAGTATTGAGGGGTTTGAGATGCTGCAATCAAGAAAAAATAATTTCAGTCCTGTTAAGGAATTTTTTTTGTTGCTGCATGCACCCAGCAGTTTGAGTTTGGCAACTTCTCAACAAAGAAACACAATCTGTGTCAAGAAAAACAAGAAATATCACAAGATGCGTGATATTTCCACATGTCCAAAGTGTTTATTATATAAACCTAAATTTTCAAAGACTAGTGCTGGTAAAGAAGCTTGGCTTTTTGACCCAGGGCGAATCGTTATCATCTCTCAAGACCTTGGCAGAATCTTTTGTGTTGATTACACTGAAAAACAGCTTTGAAAAGAAGTGATGCAGACTTCCTTTCAACACTAGGCTTGATTTTTATGTTGATGATAGATCAATAATGACAATGATAGCAATGATGGAGTGGAACTATTACATGTAAAGTCTCTTTTCTGTGCCTGAATTTCGAAATATCTGAAGGTCTCACCTTATCTCTTCGTTACCTCATACAGGAATTCCCAGAACACACCAATTACCAGTAGCACCCCATGTTCTAAGATACAGCTCTGGTAATGATTAGAGATATTCTGGTCAAGACCAGAGTTCAGAGGCTTCTCTTTGCCTGTTGAGTGCTGGGTGGTTTGCACTGCCCTTGTCTCAGCCTCTCTGCTCCCTTGGTTGCCTGAGGCTTTAAAAGTTGCCCGCAGGCCTTTCTTCCTAAAAGTAGCTCTCAGCTCCTTCATTCTTGTTTAGATAGTAAACTCCTAGGACATGGGCTTTCTCTTTCCTTGTGTGTGTACAGACAGAGATAATTTTGTGGAACAGCATTCAGGAGCAAGGCCAGAGGCCTCGAGCCAAGGGAGAGAGACCTGCTGGACCATTAGGCAGCGAGTGCATAAATCATGCTGTGTTTGGGAGGAAGGAACAGCAGCCCACGTTCTCCCAGCAACCCTCTGTAGCTGAACTGGTTTTGTGTATTGCCAAAATAAAAACTAAAGTAAACTAAACTTGGCTTATGCTGACTTGCTTTACATGATGGCTGCAACGGTTAATGAAGGTGCAAATGGAATGGCTGCATCAACTGCAAAAATTGGATCCAAGACATCAGGAGACTCTTAAACTGCACCTGCTTGACTCCTTGCTGTTGTCTCTGTGGGGTAACACCTGGGAAACCTTGTTTGTGAATGATGGAATTAGACAAGGGCTCACATAGGATTTTAAAATAGAATTTTTTCTTTTGCTTTTGCATTTCATTTCCTGTATATCCTTATCCTTTGCATAAAACCTGGAGTTTGGGACAGAAAATTACAACCTCAGTCTCACAAATACTAACTTTTCTATTCTTCATTGATTGTCCCTGTTGGCACACTGCAGGGATGCCAGGAGACTGTCATTTCTGAATTTGGAGTTCTGCCTGGGGACGGAGGATGGGGCCTCAGCCCCTGTGAATGCCGGGCAGCTCTCAGATGAGAAGGGCCCTCTGGCCTTCAGCAAACACCAAAGGCACTGTCTGTGTTAAAGACAGGCTCCTCTAGCCTGTGTACCAGGTAGATAAAATCAGGTGAAGCTGGGAAGAGAAGGGAATGATGCATGTAAAAAATGAGAATAAAGAGAATAGAATGGCAGCATTAGGAGTGGTTGGATATAGCAGTTTGTGACTGAGAAGTGGGAGTGTGGACCCTCTTCCTTTCAGAGGCAGTAATTAAATGTCAGATATCTACATCCCAGGTAGATACAACCCACAACATCTCCTCTCTTTGGCTGGGTTTGGAAAAAAAAAACCCAACCACAAAAACTGCTCCTCAGTCCTCTAAAGAAAGTCCTAGATGCCACACTCCCAACTGAATTTTAAGACATGGGTTAGGTTGGAGCAGTCATTACCCAGTAAAACATTGTAAAGTGCGTAAGCACCATTGATTGATATTTTATACACTCCTATCATTACCATGTTTCCTCTCTCAGGACCATTCCTACACCTGATTCATGTATTTCTTTGACTTCTGTTGTTGATGGCTTTGCTTTTTTAAGTGAAAGCACAAGAATGACAGCTGCAGACCAATTGAAGCTCAGGAGAATAACATACATTTTAAAGTCACGTGTTTCAAGTAACCTGCAATACCTCTGTGATATATTTTTAGTAATGTAAGAAGCAACTCTGATCACTAAAATAAACTCATCAATGTCCTCGCTTCTGCTGGAACCAGGAATTTGGGCCACCATTCTCAGCGTGTAGGTGTAAAAATCTGTCATTCAATCTGGGAGCTGTAGGAATACATTCCTTCTCTCCATATGAATCCCCATTCTGGTTTGTGCCTGTCCAGAGTGGGGACAATTTCCTTTGACAAGGACAGAGGAACAGTCGGTCTCATTCACAGTCTCAAAAAGTCACAGGGTTTACAACACTGCTTGCTGTGGCATACTTGGCACTCTAAAGGATATTGCTATCTAGGTGGTATTTCAGTCCTCAGCTCCTTTTGCTAGGCTTCTCATTAAGAAATCCTCCAGAAGATTTATATCTATGACTTAAATTTCCTTGATGCCTAAAGCAGAAATGTTAAAATCCTATCAAAGCTTTTGTAAGGAGTATAGAATTGAGAGCCACACAGTAAACATGAAACTTGGTTAGTGATTGACAGGGTTCAGAAATTGCATAGCTGATAATAGTCAGATGGGGGTAAATAAATTGTCTAGACCTCATGAACTTGTTCTCCATAAGTGTTCTGAGAGGTGTATACTGTAGGAAAAGGGAGGCTGAAATGGCAAAGTTGTAACTGTCAATTTGTTAAAAGGCAAAGTAAATGATCAGCTTGAGAAAACCATTCTGGAATATTTCATATGCAATGTCCAGCACCAGAGAGAAAAGTCTGGGTTTTTTCATGTTTATTATAGTATAGAAGGGATGAGGAAAGATGCTTAGGTAGAAGGAGAGGGACTGAAACCAAAGTCTCAAAACAAAGGTTTAATTGATTATAAAATATCTGAGACTTAAATGACCATTTTTCATTTCCTCTGCAAGTTGTGTTCTAACCCTGAATCACTCACAGAAAATGTAGTGAAATAAAAAGGATTTTCTCATAAATGTCCACGCCAAGAAATGGCAAGATGAAAGTAGATATTTCTCATTATTTGCAAAAATGTTTCTGCATAATTACTTCTGCCACCATTTCATTGCTTTAGTGTCCCCCTGAAAGATTGCCTTTCAGTGTGTTTTATTGCAGTCCTTAAAGATAATGCAAGGTTGTATCTCTGCTGCTTTAAGTGAAAAGGAATTTTAAAAGCAAACTCCCATTTCTCTTTTCACCTGCCCAGATTGTGCATTCAGTGCCTTTGAGAGTATTTCAATGTTTATGTAATATATTCTGTAACGGTTTTAATTTCAGCAGAATGCATGTTCCAAAGGTCACCAAAAGGTCGGGATGTACCAGTTAGCAAATACTTTAATGATCTGCACACCCTCAATCAAAAACTTTACTTGAAACTTCATGTGGATTTTTGAATACAAGCTGTGCTTCTAAAATTGCCTTTAGGAGGTCACTTTTTAGTTTCAGTATTCTCATCATATCCCCAGCAGTAATGGATCTTGGTTTTCCAGGATCCAATTACTTTGCATGGGGCTGTCTAGAGGACATGGATACAGGCTAGCAAACTGCATATTTGACTTAACTTTCCATACCGAGTTGTTTGACCTCTGAGTCTCCTTACACTTGCATGAAACACTCAATTCTGTATCACTGTGTGCTGCTGAAAGCCAGAGCTGGCTCAGTCCTGATTGAGCAGGCCCTACAAGGGGCAGCAAAATAAGGTTTCCTGCCATCTCTGTTCCTTGAGGATTCCGGTCTCTCAGACAGTGTAGGAGGAGCCTTCGTAGGGCTTGTCATCTTTCAGAGGATACCACTGCTTTCTTCCAAGACTGGCTGGCAGAAGAGCCAAGAGTTGTTACTTCCCTACAGTCTGATGATCAGAGCACTCTCCGACGTGGAATAGCCATCTGTGTCTTGTACAGCAACCAAGCTACCCAAGTTGCCTTATAGGCAACATCCCTGCTGTTTAGAAGGTGCTTGGCAATTCATTCTGAACTCTAGCACTTCAGTGCAGCACAAGGAAGTTTCTAGTTTCTGGTCCTTAATAGCTAGGTTGATTTTTTTGCCCTATATTGTGCTATTAAGGAGCTGTTAAATAGAAACATTAATAAATATTAAATTAATAAATTCCAAACTCAATAACTCCCCCACCTGCCCTGGTAAAGGGAAAAAGACAAACCTTGAAACAGCTTCCCATGAGCTTATCCTATGGAATCTCCTTCTTCCTTCTTGACCCCACAGAAATCCTCAGTTCAGATACAGTTTGAGCTCTACTTTTCATTCACTTGAATGACTACAGGAGTGCAATAAGGATGCATTGTGACTTGGTAAATAATTTCCTGCTGGTTTCAAGGAAGAGCCAATATGAGAATTACGCTTTCAGTGAGGGTGTTGACAGCAGATTACCTTTCCACTTGGGTGTCATCTTTTTGTGGAAATTAATTCAAATCTCAATCTATGGCCTTCAGGTTATGTAATGTCGAGCAGGAAGAGGTGATTTCTGAGCTGCAAAGTTTTGATTTATATTTTCCTATCCACATCTGATTGGATATGAGATCTAGACCATGAGATCAAGTTTTTCAGTTTTTACACAAAATATACTCTGAGGGAAAGGAAGGGAAGGGAAGGAAGGAAGGAAGGAGGGAAGGAAGGAAGGAAGGAAATAAGGAAGGAAGGAAGGAAATTTCTCTGTTGTCAGTGTAGAGCTGAGGAACTGCATAGTTCTGTTTCATCCTATCAGTTTCTCTCAAAGGTATGCATAGCTGGAGATCTTTTTTGATCTCTACATGGTTCTGATTTCTTGAACATGTTCTTTCTTTGCAAAGCACTGCTCACTGTGCAGGAAATTTTAAGGTGTAATTTATTTTCATGCTACCACCAATTTTTCTCAATAGAAAAGAACATTCGCTATAAATTTTAACTGGATGGAGGGATATTTTTTCTACCTGCAGCAAAGAGGCCATGGTAACTGTCAGAGCTCCTGCCTATGTACATTTTCTGTGAAGTAACAAAAAAAAAAAAATAAAATACAGTAAATTTTGAAAATTGATGCCTGTCCTTTTTCATCACCAGTTGAAAATTAATTGAAAAGGCAAAAAAAGTCAGTTAGAGTTTACTGCACTTCCAATTTTTAGCTTAACTCTGCAGTGATTAGAGACTAAGAACTTTCTATGTGCTCTTGGGGAAATGTCAATGTCTTCTATTTCGTTATGACATTTGAAAGCTGTGACAAATGAATAAGGATGTGTAACCCACTCACTAGTAGTCATTATGCCTGTCCTTCCCATTTCCCCCACTCTGTTGTACGTCGGAAATTGGTTTGGTTCTCAGTTCTAGATACTGTCTGTTCCGTTCAAGCCATAATGGTTCGTGCAGTAATTTTGATCACTGTCAACAAGGATCAGTAGTGACAGTACCTGAAGCTGCTTTCAATTGCAGTGCTGTGAATTTGGAGTCAGCGTAGAGGAACGTCAGGGCTGCCGGAGTGTGGTGGGCAGGAGCTCCCACGCAGGGCTGTTTGATACCAAGTTTTGCCACTTGTTCATTCTATAGCTTGCCTGCAGAAGCACTGTGGCAGTGGCTAATGCAACTACCACCTGTGAGCGAAGTCAGATGGTCCTCACAGGGCACTCACCTGACAGGTGAATAGCCCTTGATGTGTTGTGCTATCTGGAATATTCCCCTATGCTTTTGGATAATGCCATGGTCCTGTGATTACCCTGGACTTTGGGTTTTTGTTGTGATGTGAACGGGCACTTTTTAACAGTCTTTGAAGAAGGAAGTGCCCAGTGCCCATAGCAGACAGTCATTACTTTTAACTAGATGTGCTTTTACATAGGGGAGAAAGTCTGATCGCTTTCTAGTCTGTCTTTCCTCTGCTTCTCTCAAAATTTCCCCTCCTTCATACGTGGGTTATTTGTGGCATTAGGTATGGATGAGGTGATAGTTATCTCTTGTGTGGAAGACACTCCATGCCTGTGGTGTTTTGTGCAGGGGGTTGAGCATGCACTAGGACAGCTCCAGGCTGGGATGCAGCTGGAACACAGGATTGCAGGATCTGTTTGTAAAGAGCTGGTTTAGCCATGTGTGCAGCCCTTGTCAGACACATCCAGCCACCATACTCTGCCTGTGTTAGCAACTGAAGGCCTGTACCCTTAAAGACAGTAGGAACAGGAATGTGCAGGGCTTAGTTCCAGACTTTACCAAGTCCATGTCATACAGTCACCAGAGACTGAAGTAACTCCATCTTGTGTCACAGGTAATCACTTCATTGCTGAGCAGGAAACACTTCAGTTAGTGGAAGGCTCAGACTAAAAACCAAACCATGGTGCCATGGCCTTGAAGAAACCTGAGTGTGCTAGAGCAGCATCTAGTCTGCAGGGGGTAGAGGGTGGAACATCAGCACACCTAAGTTGGTCTTTATGTTTACTGACCTACTGAAAATCCAGAACCCAGTTCCTGTGTAGAACAGAAATGAGGATGAGACCTCAGCAGGAACCGAGTGTCTGTTGTTCCTCCTGATTTCTCTGTCAGGCAATGTAATTTAATGAAGTTATTGGTGCTTGGCTGAAAAGCTCTGTCCAAGTTTTAATTTCCTCTATGATATGTTGCTATTTGCAAAGAGGTTATGCAGAAGTTAAACCAGAGTAAGATTAAAATCAGGGTAATGAGAATTGTGTGCTGCCATCTGAGAGCAAAATTTGACCTTCAGAATTTTGAGGAAGCTGCGAAGAGCCTGGATGTGCAGTACATATGTCAGAGAGGTAGAGTAAAGAAAACCTGTCAGATTTTGGCTTGGAGCCATCAGACCTGATTTGCAGCATCCTTGCAAAGAGGAAGGCGAGGTAGCTGTGTGATGAGCATGGAATAGACAGAGATTTCAGATATCCACATAGGAATTCATTCTTTCTCTTCAGTTCAGGAACTACCAACGTATCACATCCACAATGCCCCAAAGCATCCTCCCAGCCAGTTGGCTCTTAGCAAGAATAGAATCAATTTCTTAATCCTTACTACCACCTCCTGCCAACACACTATGGAAATAGAAGATGTATCTGCTTCAAAAAGCATTTGTCTGCTTTTCTGGCCAGGCATATGCTTCAGAGGTGACAGCTGGTGCAGGAAAGAAGCATTTATTTATACATACATATATATAGAAATGTATCTATTTATATAAATATATACACACAAAGATATATATATAGATATATATATAGATATGCCTACAGAAAATGCTTTATGTGCTCATGTGTGTATATGAAAAGGAAGAAACCAAGGAAACTGATGAGCTGCCAGTTTTCCAGTTCAGTTTTATAACTTAGTACTTTAGTAGAGTAGGGACAATGTCTGTATCCCTAATGAGCAGCAGACAGAGTAGACCTTATCTTGGGATGATTCCTAGGCCTGGCAAAGTACATTTTTTGCAAATTCTTAATTTGACATCAAATAAATTCTTAAATATGCAGAAGATCAACTGTCTCGCTTCTCCTCTTCATGAAAAAATAATCCTGCACTCACCATTTACTGAGAGTGACTCAGTAAATTCTCAGTAATGACATCTCTAGTGAAGTATCAAGAGAAAGCTAAGGAAGGCAGTTGAATTTAAAGTTGCTAAAGGCCTCAAAGAAAAAAGTAACTCATAATCTTCCTGAAAGAAAAGAAAATTCACCATGTTGCCACACTAGTAGCAGAGTTAACAGACACTACATGCCATAGCCTGGGTTCTACGCAAATGAAAACTGCAATAAAGAGCATTTTAAGAATATGGTTTTCTTTTCTTTTTTTTTTTTTTTTTTTTTTTTTTTTTTTTGTTTCAGAGAAAAAACCCCTTTTCTTGTTATATTTTCTCAAATTCATATTAAACATGTTTGCCTTGGCACTGAATGGATGTAAAAATTGTCAGTCTAAAAATTTGGTTCATCTGTAAGAGAACAAGCATACATTGGGTGCCAAGTGTGGGTTTGAAATGCATTTATTCATTCCCGATTTAGCACCTACTCATAGTATAAAACGCAGTGAGATATAAAGGATACAGAAAAACACTGCCTGCCCTCCCCAGTTTTAATAACACATACTTATCACCATTCTCATGTTAATGAAGTGTTTGTACAGCTGCTACAGTGGGCACAGGAAGATTAAAATCTGCCTTCACTCTGTTTAGAGAGCCTAAGGGAGATCAACACATCTGTTATGGGGGGAAGATACCTCTGTCAAAACCACTATTTTACACCATTTGCAGGAGTTTAGAGCAAGGGTGGGAAGGAGAGAAGGAAATTTATTAACTTTAAGGTAGCCATGTGTCTGTGTTTTATCCTGCCTGACAATTCATCACTTTGTTTAATAATCAGTAGCTTTGACACCTACATGTCATCTTTAGTATCCCAATACTTATTGCTCTCTGTTGCTGGGTTGGTTATGGCTCAGGTACTAGAAACCAACTGGGTTCACATCAGAGCCAGCAAGTTCTGGTGAGCATTTCCCAGGCCAAACTGCAGTGGTGATGCTGCAGAAAATGTGGCTGTTTATATGGATTGGTTGTTGTTTCCTAGATAAAATCTAGATGTCCTAGATAAAGGACATCTTTTAGAACAAACGTGCATGGATGTGATGGAGAAAGAGACAGATTTTAATGGTGCTCCTGAGGATCTGTAGTTTTAGTCCCATTGTCATTTGTGAAGCCAGTGTTCTTGTTTTAGCCCACAGCTCCTCCACAGAGCAGTGACATTTCTCTTGGAGTTTTAGTCTCAATTAATGCAAGAAAGATAATGAAAGGCAGAAATGTTTTGTCTGTTCTTGTTACTTGCTGAGAATAATGATATATGCATGAGAGATGGTGGTTGGTTGGGTACGAACTGATAGGGCAGATGGAGAAGGAAAGGTGGTTTTCAAAGCAGTTAGAACTATTTTAATCTACTTTGTTACAGTGACATTGCCTCTAATCCTTTCCTGATATATTATTGATAAACTTTTCACAATGTACATCATAGTAGGATTCATCAGACTTGACATTTTATCCTCACAGTGCATTTGGGAAGCTCAGAAGTCTTCTATTTCCCATTTTACATTTACATTTATTTCTCATTTTCATGACATTGAGAGAGAAGAGAGTGTAAGGCAAATTGTTTGAACTTCAGTTTCTGCAGTTAGGCAAGAAATGCTCATCTTGTTAAAAATCAGGCCAAAGATTTTGGTCTCTAAATATAGATTTAAAGATCAAATATTAGATACCACATATGGGAGAGATTGACCTCTGTGATTGACCAGTACTGTGCAAAGGCCCTACAGTAAATCTCAGAGGGAGATTTTTGATCTCCTAAAGCTTCATTGATAAAAAGTTGCATTTCCAAGAATTTTTATGCAAATAAATCTTTAGACACATCTTAACAATGAGACAGAAGTTGGCTAAAGGTGTTGGAAAAGCTGAATTTATTTTTGGAAACTGAACCAAGAATAAAGACAGAATAAGTTTTGGTCAGATGGAATAAAAAATATTAACTGCTTGTTTGGGGCTTTTCTTCTGAAACAACAAACTAAGAAAAAATAAAAAAAAGGTCTGGCTAGGCATGAAATGTTTTAATTGAGTAGAAAAACAATTGATTTCTTTTTCATGCTTGTATCTTTTTTATCTCTTAAAAAAAAAAAAAAA
>VZTH01002840.1:1273015-1330669 GCA_013397815.1 Aleadryas rufinucha
AAAAAAAAAAAAAAAAAAAAAAATAAAAAGAAGTCTTGCTTTTCCAGATGAACTGATTTAAGGTTTTAAAAAAGTTATAAAATTTTAAATTTAAAAATTTTGCATCATGCCTTATTGTAAAGTAAGTACTGCTTCTGCTTAGGTCTCAGAACTTTTGTATAATGCTATGTTCCTAGTTTAGGAATAAATAAATCAGTAAATGTTTCATCATCTGTTCATCCTAAAACTGTTCCTCAGTAAGGCCCTTCATGACTTCTGTGGGGATATGTGAAAGGTCTGTGGGATCCCATCATAAACACTGCCCTTAACCTTGCTGTTGATTCTTGTGCCTTTGAGAAGAAACAGTTTGTCAAGCTTGATCAGGCACCCTGTTAGCATCACTTTATATTTACTCTGGAGTCCTCTTCAAAAAACACTATGTGCATCCAAGTCTGCCTTGATTTATGTTCAGTGATTTCCTTGGATCTTAACTGTAGATCTGTTTCAAAACAGAGTTTGAAACATTCATCTTTGCCAGCACGACTCTTTTGAAGGAATAGCCTGCATTGCTTTAAAAAAATTCACATCAAGGCCAAGAAACTGTTAAAAATTATATGATCTTCTGTATTTAACCACTGATTTGGTCATTCAAACAAAGAAAAAACCCTAACCCCATAGCTTCCTTCAAATGCCAAATGTTGATTTCTGCTGTTTGCATAGACCAGATAGTAATTCCTAAAATAAAGTGAAGTTTTTACTTGCTTTTGAACATCACTTGCTCCAGTTATTGAGAAATTGGTGATGTGTTGAGGATTTAGGAAAACAGGGTAGAAATTTGCAGTTTTTGTGGCTGGTGCAACTTTCAGTTTGAGACAGTCCTGTCTCTTCTCTCTTTCAGTGGGATTCAGCCCTTCCACCCCAAACTGCTCTGAGCAGGACTGGTTCTGGGGCTGCTGTATGAGACAAGAGGGAATGTATCACAAGTAGGGCAAAAATCAGAAAAATCCTACACCAGGCTAGGAAACCCAAAAAGAGACAAACCACCACATTCTACTGAGAGAGTGTCAGATACAGCGTCACCACTAACACCATGTAATCCTACCTTTACAGACCTTTTTAATTGAAATGGATGGATTAGTTGGGAAAAACCTGAACAGAGATGCATATTTAAAAAAAAATACATATTTGAAAGTCAGCTTCTGGCTGCTGCAGTTCTTGATGAATGTTGTCAGTTTGTTCTGCAAAGACTGATCCCAGATGTTCCCTAATGGGCTGTATGTAAAGGGATATTTATTTAGTTTTGATATGGAAGATGTGTTGATTTTATTTTAATCTGTCTTTTCTATTTCCTAGATTTAATTGTGAATGATGGGATGAACTGATCCTCAGTTTTTTCCCCAAAAAACCCATGGAAACATGCAGTGTTTAGTCAGGCATCTGCCTATCTCTAGA
Source organism: Aleadryas rufinucha (assembly GCA_013397815.1). Lineage (NCBI taxonomy): Eukaryota > Metazoa > Chordata > Aves > Passeriformes > Aleadryas > Aleadryas rufinucha. The sequence continues at coordinate 1,274,447 of VZTH01002840.1, forward strand.
TAATATATAGTCCATTGCTTACTTTAACACAACGCATTGTGCATCTTAAATATCTGTGTTTGTCTCTGTTATAAACTTAGGCCGGTACAGACACTATAATCTAGTTTATTCAATAAGATGATTAATGTTTATTTAATTGGGTAACTGAGAAGGTAATAGCACACAAAGCTGAAGAGCCTTAGTGGAGTCTGACAGGAAAAACAGATGTGAAAACCACTAGTATGGGGAATCAGGTCTCATTTAAAAATTAAATTATATAAATTCATTCAATTACCTTGAATTAATTCCTAAGTGTACACATGCACACATTGTGAAACATCATTAAGATCCATCACAGTCATATTGATTTGAATTAATTCTCTGCAATAGCAGAGATCCATACACTCTTTTGTAAACTGAATCAGCTTTTCAAGAGCCCTAAACTCCAATAATTCAACACAGAAAAGGAGGGAAGACCGGGAAACAGTACCCAAAATCAAACCTATGACTATTGTGTGATACAACTAGCTCAGGCATTCTGAATCTCACCCCAGAAACACCAAGTTTACCAAAGACTGCATAAATCTGGCCAAAGGCAGGTTAAATTTAACTTTTTTTTTTTTTCTCTTTTTTTTGTTCTAGTATGTTTGAGAGCTCTTAGTGTCTGAACTGGTTGGATTTCAAGAAACCTTAATTTCTGTATGAAGCCCTCTATGATGTGTTTTGACTGCCTGGTAGATACCCTCAGAATGACTTCACACATCTCTTATCAAATCTTATAATACTACAGGAGTACAATTTGCTTTGTGACTTGAAAAGAGTGTTGTGTGCTAGGAGACAATTTTTCCTTTTGAAAAATGCTAGCACAAAGCACCACTTCCAATCCTAAGAGTGACCTGATGCTACTTGTCAAACTCTGATGCCTTAGAGGTATATGGCATAATCATGTTTCCTTGAAAGGGCAGAAGACTCAGAACTTTTGGCTGTTTCTGTTCAAGGCCGTTATTCCTTTTGTTCATGACAGAACTTTGTCATTGCAGCCTCTGCTTAACAAACCCACAGCCCGCTCTTGCTGGAATTGGAAAAGTCCATATAACATATTTTTCCTACAAAATTACAGAGGCACCTTTCAGATAAATTTCAACGCTACTAAGTTTAGTGAAACAAAACTGTGCACACTCAGCGTCATGTGAGTCAACTCACTGTTGACTGCTGCTTTCTGCTCTGGTGGGGTTATGGAGAACACTGTGAGAGTAGCTTTGAATGATCCATCAGTATCAGCTACAGCAGTGCTGCACCTCGGTGTTGTGGTTGTCTTTGAGAGTGTCGTGGAGCTGTTACCACTGAGTTTTAGAGACCTTTTAAGAGAGATGTTTAATTCAGAGTGTGTTGGTATAATACCATGGGCTGGCCAGTTTAAAACCTCTCTATTCTTTTCAAGGGATGGCACTGCATTAAGTTTTATTGTTTCAAGGTGAATATGTTCATAGTTAAAATATATTCACTGCTTTACAAGTTGAATCTATAAAAGCAGTGGGAAATCTGGTAGACTGAGCAGATTTTTTTCCTTAAAGGAAACCCCAAAGGCATATGTCCTTACTGTGTAATATTGGAAATTCAGCCTTTTCACTGTAAAACACAGATCTCTAAATGTTTCTAGCCTTAAAAGTTTTTTCAAATGGCAATAAAGGATCCAAATTTACAAGGGTGAATGCTTATCTATGTGAAATTGAAGGAGAGAAAAGATCCTAACATATATTCAAGCAAAGAAAACTCACTTCTCTAGTCTATAGGAAAGGAATTTACTGAAATCTTTCAGAATGTATTGAAAAGGATAATGTCATGCTGTTAGGAAAACTTGCAATTAGATTCAGGAAGGCTGTTAAATTGGCTTATTAAATTCAATCTGCTATCTGAATAGCACTGAAGGTTTGGAGGAAAAAATTGTGTCAGCTAGTAATGTCCACTGTTGCTGTGACAACAGGATTGGAGAACAGTCTGATTAAAACAAAACAACGTCTCCCAAAAATAACCACCAAACCCAATAGAAGAACATTCAGCTGGCCCCACTAAACCCAGATAACCAGACAATAACAACATGATGCCATTCCAACTTAATGAAAATGAATCATGTAAGTATTGAAATTGTGCCTGCTGCTGTTGTCTAGAATAGTAGTAAACTCAAAAATGGGTAATTCAAACAAAGCCAGTGTTGTTGAGGATTTGCTAATTTAGATAAACTGTAATGTATAACCCTCGGTGTGTATTTTTACTGAATTTTTTGGAGGAGGGTGTTTGACCTCCTGTTCCATGATGGATGGGTGTCTTGCAAAAGGAATATTAGGTGCCTGCAGACAAGCCTTGTGTTTTTTAGCCATGGCTTGTGCTGAGCTCTGCTACAGGCTGAAAAATCTGTTCTCTGTTTGGGAGTCTAAATGGGAATGGTCCCCCCTTGTCTCACCCGTAGCTGCTACCTGAGTTACTGTTATTTATGCTTTTCATATAAAATTTTGTCTCTGATTTGTGGACCATACTAGAAAATTTACCAGTTGCTCTGGTGCAGTCACTTCCCTACTTTTATCTTTTACATGTAGCTGGATATTTCCAGTGTACAGTAAGTGTTGTTTCCAACTGCAGGGTCACAGGCCACAGCATGGTAACAGTGGCAGGCAAGGGTCATTGTTCTCATAAAATTAATTTCATCTCATTAAGCCAAATTACATTAGGTATCTTCAAGTTGTGAAGATAAAGGCAGAGATGGACAATTTTTCTAATTTGAACTGTATGAGTTTGCTGATTGAGGAAGTTCTCGTTGTTAGAGGCAGAGACAAAAAGGAGAGAGAAAAAGCTAAATTTTATACCTGCCACTTAAAATATGTCTGCTGAGCTATAATTCAACTAAGTAGCAGCAAGTAACTCTAATTAATCTCTAATTAAGCCCAAGAGTCTTAGCTAAGAGAGGGTTTGGTTTCTTAAAAATAATAATAAAATAAATCCCTTCACCACCAAAGACTGTTTCCAGACTTTTCTAGCCTTAATTGCAGTCCCAAATACCTCAAGCAATTTTCTGGGCCAATTAAATCAGGGCAGTGGCTAGATTAACATATTGCAGTGCATTTGGTGTGCTTGCTTGCACATTTGGTGTGCTTGCTTGCTGGAGTTAAATGGTTTGAAAAGTGAGGAACAGCCTGGCCCCCAGACCTAGATCTTGCAGCTGGCATTGCTCTGCAATTACTATGGCCACTTCAGATCTTTATGGGTAATGTTTTTTCTACTGATGCCTAAGGAAACTTAAAAGTAGGAGAAACAGCAAAAGCAAAAAAAAAGAGAACAAAAGGTGATGGGAAAAAATTGTGCCTTTCTTATTACCAGGCATTTTATGTGGTGAGAACAGATTCCACTGAAGAAGAGTCCTTCCTTCTGTGCTCTGCAGTATATTCAGCATTGTTTATGTTGCCTATATAAAGGAATGAAGTTTTGCAGTGACAGTTTTTAATATAAATCTACCCTAATGCTACTTTGGAGGCTGATTCACTGTATGGGAGCAGGCATCAATATTTAACATGAGGCGACATTTTCCCTGTGTTGTTGGAAGGATTTATACAGCCTAAAAGACAGTGAAATTTGATAATGCTTTTCCCAGTGCAACCACCGAGGATCTGTAGAGAGTCCTCTTTCTGAGACCTACATCTGCTGAGTACGAGATTTATGTGATGCATTTGTCCATTTTCTAAAGAGTTCATTAAGAAGGGACACTGAAATAAGCTAAATATGCTGTTTATGTGAGCTGCTCCATTTCAGTTGTTTCACACAGTTTTGAAAAATATTTTCACTGCTTGGTCCTCTGTTGACCTGAGATTACTTCTTACTCTGTCGACCTTAGATTAGTTATTTGCAACCGCATTTATATTTCATGCAACGGAAATTGAACCAAACAAGTTTCAGTCTGTAAATACAAAGGAAGAGGACAGTGTAACATCAAACACTTATGACAGATGAGAAACCAATATCAGAAAATCTGGATGAAAATTATATTTTTGAAATTGAGGAGTACCTTCTACAGCAGTAGAGTGAAATGGAGGTCACAGGAGTACACAAGTTCACATGGGGAGGGACCTTGCCAGCTCTAGAGGACATTTAGGTCACATAGACATCATGATGGGCACAAGCTCCTTTCTTTCCATCTAAATTGTATCTCAGAGGGTCTACACACCTGTACAGCCTTCTAGGCACCTACATTTGTGCTGAAGTGCAATTGTAGGAATCCTGGACTTTGACAGCTTAGCATCTACCTTATCACCTTATCAGTGAGGATTCACAGACTGGATGTTTCCATGCATCCTTCTTCACTAAGTAAATATGGCCTGGCATGCGTGCTCAGATGTTCGGGATTTTTTAATGAACACTGAAAAATTTTAAGTAATTTTTAAGACAGAAGAGTTGGTGATAATACAAATGATTCTTTAGAATTTTAAAATATTATGGATTTGTTTCCTTGTTTTAAAACAATGGTACTACTAAAAGAAACTGAAGTAATTTAAAACTGATGACATTTGCCAAGATGTGAAACTGGCACTCCAGTGTCAGAATATTTTAAATAAAGCATGTCTGTTGAGGCATGAGCTAGCAGAGGTTTATCTGTCTTTGTAGTATTATTAATGCAAATTCCTTTTGAGCTGCAAGATTATAAAGTTTGTGCCACTAAATCAAACAATTATATATGATAGGTGTGAAACATAGACCATGGCAGAATAGTGTGACCCTTTTGGATAGTGGCAGATTTTAAATGCTTGATTTCTTACCTTCATTTTCCTAAATAAGTCTGGATTTCCTTGTCAGTTAATAAGTATTTAAGCAAATTGTGTATTCTTATCAAGGTTTGTGGCAGTGAACTGTAGCAGCATTAAAATGATATTTAGAGAAAGAGAAGAGTATCCTTTCATGGCTGTCCTGATGAAAAGGAGTGTCAAATCCATCTGGTATTATCTCCCTTTTTTTGCTGCAGTTGTTGCCAATATTGAAAAGCACAAACTGGCTGTCACAGGGTCTGCAGTGGTTCTTGCTATGACTTTTGCTGGTTGCTTTATTTCTTTGACCAGGAGAGCCTCTGACTTGCTACAACGGGAGGTGCTTTGCAATGATTCATCTGTGAATGAAGCCACAGGACAAGCAATACTGCTGAATACATCTGGGTGGCTTTGTAGTGCTGCCCCAGAGAAGGCAAAACATGTCCGAGTCCAATGGAGGGGTGGGAAGGCTGATTGTAGTTGTAGTCACATGTGAGTACAGTTTTTTCCAGCTTTAAAAGAAATTCATGTTTGTTTGAAATTTTCATACTTAGAAAGTGTGTCTCAGGCTCCTTTACATGAACTGATATTACCAGTGTAGTAGGTGAGGTGCTCAGGTATCGGATGGTGTTAGAATTGCACAATCAGTTGATTTGATTGCATTAAGGAATGTCTTCATCATATTCTAGCTCAGTAAAAACTTTACTGATCTCATAACAGTTTAGCAGAACTGAACTTTCCATTCTGGATTATCCTGAAATATGCTATCCCTGACTGATTTGAATTTTAGGTGAATTTAAAGATTAGGATGAGCTGACACCAAGTTTTGCTTGATTAAAGGGGTCAAAAAAATCAGATCTCTCGTACTGGAAGTTCCTATTTCTAGTTTTTTCAGCTTTGATATAAATAGTGGCATAAGTATTCCTAACATCAGACTGACTATTATGTGTGGAATAAAGCCTGAGGCTGGTAGAAATTTCTATGAGCTTGTATTAGAAGCATTTCCAGCCCAGAAAAGGCTTAGTGTAGCAAATCTAGAGTCAGACAGTAGTTCAGAGCTGCATACCAGATGAGATATGTAAAGAATAGAAATTATTTGTTCTAAATGGGTATGAAGAAACACAATCTGGAAAGAAAAAAAAAAAAGAAACTTTTTGCTCAAACATTTGGCACCACCAACACAAACCAAATTAGATTCATGTCCATGCTCTGCTCTGGCCTTGCAACGTCCTTAGCAAATTCCATAAAATATCCATCTGTGTGAAAGGCAGAGTGCTGCAATGGAAAATTGAGCACGATGGTAGAGCACAAAAGAACAATGCACATGAGGTACTTGCTCAGAATCCGCTCTGCTCCATGACGCTGCCTCTGCAAAAGGAGTTTGCCTTTTATGTTTTTTCATCCTTTGCTGAAAGTTAGGTGCTTGAACAATGCATCACTGTGAGCCAATGCAATCAGTTTACAGAAATATGCAGCCATAGTCCCTCAGTTCAGCACAGCCTTGTGTTTTTTCCCAATTAATAGGATACCTCACATTTCCAGTAGAATTAGACAATCACTTGGAAAACCAGTAAGAATTTAAAAATAGGGCTGTTTCATATGCCATTTTATTAAAGTCTTGAGTTTTAAATATGAGTAATTTAACTTGGGGTGATGCTCTGACTGAACAACCAGGATATTTTTAAAAAAAACTTATAACTGTTATGCTGATGATTAAGTGTTCAAAGTTTGAATTTTGAGATAAATTGCATTGCCTATGTGTGTGTGAAGCTCTAAAACTGAAAAGTACCTTAATGTATTGGACAGGTACACAGAAATGTTTCTCCTTCACTTAGTTCGATTTTTTTGTCCATTCTGACCTCCTGGGAATTTTGGATCGTGACTCAAAACTTGACTGCTGATGTTTCATATCCAGGCTTTTGTATATTGGACATTGTAATGCCTTTTGCCATGTTTCCTTCATCTGCTTGCCATCCAGCTCCATCACAAATAATTAGTCCAGTAATTTTTAGTAGTAAATCTGAGAAATGGTTTAGTTCTCTTTCAGTAATCCTAATCCAACTAATTTTCACATCTGTTTAATATACTTTTCACTGAAATACTAAAGTTGTACTGTCTCCTTCTTAATGGTGTCTTCTCATCCAAAATGACTCAGTAAGAACCTTGAGTTTTGGTGAGGTGAATGATTCCAATCTTTGGTAATAACGTGGAGAGTTCCTGGCACTCAAAAATGAATGTAGGATATGAACACTCTATACAGGTGTACATAAGATGTTATCATGTCCATGTAAATCTGAAAAACAAAAAGGCCAAAGAAGCTTTTATAGTAAGAGCTTGAGTGTTTCCTAGGGCCATTTAGCAGGCCAGATTCAGAACTTGGCTTCTACTTGACTCCCATGTGGCTCCTGATCTATTCATTAATCTGTTCTTCCTCTCTAAAATTCATTGCAGAAATGAGAAGTTTTTAAAAATCTGTGCTTCAGCTATTTTTGCCATGGTAAGAGGAAAAAACTTTAAATATTAAGCTATACTATATTTAAGCTATTAAACTATGCTGTGACATTAGAATGGCAAGAATATGCTTTTTCCCAGGAAAGGCTGTAGAAAATAAGCAGTAAATCTGTTATGACAAGTGAAAAGTGCATAAACGTTATAATCTTCACTGACAAAATCATATCTCGGTTTAGGCAAGATTAGACTTCAAAGCTCAGTTGTTCTTTGTGCTACGCTGAATTCTGCATCTTTGCTTCTAAGGTGAATTTAATTATGGAACAGAAATTCATGGAACATCAACATCATGTAGGTCAGCCACAAGGATTGTGTGAAGGTTCATGATTTGCAGGGGAACCCCAAAATCAATAATTCACCTCGGGGAATAGGGTGGTGGCTGTGTCGTGCACATGCTGTGCTTTCAGCACCTGGTTTAGAGAGTAAAAGAGTTCCAGACACTTTGGTGTTTGTGTTCCCAGCTGTGTCTAATGCACATTTTGAGAAAAAAGGTCTACTTTAAAGATTTTTTTTTTTTTAAATATAGGTGTCCTGCTGTTTTACACCAACTGGAGCTTTGGCCCAAACTGTTTGATCTGTCTTTGATGAGGTGAGTGCAGGATTTCTGTGCCTGAGCGGTGGCAGGACTGCAATGTAGGTTAGAACCCTTGGGCAGAGCTGCACTTGAAAGGTTCTAATGAGTGACAAGGTAAACCCTTTAAAAATGCAATGGCAAAAAAGAAAAACCAGCAGATCATTTGAATAGTACTTACATGAGGAAAAGGTAGATATAGAATATGAAAAAGTACAAAATAAGTAGTTTCATCCAAATGGATGTCTATTGTTCTCAGCTGGGTCAATGGGTATATTGGTGTTATTTAAGAAAAGAAGCATGATATGATTGGTAAACATCAAGTAATTTGTAGGATTGTTTAATAAGTGTTAACAAGCTGAGTTCTGTTGTTTAAAACAAACAAAAAAAAAATCCCCAAGTCCCAGAAGGTACCTACAGCAATAGTTAAAAAAAATTCAAAATTCAAAATGGAACCTCATTTGTATCAGTGCTAAATCCTCAGTATCTCCTTTCATGGGAAACTTGAAATTACTTGCTCCTCCAAATGCTGGAATCCTACAATTCTACATCAGGCTTCCACTTTACCTAACCCCCACATTAATTTTCTTCAGCTCAAAAAAATGGGGACACTGTAATTGTAATTATTGTTAAATAAACCAACTCCCTGCCACAGATTCAGTGTCATGAGCAGAACCTGCCCAGTTTGAAAGGAGTGTGAAGACTCTGACTTTGTTGGCTTACAGAGACTGAGAGCACTGCAGAGATGACACATTTGATTCCTGTAGGGAAGGGGGAAACTGACTGCTCTAACTGATGACATTCCCTGTTGGCCAAAGGTAGTGTGGAGAAAATGGCAAGGCTGGTACTGCAGCAGAAAATGTTAAAGCAATGAAGTTGAGGTAAAGGAAATGCTGTCGAGAAAAGCACCTCTCTTGTTTAGGTTTTAACTTATTAGACTTTGAGATGTTCCAAACAAGCAAGAAAGCTCATCTGTGTGATGGATGCTTCAAGAAAGAAGTTAAACAAACAAATTTATGGAGAGAGGCTCCTCATATAAGCTCCTTACAATAGGTTGTTTCACTTTCTGCTGAAGCAGGTCTGAGCTTTACAGTTATAGTTAAGTTAAAAGGGCCTGTTGTACTCAGCACTTTTGCAAATTGCATCGCTCAGTGAGGTGGCTGAGCAAGAACTAATTTGTTCTTACAGCACCTGTTTTTTTTTAGGGTTGTTAACCTGATTTAACAGATTTTTACAGATAGATAAATCTATTAATCAAACCAGTAAGAATCAGGGCTTTTAATTTTAGTGCTATGTTAGCATTTGATCAAACCTTAAAGCTGTGTGGTTTCTGACACAGTGGTGAAAGGGAGATGTGTTGCTTCTTACAGTTGATGTCTGCCTGGAGCTCAGCAGGGGTGATCCATCTAATTATTTGAATTCAACAGATTTGGTAGTGAAATGATGCTCATTTTTCAGAATGGTTCAAGTAAAAGAAAGTGTGAAATTTCACATCTCGTACCACAGAAGAAATGTTATAAGAAAACAACAGAAATTGGTGTTTGGAATAGTTATTCTGGCACACGAGTTCTTGTATAGCCACACAGAACATTTTCTCCACACTGTGATACAAATAAGAGGGGAGACTGGGCATGGCTGCGTCACAGGAAAAAAAAACCATAAAATATACTCAAAACCCCAGGGAAAATTGAAACTACTTTGAATTAAACTTTATGGTTGCTGTATGTGTTGCTTGCACATCTGCTGCAGAAGGAGAGGCAAAGTTAAAGGTGACAGGTTGATCCCTGAAGTAGCATCTGCTTCTGCCTCTGCTATTACTGCTGAGCAGATCATTCTCTTTCTGTCCTTCCCTTCCATTTTCCTTACTTTCTTTTAAATTGTGAGGGAAGATATTAGGGGGCAGTAAACAAAGAAGCAGATGAGGAAATCTTTTACTGTTGCTGCACAACCTGTTGCTGGGTTTTGATTGAATAATTCACTTTATGCAGTTGACTCCACGGATTGGTTTGTTGAAGTGGTTTGTTCTTTATAAGTCCTTGAGGGTTTTTCTGCCTGGTCTGAGATTCTCTTCTCAGCTGTTCCCATTCCTTGTATTTTCTTCTCATTTCTCTATTTTTATTTGCACTGCTGCATATATTAAAAGACAAAGAGATTTGATTTTACTAATCTCCTTGTGCCTGTGTGTGTAGTGTACCAAATGTGGAATGAAGAGTGATTAAAGTATCTTTTTAAAGGATAACAGAGTGAAGGACATACAGCTTGACTTTGCTGTTAAACCTCCACAAGTAGATGAGGAAAGAGCTGATTATTAGCATGTCAAGTAACCAAATTGTTATTCCTTGGAAAATACCTGAAGTATTTTTAAAGTGTATTTTTTTCTGACAGGGCTGAAGCTTTTTTTTTTTTAATGCTGTTGGTGTATATCCTTTGTGTTTAGTGGTTCAGCAAGGAATGCCCAAGGTCTCCCCAAGTTGCTGTTGATGGAAGATGAACATGAAAATGCATTTAAATTCAGCAGTGTCTCCTAGTTTGCAGGAAACTTAGTTTATTTTTATTTTTTTTACTGATGGCAGGAAGAGGGACAGACTCCATTTTTGCCACTCTCCAAAGTAATTCTGAGCTTAATTGGTATTACTTTTTGGGGTGGAACAAGGCAGCAGTCTGTGTATTGCTCATTCTTCTTGCCTCAGATCACGTGCAGGACTTTAGAGAGGCATTATGCAGCTGCTCTGTGTCAGGAATCACGAGAGCTCCTCGTACTGCAAATACCAAGAGAGTCCAGAAGGTATTTAGGAGCACATAAAAATTGGTTCTGTTCTGGACTGACTGTGGTATGTTGGGTGAACTGAGGAAAGTCATTGCCTTTGTTTCCTGTGTTTGATTTATTTAGATTACCAAAAGTCAAAAGTGGTGCTGTCTCTGTGGGCTGAGTGGCAACTTAGAGCAAGTGTTATAACAACCTGATATAGACAACACATGTCAAAAGTAGCTGGTGCTGGGCACTTGTCCTCCAGCAGTAAAGATGGTGTTCATTTGGACTCAGAACTACCCTGGAGGTGTTAGAACTGGAAACATGCAGTGCTCATAAATTATTGCACTATAGGCACACAACCAGATCCATAAAAAGGACTGCTTCTTGTTGTATGTTGGCCTCATACCAAATGAAAACCCTGCTCTGACTTGCAATTCTTAGGAAATGTTTCACTCCTGAGAAAGAACTCAGCACAATACAGTGAACATCAAAGTAATTAGAATTCAGCAGAAGAGATTTAAAATAGATTTAACTGTGCCATTTTGGATAAATTGGCAGTAAGGAGGACAAAACTTCCTTAGGAGACAATAGTGAGAACTAGTGCTCTATAAGGCAAAGTTTTAAGAGGCTGCTGGTCATGGTTTTTGATGCCAATAGCAGTATTGTCCCTTCTATTGTATATCATCATGGTACCTGGGAGGAGTATGGGACTGAGGATCAGGGAAAAAATGTACTATCCAAATATATAGGTGGTTTTATGCATTCTTCCTATGCAGCTAGAGTCATTCTACCTCCTTTTTTTTTTTCCCCTTTAGAGGTCACTACATAGGCACTATACTAAAAGTCATGTGGGTTTTTTTTTTCCTCTACAGATTTGTAATGAATTCATGTAACATAATTTTTTGCACTGTTAAAGATAATAGTTTTTCATTACCATTAAAGCTGATAGGTTTTCATTACCATTTCCACTGATGTCAGCATTTTAGAGCCATATAATTTTATTTACTTTTTCAGCACACAAATACACCCTGGCTTTCTGTGTACCATCTGTTGCAACAGTGTGAGCTGGAGGACTGATGGTGTGATCACACACTTGGAATCTGCTGTTGTTGGAGAAGGGGCAGCAAGATCTGCAGCCGTAGGCTCCAGTGTAACACAAATATCAGGGCTGGCAAAGAAGAGAAATCACAGAGTCATCACAGCATGTCCTGTGGGGATTTTTTGATACAAAGGACAACCTGAGTTTCTCAGTTAGGTTTCTGCATGTGCTTTGTGCTCTGTAACTCTTCCTGTTGACTGAGAGCACTGGACTGTGCGCCCTGACAAGCCCTGTGCAACCTGATGTTCCGAAGCTGTGGTGAAATTAAATGAGCAATTTCCATGCTGGGTGGATGGATATAAATAGAACAAAAATGCTCTTAGTAAAGTATTGTTCTGTAAGTGGCTCCAATGACTGTTATAAAAAGGTCAATTCAAAGAAATCTGGTTAAACTTGTAATAGAAACTGTGGAAATCTAGGTAGATTGGTCAAACACCGTCCACCTTTTTCTGTCTGTTTACAAAGTCTGCAAAGTTTTATCCAGTGATCTTGCACACTGCAAAAAAGGAGGAATATGGTGCCTAATATACCTCATGTGGGGAATGAAAAGGGTATCTTTTTATTTGTATTTATAGGTGGAAAAGGATGAAAAATTTAATTATGAGAAATTATATTTTCTTACATGCTTGAAACTCATGAATTCCTTCCTATAGTTAGATCTTTGAAAATCTGGTGAATACAGAATAGTATATCACTGACAAAAAGAATCTGAGCTTCATATTGCTACAAGAATTTTTTGGGTTTTAGCAAACTGTTTGAAGAAACTTCCCTCAAGGCCTGTTATTCACTGAAATAGCTATAAGAACAGTTTTAATGAATCAAGAACATATTTAATAGCTTTATTTTTTTCTTTAAAAACTCATTGTATACAAAAGGCTGAAAAAGCAGTTATAAAATCTAAATTAATTGTAGCTCTTCAAAAAACCAAAACCAGACAATCAGATATACATTTGAAATTTAAAATCAGGATGGTTTTTGGGCAGATCGAGCTTGTTTTCTGCTTTTGAAGGAATATAGGGAGAATTGCATTCCTCTGATTGCATAGCTCTGATTGCAGACAGTGATATGCTAACAATGATTGCTGGAATTTTCAGAAAACTTCATAGTGATATTTCATTTACACTTGGACATTTGACTGCATATTCCAGGTCCTTTTAACAATGCCTTTTCTGAGGGTACAAATCCTTAACTTCTGTGTCTTCAACAGAAGAAGCTGGGCTGGGTTCTTAGGAAGACACTGTCCAAAAGTCCCACGTCACAGATAACAGAATTAATTTAGAAACTAATAACTTCCCTGTATCATTGGACATCTGTTAAGCTGTTGTGATGACACCACTTTCTTCCATCCTTCATTCTTTATACAGCCACAACCTCTCCTTAGTTTTTTCATTTTCTTTTATTTCTTCAGCAGAAGTTGGTGAATCCGGGGACTTGGTCATTTGCACTGCACGTAGCACAGGCAGGTTCTGGGCTGGGCTTGGTTCTTCCAGGCTACATCACAGGCAAATGGAGCAAATGGATATATGAAACAATATGGCTTGATTAAGATAACCTGGTTTCTTTCCACACAAATTGGGATTGTTCAGCCTGGAAAAGGGAAGGCTTTAGGGTGGCCTAATTGCAGCCTTCCAGCACCTTGATGGGAGCCCACAAGACAGAGAGAGACAATTTATAAGGACAGCTAGAGACAGGACAATGGGAAATAGCTTCAAATTGAAAGAAAGTAGGTTTAGGTCAGATATTAGGAAGGAATTCTTCCCTGTGAGGGTGGTCAGGCCTGGCACAGGTTGACCAGAGAAGCTGTGGCTGCCCCTGGATCCTTGGAAGTGTCAAAGGCCAGGTTGGAAGGGGCTTGGAGCAAGCTGGGATAGTGGAAGGTGTCCCTGCCCATGGCAGGGGTTAGGAACAAGATGATTTTTAAGATCCTTTTCAACCCAGACTATTCTATGATTCTATGGTCTCCTGAATGGAACACTTTGTTAGCCATTTAACAGGAGGTTGTGTGCATTCTTGCTCTGCAATTTTTTTTTCTTTTTTGAGGTAGAACACTGTGGTTTGGTTTAGGTTTTTTTTGTTTGGTTGAGGTTTTTTTATTATTTTTTTTTTTTTTAAATTATTATTGGCAGTTTATGCAAGAGGCACGAGACTGTAAGGAACTTGAGGCTAAAATTTCCCCACTGTGTGTAATTCAAGAGCATTCGGCACCCACTGCCTTGAATAATACTGCAATAAATATGGCATTGAAAAGCAACAGCAGTGATGATCCAGCTGAGATCAGGGGTATTTCACACCGACTTCTTTTCTTCCTCTTTATTCACATGACAGAAGCTAAATTTTAAAGGAAAAAACCTTAGAGAATTCCAAGAGAATAAATAAACTGAAAAATGTTGGTATTATTTTCTGGTAGTACTAAGCAGTGTCAAACAGTAAGTATCAGCTGGAATGAATCTCAGTAGAAGTTGTTTTTAAAAGTGCAATAAAATTCTAATATCCTCTGAAAGGTTATTATCCAAGTAAAGAAGGCATTTATGTATAAAGCTATGCCAATTTGTCTCGTCAAGATGGGGCTTTTCATGACACCAAATGTGAACTAATTCTTTTTTCACTTACCTTGTAAGTAGCTTTATTCCAATACTACTGAAGTCAATGACAGAGCTGCCATTAAATTCTTTTCATATAATAGCACGGAACTAATGGCAAAAAGGCCATGAGGTGGCAATTCCAGCTGGCAGCATTTACAAAGGAGACTTTATGAGGCAGTTGGATAAATTCAAAGCCAAAGTGCAGTAGAAGGTGACAAATTCTCAATCACCAAACTGGATTTACAGAAAAAATTATTGTAACAAATTAAAGAACTGACAGAACTTTGTATTAGTGCTGTTACATTTAATTGGTGGAATGTAGCAGAATTATGGAGTTATGAGCTGGTAAAGAGGTTTATAGAAACCAATTAAAGTATAAACATTAAGAATGGCTGTATTGAGTGGCTGGAAACAATTGCTAGGCATTTCCTGAGGTTGTGTTCTTCACAGAGATGTTTTAATTGCTAAGGATAATGCTCTCAAAAGAAAATAGCTTATTTTATTACTTTCTGTTATTTCTGTAGCTCCCCACTTGTCTCTCTAGATTTGGTTATGTTCCTTTTCTGAAGTTATTCAGGGTTATTTAATTTCTCTGTATATTCTTTTCATGGGGAATGTGGACATTCACCTATCACCAGAAATTCACCTGTCTTACTGTGGCAAGCTCATAAAGACTTAGCATCATCCGCAGAAGATGCTTGTAGAGTCGTTCTGGATCAACCTGCTCCTAGGAGCCAGTAATAAGCAGCTGAAGAGAAGATAAAGCTGGTGATTGGGTTAGTATCCAGTAAATTCAGCTTTTCTTTCATGGAATGAAGTGCCTTATTAAATCACACTGGGGAGGTTAGAACTGGGTGTTCTTTAAGGTCCCTTCTAGCCCAAACCATCCTATGATTCTATGAAATGAATCTCTCCTGGGGATTCAAATATCTTTATACCTGGACCTCTCTCTATCCTCACACTTCAGCTCTCCACTTGTAAATCAGGAATAATAAGAACGCTCCTTTTCACAAGCGTGTAACTTGAGCTCAAAAGCATAAAAGGAGGACAAATATTTCAAAGATGGGACTCATTTATATGATCCTCATGGTGTCTAGCTAGAGTGGGTAAATATAGTCAAAATTTCTTTTCCAGCATGAAGATCCCAAGGAAGTAGATTCTGTTCAATACTTAGAAAAAAGAATTCTGATTTCCTTGACTGCAAAAGAGAAAGGTGAGGGAGACTCACAATAGATATATTTAACTGATACAATTCTAGAGTTCAGGAAAGGTGTAAAAATTTTTAAAGAAGCTATGTATAGCATCTTCAAATTAAAAATGGTACTTCTTTCCTCCTTAAAAAAATATCCAACAAAGAACTAGGCAAATTTGGCAAAGTTTCTGTAGGATCTATTTGTACCCAATAGTTCCTGTGTAGTTATATCTCCCTGTGATTTTATTTTATACATGTCACTTTGACTTCCACCTCACAATCCTCATTCTTCTGTGCGAATTATGGAAAAACTTCCTGATCCTGCTGCTCTGGCTCTGCTGGCATTTTCATTCTTTATTCAAGTTTCTCCCTATTCAGCTCTGCCTCCAGGTAAACAAGGCTTTTTTTTTTGCAGTTTCCCTATGCATGAGAATTTTCCCATGCCCTTAATCAGATTTAACTAAGCCCTTAATTGCCTCATTATATTTGGTCAGATTTTCTAATACGATCACTTAGATGACATAGAGTGGTCATAATCTGGCTGCAAATTCCCTGTGGCTTTAGAGGAGCTGATGGCTGGACAGAATCTGACAGCTCTGAGTTTTCCCCTTCTTGCCAGCGTGGCTGATTTACTGGAGGGGAATGACAGGATCTGGGTGGGGGTGCATGAGATCAGCTGTGCTACATCAGTCCAAGGCTGGGAAAGAGTGTGGCCCTTTGGGTTTCAGCCACTTGTAGGATGAAGTGTGGCGTGAGCACCTCGGTGCTCGTGTTTCTTTGTGTCAGTGAATGCAGTAAAATCTGACCACAGAAGTTTGGGTAATAATTTATGTGCCTCGAGTGGGCGAAATATTCAAGTGTCACACTCTGCAAATCCCAATGGCTGTGCTATTTATGGCAAGTTCTGTTTTTATCGATAGATCATTTGTGACATGTGACAAAAAAAGAAAGAGCGCCTGCAGCAAAATAGATTTTAGCTAGGTCTGAATTAGATTTTATAGGTCAGCTACTCTCAGTTAATTCAATACCATCTGATTGCTAAAAAGATACTTAATGAGGCTTAATTAGAAGGGATGTCTTTTATTGTCATTTAATGCAGTTGCATTTACATGGGTTCAGGGTTTGGCAGTAGGTTTTTCTCTTAGTGATTCTTGGGTCTCAATCTAACAAAAGGCAGTAAATGATCCCATCTGCTCCCAGGCTTTCTGTCTGATGAGTGTAGTGTAAGTAGCATGAGTACCAGCTTTAGAGGATGTGTGACCACTGCACAGAAAGGGTCTCAACCTTAAATTGCTTGCTAGCTTGATAAACAAAGAAATAAAGCAGTAAATGCCATAGTAAGTTGGAACTTGAATTTGGCATTTCAAGAGACTAGGAATTTTATGGGAAATTTTACTTTTAAAAATTATTCCATGTCTTCCATCTCGTTCTAATACCCAGTTTTTAAATTCCCTCCAATTATGATCAATTAATGTCATAATGTGTTATAACTGGAGAAAAAAAAAACCCTATTACTTTTCAGAAGAAGTTTTAAGCATAGTTGCTTCTTGGTATTGACTTTTTCCTCAAACTTTTTGTAAAGACTTTTCCTGTTTATCATAACAAGTTTCACTCTTATGTATATTATTGTGCTGTAGTTCCTAAAAATGTTGGAGATATGAAAACAGAAATGCATTTTTAAAAAAAAAAAGTAGATCAGGATGTTATATTTAAAGCCAAATCACAACATTTTAAATTAATTTGCAAGTATTTAAGATATATTAATCCCTGAGAATTTGGGAAAAAGCTTTTTAGAACAAAGGCAATACCATCAAATGAAAAAACATTTCAAAAATATATTTTAAACAAACCAAAACCTCTCTAGCATTTTCAGTGTTTTTTTAAAAAAGAAAAACTGTTTGAAGCTTACAAAATGTTTTCTACTGACCAGATGGAACAAGTTTTGTGATCAGACTCCTAAGAGGCTGCTGCATTTTCTCTGAGGAACAGCCAGTTTCGAACACCAACCCTCTGTGGTCTCTCAGGTGGTGTATGCACATGACCAGACACTGTGCAAGCCTCAAATAGCCCAATGCACATATGTATTTGGACTAAACTGATATTTCAAATACTGAGGGACAACAGATTTAACTGACAAAAAAAAATAGTGAAGATGTTGACATGACAATAAATTAACTAGGCTTGAATTATAGAAAATGTATCTTCATCAAGCTCCCAGATGTGCTTTTCTCACAGTTGAATGCTATTAAATTCTATACAACAGCCTTGTTAAATTTAAATTAAATGCTAATTTAACCCATCTAAAGGCATTATCACATTTTGTTCTGAACTGTGTTTCTAATGACTTCAAATCACATGTGATGTATTTATGGCAAACTTCTATAGCTGTTGTTCTGGAGAATTTGTGGGGTTTTATTTAATAAGTTATATCCTATTCCCTGTCAACCACTTACAACAAGAAAAAAGTCACGAGAGTCTATGAGGCACGAACTGAAGGCACAGTCCAGGAAGTGGTTCATACAAAATGCATAGAAATCTAGTGACCAAATGAGGGGGAAATAAGATAGTAATGAAGAAGACAAAATTAAGAGGAGAAATTTCAAGTTACACTTTCAGCCATCAGAATCCTGCCAATTGAAATGCTAGATGGGTCCTGGTGTACTCATAGATTATTTTAGAGGAAAAGGTGCCTTTTATGTTTAATGAAATTAGTATATCTTTCTTTTCAATACACCATGCTGCTCAAACAACTAACCTTTAACTAATGTGCTAATGCCACTTCCAATTGATGTACCTATTTAAAATGAACAATGCTGGTGACAGAATAATGAAAACAATTAAGATGAACTTGTCAAAATTAATAGAAGAGATTACATCTTCATCTTAGACAGCAAACGCTATTAGAATCAAATGTTTTCCATAAGAAGACTTCGTACTGTTTTTGTCGGGTTTCAAAAAGATGCACCCTTCACATTCTTGTCTTACAAACACCAAGTGATCTGAGTAGATCCCAGAGTCCCAGAACTTCCTTCAGGTCACTCATTTTCTCTAAGTTTTTCCTTTCTTTGATGTTTCTAGTAACAGGTGCTCCCAGTAGCCCTCAGGAAGTCAACAGGCCTCCTTTGGATGCCAGGAGTTACACAAATTCAGCCAAGCAGGTCTGGGCTTTCAAATATTGATGGACTTTGTAGGGACACCCTCAGATTTGTTCAGTACTCCATGAAAAATCCCTCTACATGAGGAAAATGAAAGGGCTTAATGTAATATGTAACATACTGTTCCACAAACAACAGAGCTCAGTAAATTTAGCTTCCTGTAGAGTTTTCTCACACGTTCTTATATCCAGCTTCACACTTAGCAACCTCTTTGATCTTATTAATTACCACCATCTCTTAAATCCCTCTATCCTTGAAATCTTCTGCCTCACACTTGCTCTGGACCTCTCTTATGGACATTCTTACATTATTCTATAAATCATGATCACTTGTGCAACATGGCAAATAAGTCAGGCATCCTGGATTATACCCACCGGCAGCATCTTCTCTCCATGTTTTTATCAGTGTTTTATGGCAGGAGAAAAATTGACATTGTAATTATGGTCTTTTTTTTTTTTTTAATAAAAATCTGGAGTAATTATGCTAATATTTGCTTAAAAAACAATGCTTGTAGTATATAGTTTAAAGATAAGCTGAGTTGCTGTGTTTTGAAGAGAGCTTGCATAAACTTTCTGGATTTAGCCAATAGCTTACCTATACTTTGATAAAAAACTTAGATTTGCTGTCTCTCTCCCATACACTGAATTAAAGAGGAGATGCTAATCTCAGTAATGTATCTTGAGATCTTCCTGTCTTCCATGTGCTCTGTCTAAGCCTCTGCAGTATTACAAGTCTTTAGAGTGCATTTTGACAGTGATAGTACATTGCTATTATTTTTGGAACTATATTTGATGTTACATAATTACTACTGTGAGCTCTGTGCTACCAGAAGCCCTCACTAATCACAAATATTTTGCTCTTCTGGTTATGGCTCTTCCATCCCTTGTTCCACTGACTTCCGCCTTCTTTCTTATTTTATTCAAATCTCTGGCCCAGAGCAGCTATAAAGGGTAGACATTTATGGGAAAAACAAAGAACAGCAAATTCTATGCTGGGCAATGTAGGCAGTAATTTGTTTGTTTGCATGCTGAGAAACCTGCCAAAAGTACCAGAACTTCTCTCTAGTGAATAATGTAATAAATTAGATTTCATCACCATGTAATCATAGGTCCGTGAGAACTTGGTATAAAAATCTTTCTTCAAATATTTCCTCAATGGACCCCATTGTGATATACACACAGAGTCTGTTTGAAAATGTACTCGCTTGTTACATGGCTGTGTTTGTTTTTAAAATAAACCCTATCTTTTTTACCTCAAAAACTTCATGGAGGCTCTGTGTGTTACTAGCTAATAAAAATGTGTAAAGAGTTGACTGTAGAAGTAGGGCATATTTGTAAGCATCTGCTACATTTATATTTTCTATATATGTCCATTTGAGTAGGCAGATCCACAATTTAGCTGAAATAAAACAAGACCGAAAAAGACTTTACAAATATTCTGATTTTCTTTTGAAAAAAATGACATTTTTAAGGTATAAAAATTTAAATAGATAAATGAGGAGGACTGGAAATGTCCAAGAAGAGGCAATGAAGCTGATACGGTTTGGAAACCTGATTTCTATTGTGTTTATTGACATGATTTCATCTTTAAGTGCACGAAGCAGCTGCTGGAGGGCCAGAGGTGCTGGGATGGGTCTGTTGGTTGAAGGACATTGGTCTAACCCTGATGACGAGCCTGAGAAAGCCACTGCAAACAGAGAGTGGCCACCAGGTTTTGAGCTGATCTCCTGAAGAATTAGTTTCTCAAGAGCCGTTTCTCAAAGAGTTCTACTAAAGAGTTTCTCAAAACTCTTTAGTAGGGTTCGAAAATACTCCACAAAGGAAGGTACCTGGTGGATCCACTGGTGTCCTGCCCTTCTCCATGGAACACTTGAGGTGCTGGAAGGAGATCATCAAGGTGTTAACTTTTAAGTGGTTTTCAATACATAGCACTAGGTCCATATTATATTTTGGTGACAGCAGTGAGGTGGCAGGAATACATGGAAATGGGTAAAGTCACAGGAAGGTGCCCATAGACATCCTGCCCTGTCCTAGAAAATGTTCTGCTTGACAGAAGGCGCCCATACTGTAGCCTCTCCTTTTGTGGCATCAGCCAGCACAAACTGCAGCACTCTGCAGCTCAGGGATCTGTGGGCACTATGGTTTCTTTGGTGGGTTCCTTTTTATAAGTTTCAGAACTAGAGTTGGTTTGGTTTGGTGTTTGGGGCTTTTTTGAAGTGGTAGTGGTGTTCGTTTTCATTTTCATATGTAGACAGCCTGCTAAGCCTCAGAATCCTGCTTTATTGTTTTAAATATAGCTCCTTAGCATTCTTTCCCCTCTTTAATTAAGTGATAACTACAGCTTTGTGCTAAAGGCTTTTTACTTCTAATAGGATCTTTTATTCACAGTTTAAAAGCAACATCTTTTTTCCCCCGTCCTTTAATATAGTCTTGAAAATTTTTATACACTTACCATGAGCTTCACAATAATAGTGGCTTTTAATAGTCTTTCTATCATGGATAAATGTTTTTACCTTTTTAGCAGTTCCTTTTTGTTTGCTCTCAGAAAGCTGCTTCTTTTTCAAATAATTCTCTCCTTGGAACTGAGTATTACTTTGGTTGATTTGTGTGTGTGTGGCTTCCTCATACGTCCAAAGACACTGAAATCAATTTTGAATTGAAGAGTTGTTCTTATTTTGAAAATGGACCTTCAGTAACTGCAGCTTGTGCTGTGACCAATATACTGCTGAGGGAGTAATGAGGAATTGCTTTTACCCTTCTGGGTTCTACTTTTTATCAAAAAAATTGTGTCTGTTGAATTTCAAATGCTTCCTCTCTGCCCATCTCCCCAACCTGTCAAGGTCCTTCTGAAGGGCTGCACAGCTCTGTGGGGTATCAGCCACTCCTCCCAGCTTTGTGCCATCAGCAAATTTACTGAGGAGGCATCTGCCCCCCATCCAAGCCATTGACAGATAAGTTAAACAATACTGGACCCAGTTTAATATTAAAAATCTGATCGAGTCTTTGTATTGAGTCTGAAAATTTTGCCTCCATTCTTTCATTTTATATACTAAAGAATATGCAGAAAAAACTCTTACTTTCATGCAAGATGTACAAATCACTAATAACATTGAAAATTCTTGTTTTTCTCAAATAATAACCCAGGAATTTCTTTTTAAATTAGGGAGTTAATATTTTATGTGATTAGAATTAACTTAGGGAACATTTATCTCATCATGTTTGAATATTCAAGTTCATGATGTATTTTGAGCTAATTTTGGATAGGCTCATTAGGGAAAAAAGGTGTTGTTATTAATAGTAATTTGAAAGAACTTTTGTTGAAGATTAAGTTCCCCTTCAGACTGGATATCTTCCAAGTCAGTGATAAATATGGGAACAGGCTTACACAGAGAAGGTGCAAAATCTCAGGCTTGAGTTAGTAAGAAGTTGTACCGTTATTAGCTTTTCATCTTCCAAAATTCATTAAGATTTTTATCCTGATACAATCAACCTTGATGACACTACTTTCCTTTTTAGTACCTTTTCAGAAAAGATTGGGTGAAAAAAAAGTCCTGGTATTCAATTAAAATATTCTGTACTCTCTTTCCAAGATCTCCCTGGTCTAACACTGAACATTCAGCAGAATCCAATTTTCAGAAATAAGGATGTGGCTTTGATATCAGTGCACAGTACTTTTGGTTAGAAATAGGAGTTTTAGTTTTCCAGTCCTACTTTTAGACTGTGCTGGACCAGAGTTTTCAGTGAGAAAAATAGCTTGGGTTAACCTCTTGAGCAGCTGAGCCCTGTTGTTTCACTGCAGTCATCTTTTTTAACCTGTCTTATGGAGAAATAGGAACTCAGTTTAGAATGTTCTCTTTTACCAAAGGACACTAGTTTTGACCAACATTTCATTCATGTTTATGATGAAAATGATAAATATTTGAGATCAGGTTGGGAATACTAAAAAAAGGCTACGATATTTTTGTTTTTCTTTTAAAACGTGATGTTTTCAAAATTAATTTGAACATATTTTGCTTGGCATAGAATGTGATTATGTTTAGATGGCTCATTTTAGAAAGTATGACTTTCAGTTGAAAGTAATGGAGAATTACCATGTAATTTTTCTCCAACTATTTCTAATGACTAATGCAGTTAATATTACCTTGCATACCATTCATCATTTTAGGATGAATGGTATTAACTGAAAAGGATTTTTTTTTTACATAATACAATATAAATAAGAAGCAATTAGTAATTTGCATAGTAAAGACCAAAAAATAAGTGCGTCTAAATTAATGAGACGTGTATCTATACATATACTAAAGGAAATTATACTCCTTAAAGAAAAAGAGATGGACTCCATCCATTCTGCATGCAGAACTCCTTGGTGTTAGATCTGATATAATGTCAAAAAAACCTTCTCTTAAAATAGACACAGCTGCTTTGATTAGACAAGTGATGATACAGTAAGCAGAGTTCAAAGCCTATGAAAAGCTTTTTTTTTGCTAGCTGGTTATAAGTGCATTGTCTCATACAGGGACAGTGAAGAGAACAGGTAAAAGGAGGTAAAAGGAGGACAGCTTAAAAGAAGCTCCATTCAGGTCATTATTTCAGCCATTCCTTTTGTGTTATTTTCATCATCAATTGCAAGATTTCATTTTTTAATTGAGGCGTTGCATTTAAGTAAAGTATAATTTGCTCTAACAGGTAGCTAATTGGACTAATTGTCTACTGTAATTAGCTAGAAGTCTAGTACATGGTTTTTTTTAAATGTTGAAGGTCTCATTATAATTCCTTCTTGCGAATAAGGGAAGAAGAAGGTACCATTAAACTTTTGTTTTATGCAGAAGAAGGTACCATTAAAATTTTGTTTTGCTTTGCATAAACTTTGTTTATGCAAAGTGAAAATCTTCTGCTCTTTTATGTGATATCAAAAATTTGAGCACTTAAGGATGGGCCTTGGGGACCCTTATCCATCCAGAAAAATTTGCTTTGGGATGTGTTATGAGGATACCAAGTCACTCCAAACCCCATCCAGCTTGGCCTTGAACACCTCCAGGCATGGGGCAAACACAACTTCTCTGGACAACCTGTGCCGGGGCCTCACCGCCCTGACAGGGAAAAATTTCTTCCTAATACATAACCTAAGCCTATTTTCTTTCAGCTTAAAGCAGTTCCCTCTTGTTCTATCACTCCATGCCCTTGCAAAATTCCCTCTCCAGCTCTCTTGTAGACCCTTCATGCCCCATAGGGGGCTCTTGTAGCCCCTTCATGCCCCATAAGGGGTTCTAAGGTCTCCCCAGAGCCTTCTCTTCTCCGTGCTGAATAGCCCCAACTCTGGCAGCCTGTCTTCCCAGGAGAGGTGTTCCAGCCCTCGGAGCATCTTTGTGGCTTCCAGCAAGTCCATGTCCTTATGCTGGCAGCCCCAGGGCTGGATGCAGTGCTCCAGGTGGGCTCTCACCAGAGCACAGTAAAGAGGGAGAGAATTCCCTCCCTCGAAATCCTGGCCATGCTGCTCTGGACGTAGGCCAGGGTGTGATTGGCTTTCTGGGCTGCAAGTGCACATTGCAGGGTCATGAAAAGTTTCTCTTCCACCAACAACCCGAAGTCCTTCTCCTCAGGACTGCTCTCAATATCTTACACTTTCTTTTCTGTAGAGGCTGGCAAATTGAGCTAACATTCCTGTGCATTTCTTGAGTCCTTTTCAGAGGAAGATAGAGCCAGAATTACATCAGAATAGTAATCACATCAGCCTTTACTGAAGAGACTATTGCCAGGCTTTATGGGGCTGATTAGAGACAGCAGCTTTGAAACACACCCTGCACATATTTCGGTCTTTATGAACAATGAACATCATTTTGCACTACACTCACAGCACAGTGTCATTGCAGGATAGTGCTACAAAGTAGGAATTATCTTAAAAGTGAAGGTTCGATCATTTCTTTTTCAGCATTTGAGACATTTTGACATGTAAACCAGCAGTGTGGCTGCTGGGACATATTGGGAATGTTGCTGCACAGCTGGCACATCACACAGAATTTCTCAGGAAGAAATAGGGACTTCATTTCCATCAGCTTTTGGCAGTACAGTTTACAACTATCCTTTTCTTTAGGGGCCACTATAATTTTTACCATTAGCAGAAATAATTCCTGTATTGTAACAGCAGAGAGCCAGAGGCTGCAGGAGTTTCACTGTGAAGGCTAATCCTCTCCTGAGGCTGGCTCCCACAAAACAACAAAGATGAACAAGTATTTGCTGAAGTGCTCATAATTCAGCTGAGTGCTGTGCAAGCTCTCAGATTTTTTCAATTTTCCAAGTTTTGTATTTCTAAATGCTCGGAAAGCAACAATCAGGGAAAGAAAAGCCAATTTAACCGTGCTCCTCTTGCCTCAAGATATCTTCATCCCAGCATAGACCATGGGAAAGCTGGTATTTTTCTCTAGGGAACTGGGTGGTGGTTTTGTTTCCTGAAGCATCTCTGCCTTTAGTCTCTTCTGAGAAATCACATGGAACACCAAGATCTGGATTCAAACAATCCACTAATCCACCAAGATCCTGCACTGAATTTTATTGAAGTGATTATTTGCTAAAGAAAAGGAGTGATTCAGTTATTCAAAGATTGCTGTTGGGCAATGGAAAATGCATGTTCTCTCTCAGCTGCTTTGATGCCCATGTGCAGATTGATCATTAAAACTCCTAAAAATATAGATTGTGAAATTACAGTAAGTTGAGAATGTTGTTCTGTCAGTTGTTAGACACACAGCTGGCTGATGTTTGTACTAGCTTATGATCTTGTATATGATGAATTTGAAAACTCTTTTTATTGTCACCAAAATCTTGTAGAAAAGCATTTTTTAAGCTTGATGAGCTAATTAGTTTGGTATAAAATTACTGGATTATATGTCATACTCTTGAAACTTTGTGTGCTTTGTATATGTGTTTAAATGGACAGTACTTGTATGGGTTTTCTTGTAACTAAAGGACTGCTAACTTAATCCTGAAATCTTAGTAACTCTCAGGTGGCAATTTAAGTATGAGTTAATGTGTAATAGGGCAAAAATGAATTTATAAATGACTATCTGACATGACAATTTTTATAAAGGAAAATTTCATTTTGCTGAGATTTTTTGATTCCTTCTCTTGTCACCAGTGTCTTAAATAAATAAAGTCTGTTTGGAACATGTTTAGTTTGGGAGTTTTCACATTCTGCTTCAATATCTTGTAACTATAGTATAAATTTACACTAATCATTCACTCTTTCTCTCTCATATGCAGTCTGACCTCACATAAACTGATGTAAACAGAGAAATTACATGTGCCAGCAAAACCTGCCGTAATCTGAGACTGTTAAAGTAGAGGTTAGACTCTGGCCATGAGTATAAATAGAATGTAATCTAATTTCCTGAGGTCTGCAGATTCAGTAACTTGTGATATTTATGAATTCAAACTCCAGCAATGGTTTATGCTGACATGCACCTGCTTGATGCAGCTTAAAAATTGGTGAAGGAAAATTTTTGAGAGGAATGTGTGTCCAGCTTAAGACTGGGTCTGGAGTTAGGGCAATGAAAGTGAATACTTTTTAATACTCTTCATCTCATCCCTTGCATACCTGCCTCTGCCCCTATTTTGTGTGCATAAAGTCTAGCTTTTTCTTTTTAATATCTTGAAAAGAAAGTGTGAAATTTAAATTGTTAAAGAATTTTTTTTGCCTTTTGAAAACAAAAACATAATAACCATAATATCCACCAAAATTCTCACTGTTCATTTCCAGTGTGCTGTCTTGCAGGAATGGCTTTAGTTAATTATACAATAGCATTGGCTGAGATACAAATTTTTGCTTTCTCAGATTCCTCACTGCTGCAGTGATCACAAGGACATTTGGGTGGGGGAAAGCAGCCCAGGCCAGGTAGAAGAGGGGACTGTGATTGTAATCTCTTTGTCTCTGGATGTTATGACTTAACTCTATACACAGCAAGAGTCATGATGGACAGTCAGCACTAACATTTGCATCAAAACAGACTTCACTGAAGCTGAACTAATACAAATGTAATGGTGAGAGAGTGGAAGAAAGATAAAGGAGTCTGTGGTTTGGACTTCAGGTTGTGAAACAGAGACTGTCGTGGTCGCAGTAGTCCTTCCATCAGATCATTGACAGCCTACAAGATCCTCCACTGGCCAAATACCTTGCAGACATTTCTATTTCTATTTGTTGAATCAGCCATGCAAAACACAAAAAATTAATCTGTTATAGAAACTTAATTATAGGTAGTTAGGTGTCTGTGTTGTCAGTTAACGATAATAGTGTTAAAAAGAAGATAACCATTGCCATTATATTAATGATTGCATTTTATGCCTTAACTTCATTTTCAAAGGGAAATATAAGTTTTTAATCAGTTTTATATATGTGTGGTCCTGTAAATTTTCTGCTGTGGTTGCATGCAGTCATCAGCTTTGCCACTGCAGAGCTGTATTGTGGTAGTTCTCTCTCCAAATGAAGAGAGCACAAATTGCTGACTTGAGCAATGTGGTGTTTCCGACGTTTGAAGTAAATCTTACTTGTGTAATTATCTTTCACTATAGCAGGACCAAGTAAATCATGGCTCTGCCATACTCAGCATGATGTGTGAGATGGCTTTCATTTTGCCTGATGATGGGGAGAGACTAAAAGTTTCTACAGCTTGTGCTGTGAAGCTCAGCTCTCTGTCTAGGTGCCATAACTCACATCCTTGAAGCTCAGAGAGAGAGAGAGAGGAGAATGCATCCAGAAATATTGGAATGCCTCTCTGCACATAACCTGAAGTTTTTCTGTCCATAGTGGCTCAAACAACAAACGAAGCCCATCTGCTGACAGAAGCCAGCCTGGTTGAAATAGCAAGTGTGGAACCAAGAACATGGGTGTTAACATCAGCATGTTCCAGCATCAGCTAAAACATGGTCAAAGAGACTGTCATTGCCTTTAATTAAGGCTTGATAGGATATGTGGGTGGGTTAAATACGTGTCTATTGGGAGGCTCTGCATGTAAAAAATAACTGGTGTTTCTAGGAGACAAGGTAGATGTATAAATTATGGGAAAAAAAGAAATGCCATTACCATTTGTAGATGTGAACTGAGCTACAGAAAAATAACTTGCATGAAAAAATAGCGTCATCCAAGGTTTGCAGAGAACCACTAACAGTAGTTCTGAGTGCTGTGACTTGCCATTCTTCCATATTTAAATATTGGAATAAATGGACTGTGGAATGGATAGTTCAAAAGAATATATTAATTAAATAGTGGTAAAGAATACGTGAATTAATTATTTAAATAAATAACTGTTATTAATGTTTCTGGAGGCAATGATCCCTTTGGATTAGGACAGGAATAGAACGGCTTCTGACAGAACTGGCCCACCCGGTGTCTTTGGTTGCTGTTTGCTGATTGAACCTTTCATTAGACTGGGGACAGGCAAGTTGTGACTGAACCTGAATGCTGTCCACAGCAGAAAGAAATATCTCATTACTGACCTCCAAGGTTGCCTGATGAGTTCATTTTTCCTTTCACTTAAGTGGTTTTCTGTGAGGTGTAAAAAATAATAGAGCTAATACTGTAATAAACAGAGAACTACACAACTGTATGGTTAAATTTCTGGTCTCAGTATCTTTTGGAAGATTTACATACTTTTCAGTGGTTTACTAAAGGGCACAATTGATCTTATGAGTGATGTAATTGCTCTTAATATAGCCATTTGAAGTCAAGTTGCACGTGGGTTTTATACACATATTTCCTATATTTAAGACATCTATTTGTTTTCTCCTGAAGCGCCAGTGATGGTTGAAGAAGAACATGCTGTTCCCTCTTCCTGTTTTCATAATCAAAGCTGGAGTTTTTTCTACAAGACAAATCACATTAAGTGTCAGGCACTTGGAGTTCAGAGGTAGCCATGTCTCTGTGCTCAGTCACCTTGGGGAAAATAATAATTAATAATATGAAAAGAGACTAAATGTAGGACTGAAACAGTCACTTGTCTAGATTTCTTTCACTTTCTATCCCCATGAGATAGACAGTTAGCTAGTATTTTTATTCATTCCTTTAAATGCAGAGTTTTAATTTTAATTGTAAGAGGGTGGTGCTTCTCCTCTCAGTCAATATCTGAGTCACGTTCTGCGTGACAAGGAAACAAAATCCAAAGTACCTAACATCTGAAAATAGCAGCTGTGCCTTAAGTTAGAGCCAAGGACTGGGATGGGAGTTGCTTTTCTGGAAGAATGTATTAATAGATAAAGCTGAGATGTATGACTACCACTAGCATAAAGATAAAGCTACAGTTTATATCTCTTTAGAAATTAAATGTGGCATTTATGCATGTATGAATCAGAAGGCACATCTGAATGTGTCAAACTTCCATCAACTATCATTAGAGTTTTACAACTTCTTCCT
The DNA here is from genome assembly GCA_013397815.1 of Aleadryas rufinucha. Classification (NCBI taxonomy): domain Eukaryota; kingdom Metazoa; phylum Chordata; class Aves; order Passeriformes; genus Aleadryas; species Aleadryas rufinucha. The sequence goes on from VZTH01002840.1 coordinate 1,303,467, forward strand.
TTTTTTCCCCTCAAGTTTTCTGGCTTTTGTTCATATTTGCTCAGCGTAGGAGCACTGGGCCCTTAACAGCAAGTGTTGGCTTCATTTCTGCTCAGTTTTCAGCTTCCTGAGCAGAGAGCCTTTTATAGACTGTGACACAATTGTTAATTATGAGTGTTGCTCTGCTCATGCTTTGGAATACTAGTGGGAAGATTAAGGTATTCAGAGAGACATAAAATTGGCCCACCTTGCGTCAATGTGGCATAAAAAGATCTGATTTGGGAAGTCAATCTCTTGAATTCGGTGACATTTGGAGGAGTCCAAATTTGTATTTCTGGCTCATGTACAATCAAGTACCAAACACAGGCTCAGTTTTTCAAGGTGCTTTTGGATATCCTGAACTTTCCGACAAGTGGGATTTTGTTTCCACAAATTGTATTTCCATACCTCTCTTTCATCAGGGAAGCCTTACAGATTCGTACTATGGAAAAGGTTTAGTGAGTCTGTTCCCAAAGACCTCCCTGGGGGTGGATTGCAGTGAAATGACAAAGACACACGATGGCTGGAAATGAGGAGGGCACCCAGGTGATACACCCAGAGCTGGTGAGAGGCACAGGGGAGTGACTAAGAGCAGGAGGAGGAGCAGCATGGGCAGTGCAGCCCTGTATTCAGAGATAACCCTGGTGCTGAGTACGATCCATATTTGTTGCCTAAAACCCCACACCCCAGGGAGGAGCATTGTTTAGTTCTTCATGACAGACCTGCCACAGCCTATGGGTGACTGATGCCTCTTGGGCAAATTCAGGTGCCCTGCCATTTTTTTAATGCAATATCTACTGAGAGGCACAAAATAAACACAAACTAATAAGCAGATATTGTTTGTTGTGTGCAGTGTAAGGAAAACAATCAGCACACTATTTTAGTCCAGTTCTGTCTTGGATTTCAGCTCCCAGATAAACACAACTTTGCATTCAAAGACAGTATTTAGCACAGCTTGAAAAGTGGGCTTGTTTATTTTTAGTGTTTTGAAGGATCAGCTCTCAGACAAATCATTTTTCACATAAACCAACTCATAAATTCCCAGGATGCTATCTCAGTCATCCCAAATATGCCAGATAAGTGAAGGTCACATAGTGTAAATTGAAGCTGTACAAGTTTGCCTACTGGTTTTTATGTTTGTATGCACTGGAAGGAAAAGATCCATTTATATTTTATTTTTCAATTTCTTTTCCTAAGCTGCTTTTTCACTCCACCTGCAACCCTTAAATCACTGAGGGAATACAGTTTCTTTAGTGAATAACTAGTGTTGGTGGGTAATGTCAATTCACTTTGAACTAGGAGGAAAATCAGTTCCTTCTAGACAAAAATTTTGTAAGAAATGCAAAATGAGTTGTCATCATCCAAAAAAAACCCCAGACAACAAAACAACCCCTTGGTGTTCAATTGTTTTATTTATGTCTGGAAATTTAAGGGAAAAAAGCCAAACAACAACAAAACTCCAAACAAACAAAAAAAAACCCCACGACCCTCCCAATTCAGCAACTGTCAATCCACAGTAGTTTTGGGAAAATGACAATGTATATTTACTTTTTCTGACAAAAAATAGTCTATATCATTGCCAGCCACAAACTCAGCTACAGCTTTGGGTAGCCTATTCAAATTTCTAAACCCTTTAAGCGATAAGAATGTCTTGTATTTTCTGCTTAAGTCACGCAGTAACTCTTAAAAGAGTTTAAGCAATCAAGCACACCAGAAATTTCTTGCAATGAATTGACATACACAAAAATTAATCTACATCCTAAACTGCACACTTTCTAAGCAGTTTAGCTGGAGACAGAATTAAAGTTTTTAATTTAGAAAGACCTCTCTTTGCTGACTACTGGAGTGTTGTGCACAGCTGGGGGCTCTCTGGTGGGAGAGAGGGGGAGCTGCTGCAGTCAGTGCGCTGAGGGGCTCTGAGGGTGATGAAGAGATTGGAGCATCTCCTGTGAGGAAAGGCTGGGAGAGGTGGGACTGCTGAGGCTAGAGAAGAGAAGGCTCAGGCAGGGAACTCATCAGTGTGGACAAATATCTGATGTAGATATTTGTAGGAGGTGTAGAGAAGACAGAGACAGGTTCTTTTCAGCTGTGTCCAGTGAGAGACCAGAGGTAGAGGGCATAAACTGAAACACAGGAAGTTGAAGTTTCACAGAGCTTGATCAAGACTTTGCTGCTTTGGAAGTAACGGATTATTTCAAACAACAGCATTTATTTTTTTGTTTTTTTAAAGATTTCTCAGTCGCAAAAATGACACCTTGATTTATGCCCCTACATTCTTGTGGCTTACTGCAAAATATTTATCTAATCAATTGTGAGACTGTCAGAGAGGAAAAGTCAAGTGCCTATTTAGAATGCAAATTGGTATAAACTAAAGGCTGTACTGTTTGTGTGTCTGCTGCAGAATTCTGACCCCTTTTGTGTAACTAGCATTCGATGATGCTGAATATTTAATTACATACTGTGCTAAGTGACTGATTATAGTGATTGAGGCCTTTTTCTATTGCACATTAATAATATGGGGTGAAATTCTAATGGTTGACCCCAGGTACATGCAGTACTCAATGATCTGAAGTTTAATCTAAAACTGACCTTAGCACAATTGCAAGAGTGTGGGTTATTTTTTACACTTTGAAGCATTTGGGGGTAATTTAAAATGTAAGAACCTGTATTTGTGTTAGGCAGTTCCAAGTAGGGCTTTCCAATATTTAGGCTCTTACAAGTAGAGAAAGTCGTGATTTCTTTTCTGATTACTTCAGTGTTGTGATTTCTCTGTGATTGCTGGCTGTCCTGATTTTATAGCTGTTAACTACAGCTATAAGTGAATGGAATGCATCCCTTAAAATGTCTCCCTGAGAAAGCATGTCCTCCTCTGCACCAGCCATTCTCTTCCAGTTCACAAAATTTTCAGTCATGAGGCAAGATTGGCAGTTTTCAGAATCCCCAGGTCTGAAGACAACTGGAAGAATTCAGACATATTTTTACACCCTTGATAAGACTAAACTGTACTTTAATGGAGATCAAAAAATGAAGGCACAGAAAACACTTGCAGTCATTTTAAAAGTGTTGTTTATACTGTTTTCCTCTGTAATTGCACAGACTCTTTTTGTCAGGCATTGGGAGGGAAAAAAAATCTGGCTTTTGCTATGGCAACACAGAGGACTTAGAAAATGATCTCTCAGCATGGAAGAATGATGATTCCTAAAATAGTGTAGGAGCACTGAAAAAGAGCGAGATCCTCTCTTGTGCCAAGGTCTTTTCAGCTCTGGAATGGGGGTTCTCCCACAGAACTGGATGTCATTCTCTCATCATTAAACTTCTTTAAACGTACAGTAATTTAGAGCAACCTATACACTGATGTAATTTATGACTGTCTGGCCATTGTCTGCAAGGACCCCTGGATATATCAGGAGCTGTCAGTGCCACAACGCTTTCCCCAACTGTAATGCATCCCCAGCCTTCGAGTGAGGGAGAGGGATAAAAAGCAGAGGATGAACATCCTCTCACTTTACACTACTGGTTAGCTCCAAACAGCTGAGAGAATTCTTGTGCAAATTAATCTTTTTAGCTGGATTTAGGTACTTTATACTTTTCAAAGACCTTTCTGCGTGGTAGAAAATTGATCACGAAGTGCTTTAGGAAGTGGCTGCTTTGCTTCATTAATCCAAGCAGCCAATAATTTGTGAACAAAACAATGTCCCAAGTCTGTGAGGTGATGTTTAGTAATACAGCATTGGGGTTGCTACCTCCGAAGGTGAATAAATCTACAGGAGAGAAGAGCTGGCAGTAAAGTTCTGCAAAGTTTAAGCTAATTATTTTAATGATTTTAGAAATGACTGTGAAAAAACTCTTAGTGATAGTTCCAGTTAATGAGAATGAATAAAATCCTTGTGCCATAATTTTTTTTATTGCTGACATGTGCATTCCCTCACCAAAAAATTAGAATAGAAATAAACAAATACCCAAAGAGTTTCTTTCTGTGCAAACAGAAGTACCAAGGAGTTTTTGTAAGGATTAGTGTCCTCTGCTACTTTCTGTGAGCATCATACAGGATTTTCAACATTTGGAACCAAAATCATCAAACAGCCACTTGCAGGATATCTGCATCATCCAGTCCCTAAACTAGTTATTCCCTTCATTCTTCCATACAGTACATCTTGCACAAAAAAAATAGTCACTCATGGGAGGTAATAAAAGCTAATATATTGAGACAATAAGATCTATTTCATATGCCCCTTGAGTTCACTGGTTCTAATCTTCCCCTTTTGCAATCTCGTGTTGGGCAATGCTGTCTCAGAACTTTCTCAGTCTGCTAACCAAATGCAGAGTTCTCTTCACCAAAACTTGCATCACTGGCTTACGTGAGTTTAAAGGCAATAATTTCTGCTGCCATTCATGAACTTCTGTTTCTAGCCCAACACGCTGAAGTGAAGAATGGTGTCTCATAGCCATATTCAGTCTAGGAGTACTGTGAGCATTCCTTGTTGGGAGAATTTTTTATTTGTTTCTGAGATCAAAGACACATCAGCTGTCTGCCTAGAACCCCACAGACTTCTGGAAGTGAAAACCATTTGTGTGTCCTGTTTCTCAAAAGCTGCTTATCAGCCTTGTAGGCAAATGCACATATTTAAAGGAGTCCATGACCCATTCATATGCATGATACACTGAGGTTTTTGTGTTCACGGTGATGTTACTCTGATGTACATGAATAAACATCCTTCGCCTACAAGAAAGGTTGCTCAATATATTTTGGGAGCTGCTAGGTTTTGCTCTGTCTTTGCTCTGTGCCTGTGCCAATATTATCTGAAGTTACTCAGACCTACACCTACTGTACATATAACTCACCTGGCAGTTGACATAACCCACAGAATTATCATTATTCAGACCCATGGATTCAATCAATGGCTTTCAGCCTCCGTTTTTAAATGAATGAATGCTTCATTCTGTGGTAAGAGTCTCCCTCTGAACAAATCTCTCCAAATACACATATCCCATGTGGAGCTTACAAGACCTTCTGTTCTTGCACAGCTCAGCTATATGAGCTTTTTGTGTTAACAGCTTTCTGTGCTCTGCAAACAATTATATTAAGTGTACTTGAGAGGGTTAGGATGGGTCTACCAGTTTTGTGTTTTTGTGATTAGTTTTCTTCTTTACTGCTGGAGTTGTGATGGAACTGTCCCTTGAATGGTTGCAGTTATTTTGCCTTCAAAGGTACCAGGGTATTTTATTCACCTTTTAGTAAAGGTATATAATCTCCACACATAAATTCCTCTATGCTATTATCACTAAAATGCTGATAATGGGGGAGAGTTTTGTTGTTCTAACTCTTTCAATGAAGGTAAGAAGACAATTTTGTTTGTAGGCAAGATTGTGGCTATCAGTAAAAGTCAGCATCTTTAAAAACTGTTTGCCATTAGGGAAGTGTGTGTGTGCTGTGTGTTTTTTCCTGATCTCTTTACAATTTGCCTCTCTATTTGTATTTTAGAGCATGTGAATGTGAAATGCCACTATCGCTGTGAACACAGGGCCAGTTCTCCCTCTGCAGTCTCTCCTAAACTAGAATCTATTAATCTATTTATCCTCTGTTTTCAGTGTGGTTTTTGCTCTGTCAGCCTCAACTGAAGCACTAGTCTACCATAGACTTCTCTCTCTCTCTCTCTCTCTCTCTCTCTCTCTCTAGATGTATATATTTTTAATCTTTTCCTTTCCCAGCTGAAGGGGCTTGTTCTCTTACCCCTTCTTTTCATGCAAATGGGACACTTATGATCTCAAACCCTTTGAGACTGAAATAAAGTCTGCTTCATTTTATGATGCCAAAGCTGCCTTTCCTTGTTGCTTATCACCAGCCACATTGTATTCTTGCACTGACATTGCTTATCCATGGGGAGGTAATTTATGGCATGCAAAGTGCATTGCTGTGCTAACTTTTGGTGGTGGCAGCTGTAGCTAACTCTAAGGACATTTAGATCTGCCTTCACATATAAACAGCTGATTTTGTAGTCATGGGAATATTTACACCCTTGACACTCCAAGATCTTGTCTGTGCCTCACATGCTGCACCCAGAATGGATGAGATATTAAACAAGAGACACAACACAAATCGTGTAACTAATTCAGTAAACAGAATGAAAGAAAAGTCACCTGTGTAACTGACTGCAAAAGAGTAATAAAAGAAAAGCCTCTGCAGTCCAAAGAGCTCACTCAGCATGTTCCATAGGAGTGGAGTGCAAAGACTCTGTCACACCAGGACTTAATGGAAAACAGTATTTTACAAATATGAGTATCAGAAAGAGCAAATATTTGAGCATTTATCCTGTGTATAATCCTTGTATAAGTGGTTCTGGGAGAAAACTCTTCATATGTGAGAGCATGAGCTGTGGGGGGAAAAGGAGAGGAATATGCCAACTTCCTGTAATGCAGATGCATTATTTTCATCTCCAAGAGAGGGTTGCTCACACAGATCCCTGCAGCCTGCCCCCACCCCTTCTCTCTGCATCTGAGGCTGCAATGCTCTTCCCCTGGTGCCAGATCCAAGAGCATTTCCATTCCTTTGTGCTGAAGAATCAAGTTTGTAATTTACCACACCTCTTACAGTGTTGATGGAGGCTCTCAGTTGTGGTCCTCATTAGGAATAAACTTCTTTAAAAACAAACAACAATTCACCCATGCCTGTGTAGAGTTTTACTGGGACTTTGTTGCCACAGAGGAGGGGTAGTGAGACTACAAGGGGTAGTTGGAGTTTTGTTGTGTGCTTAGATCTTGCCTTTTCTCCTTCCAGCAGGGCTCTCAGTGTAATGGGACATGATCATCTCTGGACTGAGTGCCAGGCTCCTACGGGCACTGCTGTCAATTTTGGCTTCTAGTATTGACCAGCTACAGTGCTCTCCACACCATACATTTATTAAAGAACTTTTTCAACATGTGAACTGTGTAGCTGCTTTAAAAGAGAACTCCCCACTCACACATACAGCTCTTGGGCATTTTATGTAGGAACTGTCTTTGATGTACTGTTAGCTCTGCTTGGTGACGTGAGGCAATCTCAGCCTGCTATGGAAGCAGGAATCATCTCAGACTCCCACAGAGAAGAAGCTGAGTGAGGATGCAGAAAAATGAAGTGGGCTCTTTTCAGCTTTGAATCCATCCCAAACCCAGAGATTTAAGACTTATAAGATCTGGAAAGACCTAAATGTTGTACCTCTGTGCTGGACTATTAGGAATATCTACAATTAGGGAAAGAAATAGATTACGCATTTTTACTCATAAAAATGTCTATATATACAATTTTGAATAGGAATATGAACTAGCAATATGTTTCCTGTACAAGCAAAAAGCTCTGTCAGAAGTCAGGGAGTTGAACTTAAAACAAGTACTAAATGACTGTGTGACCACCGTATGTGTTCACTACTTGAATTTTTATTCTCAGAGATGTAAAAAATTTCTTTCTGGTATAAAAAAAATTAAGAATTACATAAATGAGATATGCACATAATTTACTGCTGACAGAAGAGAGACACAAAATAACAAAATTGCATAAGCATAATTTCATTAGAAAATCAGTCTCATGATCAGCTTTTAAGAGGGACTTTTGCTAGATGCTTTTATTAAAAACCTCACATTTTCTGTCATAGATTTTTTTGCCTTATGACTAGATAGAGCATATCAAAATACTGCTGCTTATCTATAAAAAAGCTGAACTGTTCTGGAACATTAGGGGCTAACCATTCCTGGTCGCTGGAGACCAGGTTATCTAATCCAAAATAGGTTAAGAAATATGGATCAATGACTCTACATTTTGTTTTCCCACCCCTGGAGTTTTCACATGGTGTGTGGCTACTTTTTGCCCATTCTGTCAAATGTAGGGACTTGGAAACTCTGACTTTTTGTATTGCTCTGTGCTGAAGCTCATAAATGGCACTGAGATCCATGGAAGTGTGGTGATGCTGGCTTCTCACGGCTCTTGGATCAGGTCTGTGGCTGGATCTTTAGAGATCAAGACAGTAGAATGACAGCTAATTTTTACTGGGTCAAGAAAATGTCTTTATGCCCTCATCCCTGCTCTGGGAAGGTTTTTTTGTTTGTTTTAACTGTTGAAATTTTATCATGTCTACCTTTTGAGATTATGTTTTAGAAAACCATCTTTGGATCTAAACCTATAAACAAACTAATAAAGAAATGCCTCAGTGAAGCAATCAGAAAAACATTTAGAGGGAACTTGGTGGTACTTTGAGGAAGATTAGTTTCCTTGGTACATCCTCTGAATGCCAAATTCTTAGATCCAGGAGAAATACTGACAAAGAAAGCACAAAGACTTTTTTTTTTTTTTCCCAGTGAGACATCAACACCTCAGAAATGGAGAGAAGAGGAGAAAATTCTAAGTTAAAGTTATCAATAGACTTCTCTCTTATGTGTTAACACTTGTTTCTTTTTACTAGAAAAATATATAATGAAAGATAGGAAATGAGCTATGATTTGAAAAGTTCCTCAGGCTATTAAAACGAAAGGACAATGGTATTTATATGATCTGTAAAAACTAAGTAATAATGACACATGAAAGGCTCAAATGAATGGAACAAGGGGTGATCTGCTGAAATGTTTCATAGAAATCTTTTACCCTAGAAGCATCACTAAATTGATTAACTTATTGGGAAAGCATACATTTTCACTGAAGGAGAAGGATTTTTTTGTCCTTATTTCTGTCACCTGTGTGTTCTGGTTGATGTCAACACATTTTACTCCAAAGAAATTGTTTAATAGTTTGCCTACACAGAATAAAATATCTTGTTGCACTCTGAGTCAACTGACAAATACAAATTAGGCTGGCCATCCTTAATTAGAGTGGCTTGGGTTTTTTAATTTCTCCTGTCAGGCTGCAAGGAATCTATCCTTATAGTCAAAATGTTCTCAGGGGAATAAAAAGAAATCTGAACCATGGAAATTTAAATGAAAATGAAAGAAGTGAAATGGAATGAGCACTACCATTTGAAATAAAGTGCTAATAAAACACTCAGGTATTAGCTTCTGAAGAAGATTTTTATAGAAATCCCTTGCAGCACTGGAAAGACTGGAATAATATTGTAATTGGCATCCCTGACCTGTTTTATGTGTACTGCAATAAGTTTTTGTCTCTGGCTTGAAAAGTTCATGATAAAACAAAGCTCCCAGAATTCCCTGCTCTTTAGCTTTGAAGGTCTAAAGTATGGATTTTTTCATTATAGTATAGTGAAAAATAAACCGGTTTAGCCATGACACAGAGAGCATAATCATCAGGTGTTCTTTCCTGCACACTCTGGGATAATATTTTTTGCAATAGCTTTGATGAGGATTCTACTTAGCAGACTGTGAAAACGTGACCTTCAAAGCTGTGCTATGTTATAATCATGTGTACAGTGCCCTGTAACCAAATCTAAATCTCATGCATTGTGTGTTTGGGTGTCATTTTTCAGAACATTTTTATTGCTCATCTAGGCCTGGAAACTCTGTTAAAACCAAATCAAGCATTCATTCCTGCAAAAGAGGCAAAAATACAGTCTTATTAGCTGTGACAAATTCAGCAGCATCTCTGGTATGAGGGGGGATTACCAAAGGCAAAACAAACAAAGAAAAGTAATCAGGAGCAGAAATATGTGATTGAGATATTGAAGGTGCTTTGCAATTATTAGGAATTCTTTACGGGCAGGTATAATGCAGCCTGCTCACATCTCCTAGTGTAATTACAGTGATGAGGAAAAGATTTTCAGGTCAGGTCCTTAATTTAGATAATTCTGTCTTAATATTCAAGGATAATACACCAAAAGATTAACATTCTGAGTGCTGAAAGGATTCTTGTGCCTTGCAGTGTTTCACTGCAGCCAGCTTTATTTTGGATAAGTCTAATATCGTTCTTGCTTTATAACACGGACTCTGCTCTGCAGAAATGGATCTCACATTTTGCTTATTTTTTTCCTTCCTAACCATCACTCTCAAGGTGGCACCTTTGTCAGCTGCAAATTGTTATTTCTGCACCCTGCATGGGTGGGAGCTCACCAAAGCTGAGCAATGATGTGGGCATAGTGTTCCAGATATCCCCTTCCTCTGGTGTGCAGGTCCCAGGGAGCTGCAAACATGTACCCAGCTGTGTGCCTCTCCTGTGTTGACGTTGAAAGTCTTTCCCATTGCAGCAGAAAGTACAGGTACAACAATGGTAATGATTGAGACATTTCCGAACTTAAAATATACTTCCCTCTCTGTGAAATAACTGTTATTGAGCAGTGAAAGCACAGGCTTTGTTTTACTGCTGTTCATCTAAATCTCTTCCCTTTTCCCAGAAATTCGCTCTGACTTGACAAAATGTATGCTTTTTTTGAGTAACAGCCTGTATCAACAAACACAAAGGTTAATAGAATTTGAGCATCTTGAAATGTGATTTAATTTGGAAGACTGTAGTCTGTGAATATTAACTACTAACTAATTAAATTATTCAATGACAAATCACATCAGGCAGGCACCTATGTAATATCAATTGGCGTTGTCATTATAACAATTCTTCCAAACAGTAGGATGCAGGCAAACTCTGCATTAATGTTTTGGCTCAAGGTGTTCATTTGTAAATGAACAATTCATCATGTGAAGGAAAAGGGAAATAGCTCCAGGTTTGTGTCAGATTGACCTGGTGTTAACTGCTGCTCTTTGATGTGACATTGTCTGGGCCTATAACCAGTGGGAGTAACAGAGGGGAAGAGTGGCCATTCCATTATTTTGGGTGAATTAAACTATTGGCTGCCACTACCCAAGTATAATGTTTCTAGTGATCCATATCCATGACTTGCATTAATAAAAAAATTGATATGTTAGGTGTTTCCTTCCAAACTTTAAAAATATATCCTTTATATTTATATGCCATTTAAAATAAGTACCTAGGCAATATCTTAAAGTTATTTCCTTTTTTTTTTTCTATTTAAAAAATAGAGATAGGGTCTGCTGAAATCAACAGGAGTCATTCTTTTGTTTTCTATTGACTTTATATTAGCTTTTATAAGAGTGCATTACTGAACTGCCATGAGGGATATAATTTATGCTGGCAAGTGTAGAATGAAATTAACAATTGGGGGGTTACTGCATAGTGCTCTATAGGGGAAAGAGGTGCATCCTTAGTCCCATATAATAGTATATACCAACATTTATGCAGACAGGATATAGATAATAACAAGGCAGAAATTTGTCCCCCAGCTCACACAAGTGAGGGCAACAGACTTCAGACTTACTAATTCTGTTGTAAAGCACTAGATTTAAGATACATTACTGTTGGTTGGAAATATTTTGTTATTGACTCTTCAATAGAAGAAAACCTTATTATAAAATGCATTTTGTGTGTATATGGTCAGAGATTAGACATATTATGATTGTAAAGAACATTCCATTTCTTCCCCAGAATACACTGTGTATGCAGAATATGATGCTTTAACATGGAACAAAGTCAAAGCCATAATTTGAATGTCTCCAAATTAAATCAATACTTTGATTCTGTTAAAAATAGTATTTTTTAATGTTATTAAATTCATGTTTATTGCCAGGCTATATGCCAGGAAATATACTTTGTTCATTTTATTTTTAAAATAATGCTGTATACTTTCGAAACAAGGCACACAGCTGCTTTCTTTGACCTTTCTATGCTTTTAATAAGCATTCTCCTCTCAGTCAGTCTCTTCTGAGATACTCTTTATCCTTTTTACAGATATTAGCAGTCTTTATACAAGAAAACAAAATCCAGCCAGAAACCTCTGCAAGGCCCTGGAGGTTTGTCTTGTCCATGGGGTTTCATAAATTTAGCAGTAGTCTGTCTCAGCTGAAAACACACAACACAGGCTACTCCAGTTACAAGGTGTCTCATAATAATATCTTCAGTGCTCTAACGGAATATTGATGCTCTGTGGAGCAGACATGCCAGGTTACCTTGACCTGCCAATATGGGATTACAGCTGTATCAGTCAATTTGGCTTCTTTGCCCACACTCAAATGATCAAGGAGACTTTTGTTTCTTCTCCAAAGAGCCATCTGCACAGCACAATAGACTCAGGTTAGGCTTTCTTCACCACTTATTGCTCAGTCTTTTCAGAACAGCAATTATTTGGTACCATCATAAATAAGCCTTCTCCCTCCTTAGTGTTCATTGTCCTGTCTTGTCCCTCTGTTTTCTGCTTTAGGTAGTTTAAAGACATTTAGATGCTTTTCATAATCTCCTCATTCTACCCAGAACAATGTGGAAAGTCAGAGAAAAAGCCTGCTTTCTCAGCTTTGTCAGTCTCGCTGTTACTAAAGCAGAGTCATGTCAATGAGAAGCACTTCACATCTTAGCACTGACATAAACCTGGAGCTGTTTCCTTTCTGTCTCCTAAGATGAATTGCTCATTTGTAAATGAGCACCTAGAGCCAAAATATGAGTCCTGACTTTGACTACATTTCAGTGTTCAGAAAACTTTCCTACTTTCCAATTCGCTGAAAACTTGATAAATCCTGCAGTGTTTACTGACAGGTTAATAAAGCTTTTCTAGTCAACAAGGCCACAGTTTACAGAATTGCACAGAATCACTGGAGAAACTGTATCTTTCCTCATTCTGCTGTGTTCCTCTTCAAGCTCTTAGCAGAATTTAATGCAAAAATTGAACCAGATGGAACACCAGGCACCCACTATGTTTTCTGATTTATTCTCAGATTTTCCTCTAGTATTTAACATTGCTTTTCTGGATTTATAACAGGGATTTCCTAAGAATTTTCTAAAATTACTCAAATTTTCCTCCTAGTAAAAAAATTCAAATCCTATATTTTAAATGCTGGAGTTGTTTTTTTTGATTTCTACAATCGACATCGCATTTCATCTGATGGCAGATAATTTGTGTCACCTGTAAATGTTTTATCTCCCTGTTTACTCTCTTTTCCTATTCATTCATAAATGTGTTGAATAGCATGTGTTTACTAAATGGATGCCACTGGGCCTCTGTGACCACCATCCTCAGCTGTGAATGCTGGCTCTTTCCTTTTATAATTGTTTCTTGGTTTTCAATGAATTCCTGATCTCCAAGAGAACTGTTATGTTTCATTGTGTGAAAGCTTTCCTTTTTCAAGAACACTGTCACAAGCTCTTTTAAAAATCCAAGGACAATGAGTTGACCACACCACAGCTACCCAAATGCTGACTCCTAGAAAGAACAGTAAGAGGTTTGAAGGAAATATCTGCCACCTACAGAAGCTGCAGAATTTTTTCCCTAACGGTTATCCAAACATCTGCTGTTCCAGTTTTCGTTCTGATTTTTAGTTATTTACCTGAAAGTCAAAATTGCTTACCTATAGTTTCTTGCCTACCTGGTTGAGTCCCTCTCAAAGGCTGAGGTTGCATTTATTGCTTTCCATTCCTCATGTGCTGATAAGGGTTTGAGTGACAGATTTTATGATACTTCAGTTAGCACATGTTTTGCCTCCTGTTTATGCATAGTCAACTTTTCTGTAAGGACTCAAATGCACAGGAGAGTACAAAACAGCTGCTTAAAAGCTGTGTTTTATTCACCTACTTCACTGAGATAAGAGACACTAATTTTTCATTACACTGTAAATCAAATGCATTATTCAGCCAATGTGACCTTGCCAACAAATCCTGAATATCTTCCAGTCCTTGAGATTTTGTTTATTACAAATGGATCATATTCAGTATTAGCTGGAAGAAGATCAAATGTAAATGCTGACTTACTGGTTATTAAAAAATGAACAATTTATTAGATATCAATAGGGTATTTACCTATCACTCTGTTCACAACAGATAACTAAAAACATAAAAGAATTGATGCAAGGGGAAAGTAGTATTTTATTCTTTATTTTCATCTGATATTATCAAAAAAAGGATAAGAGGGCTTTATGGGTCCATTAACATTTTTTCAGAGTAAGCAATAGTCCACAGGGGCCTCCACTTTTATTTTATAACACACATCTTGTCAGAAGAAACAAGTGACATGAATTTTACTAGAAGCACAATTCTCTTTATCAAAAATTTATTCTTTGTCTGGGAATAATTCTCAGTTCATTTTAGGCTGCTCTCACATGACCCATGATGGCTCAGTGATTTGAAACCCAGAGGAATTTCAGACCATTTATTTGTTCCTTCTAAGTCACAACTGTTTGCCTTTTAAATTCCAAGCACATTGGTGATTGTTAGCTGGTTTTATTTACACTCACATTGTACTGACCCATCCATTAAAAATCCACTGCAAGAGATCGAGAGAATTTATTTTCCTTTTTTTTTTTATCACCCAGGTCAAAGTACTGTTGAAATGACTCAACCATTTTCCTAAAGAGAAATAAGGCTATGTTAAATGAGCTTGCTTTCTTTATTTAAAAAGGAAAACTGGGTTTATAGAACGTCAGTGTACTTTGTCAGTGGAATGTCTCATGTAGCCAGAACCACAGCATGGGTGGCAGCAGAAAAACTCAGCCTGAGCTTTCTTGTCTCTGTAGCTGGATACTAACACTTTTCAGTAAAAAGTTCACACCACCAGTTATTTGACATCTTGCATCATTTCTTTTACCAAGGGACTAGCTAAGTGTTGTGCATTTATTTCCAGCAAGGCTGAGCTAATGAGGAAAAAGAACAAGTCTTTTACTTGGTGTGACTTGGCTATGTTTTTTGCTGGAAAGAAATCACTATTTAAATTCTGTTAAATCACACTTAATTTAAGAGAAATCAGAATAACCTGCCTCTAAAACTTCCTGCTGCCAGGAAATATTTTTGATGTCAATATTAAATATACACAATAGACAGTATTTTTAGAAAGTGCCTACTGTATTGTTTAGGATCACAGTGAATTTGCCAAATCTGGAAAGCTTCAAATTGTGCTAGATTATATTCTTAGCTTTTGGAAATTTCTCAGACTTTAAAATCCGCATATTTTACTCCTTCAATATTCTAGAAATAGGTTTCAGTGCATTCCTGCAGGAGACCTGCATGGATGAACAAGGAGCTTCTGGCAAAACTCAAACTGAAGAACAAAGTTTACAGAATGTGGAGAAAAAGGAGAGGCCACTTGGCAGGAATGTAGGAATGTTTTCAGAGCATGCAGGGATGCACAGAGGAAAGCTAAGGTCCACTTGGAATTAAATCTGGCAAAAAATGTCAGGGACAACAAGAAGAGTTTCGTCAAGTATATCAGTAACAAAAGAAAGGTTATGGAAAGTGGGCTCAGTGCTGACTGAGATGGGTGTCCTGGAAGGATTCAGAGAGGGTGGAGTCACTGAATGTCTTCTTTGCTTCACTTTTTAGTGCTAAAACCAGCCCTGAGGAATCCTAGACCACACAGGCAAGAGAGAAAGTCTGGAGAAGGGATTGGGTTAGAGATCAAGCAACAGTGTAGAGAGGAAATTTTGAACTTTCATTTAGAAAGCAAATGTAAACAAAGCCATTCCCTGCAAAAGCATCCCTGTGTAAGCACAGGAAAGGAAAGCTGTCACAATTTACTGGTGTGAATACTCAGACACCTCTGGGTCCAGCTGACAGCAACCGAGAGGAGCTGATCCTTGCTTCTGGAGACAACAATGGAAACAGAAGTCATGTTCCTTATGGATGATGTGAGCTTGGAAGCTCTGAAATCTGACGTAGGGTCTTCAATGGATTCTTCTATCTGACTTTTTTGTTTGTTTCTCATGGTTCAATTGATAAAGGAAAACTTAAGGTGTGAAGATTAAATATTCATCCATAAAGTTTTCCCCTAAAGATATACACATGAATTTGGTGCTAGAGCTGGATGCATGATGACTGCCAGGCCTTGTCCACATACACAGAGGTTGTAGAACTGATGGGAAAATGCAGCATCTCTGGCCCTTTGCAGGGGTGTTTTAATACATGTTGGTTTACACACCTAGGACACCGTAATTAGTAGTTATTTGTATTTCTGTGGTATGAATATCATGGCTTTTTGCTGCATGGCACTCACCCCAGCATATTTAACTGCTGACTCCAACCTGACTTATGCCATGTTTGCAGCATTGACATTGACTGTTTTGTTGTGCTTAAATAACATTGCTTGTTAGTCTGTGGTTCCCTTTGCTCATTCCTGCTGACCTCAATGTTTCAGTTGATATTACTGCCTGTAGCATTCTGGCACAACCTACTGGAGTCAGTGATTTTTGTTTCTATTTTCTACAACCTACTCAGTAACAAATCCACTGTCATTACATTTACATTAATGACCCTCTGTTAAATCATGAGGGTGTCATGCTCTGTAATTCTTATCCGACCTATTTCTGGAAGTCATCACCTTTCTGTATTTGTGGCTTAGGAAGGCTCTGTGACATGAATTTTTGGAGGCTGAGAAAAAATTCTGAGGAAGAATCACACTGTTGACTTGTTCATATTATCCTTTAGATATCCCTTCATGGCCATTCGAGGGAAGGGGTGCAAGAAAATGGTGATATTTGTTCTGATAAATAAGGCCATTTTATATTTTCAACCAGTGATGCTTATTACTTTTAGGCAGACACTGTAGAGATACATAGTCTTCATGCTTACCAATATCTGTTTTCTCCATGAATTCCTTCAACTCTTGTTAATAAGAGGATTCAGTCTATAACTGTGCCATTCAAGAGGGATAGCAATATCCCCCTGAGTTCCTCAGATATAAAATGGTAAGGTAATGTCACCTAAATGTGGTTGAGGTTTGTTGTACTAGAGTCAGCTTGAGTGCTTCTTTTCAACTCATTTCTTTTTTTAGCATACCAGCTAGCATGAAGGGAAAATAACTGAATAATGCAGATCTTAATTGGCTGTAAATAGATAGAAATATGTGTTAGCATATGGTGACTGTTGATGGTGGTTTACTTTGTATAAAATAATTCTATCCTCTGTCTGTCCAAATGATCTCACCACAGAAGCATGGCAACTCTTAGCGTAGTACATATTTCCCTCAGTGTTTTTTACAGGATAGCTCAAGTTGAATGTTAACCAACTCTATTTTCTGTGGCTTGGCAGCAAATCTGATCTCTGGTCATATATCTCATTTGTACCACACTTTTCTTTTCTTTTGGTAATTTAATGCAGTTTAGTTTAAATGTGCAAAATAAACATGGTTTGCTGGCTACTAAACCAAAACAAGTATATTTTTCCCACTTAACAACCTTCTCATTTGCAGTTAGCCTTGTGCATAGCAAAACAGAGACTGTGGGCATATGTGAGGACTCAGCATTACTGGCAGAAGGAAAGCTTTTTAAATGTGAAGGACACCCACTGGGCAGTTCAGAATCTAGAGCAGAAATTGCTATTTCACTCGCTCATTCCCCGCATTTACAAATCTTTTACATAAAAATCAGTAGCATTTATTCAGAAGCAATTCTGTAGCTGGCTGGTTTTGGCAGGTAGGCAAAGTGTTTTAAAGTTTTCAGCCTTAAGAAAACGATTGACACTTGATAAGGGATAGTAGCAAATGGTACACTACCAATAGGAAAAGCTGTGAATGGTCACTTGCCTTCAAAGCATGAGTTAATTTACTTACAGGTGGTTTGAGTTTGTGCTGTTCCTCTCAGCCACTCTGAATTTTGCAGACTGAAGCGAACCTTAAGCCCCAACAAAACCAGGTGCACACAAGCACAGTCTTTACAGACTTTAATTCATTAACAAAGACATTTCACTCTACAAATGTGCCATAAGTCTCCTTTGTCAACTTATATAAAGCTTATTTGAATTATCCTCTTAGTACAAATTAGGGAAGGTTATAGCCTTTATGTGGATTATTTTATCTGCAAGGACCACCGCTGTGCAGTTTCCCCAGACTGTGTATGAACCAGAACCACGACTACCTGGAGGTCAGGGAAGAGTGAGGGCATTTTTAACTCCATGCTCTGAAGGTTCAGTTTTTTAAAATGTCTGAAAAATTCATGTTCAGCTGTGAACTACCTATCATCCAAACAGGGCCTGGTGGTTCCCCTGTCAAAACCTCTGAATAATTCCTTTGTGAGTGGCCTCTTGAGCCCCAGGTAGATACTCCTCAAGAGTGGCTCTGACCTGCAGGATGTGAGGAGGTTCTGCTGAAAGAACTGGGGCAAAGCCTAGCACTCAGCGTTTGGTCAGTGGAAAGCGTGGCTTAATATTAAAAAAAGAATTTTTTTTAGTGTTCCCAGAGCTCTGCTGATTATTCACATCTCATAAACTCAACAAGCTGTAAATAGCAGGCAATCATGCATTATTTGTGAATAGTCTGCCTGCAGTTCTGCTTGGTCCTATAATACACACAGTTAATATGGAAACCTGTGAATCATTCCCAGGGAAGCATCATCATGCTCTGTAGACACCTGGATTAAACCTTTTCTTACAGGCTTTTACAGATGCATTCTTTGCTTATTAATGTAAAACAGATAATAAATCTTCTTCAAATACTATAAATTGTTGACACCTCTATAAATTAAATCCATTTGATTTCCTGGATTGTCAAATACAGTAAGGGAAATCTTATCTTTTTGTTATTTACTATTTTACTATAAAAATATTGGTGTTCCTGTACCAAATGCCATCCCACCTATGGGAGATGCACACAGAAGCTGTAGGAAATTCCCTAGTTTCTATGTGCATGTTTAGTGAGGTGCTAGAGTCTTGATATACTGTGAAGGTTTCCAGACCTCTCTCACCAGATTTTAAACTCAAGTTTTCTATTATTTCTCTTATGTTTGATGTAGCCTGGCTGATTCCTCTCCCCATTTTCACGATGTATTTGTCTTCTCCTTGTAGCAATGTTGGTCAAGGGATCTTGGAGGCTGTAAGGGTCAGGAACAATCACTTTCTTATCTTCTGTAACACTGGAAGGACCTAGAAGTTTATTCCTTCTGCTCTGCTGTCTTCTGGTGGTGATGGCTAAAGGAGGCCTAAATTAATAAAGCTCATATCTGAAGATTGCATTCTCTCTTTATTACCTGTAACTACAATTTAACCTTTTTTTTCCTATAAAGATGGAAAAACATAAAACCAGTGGAAAGTTACATTCAGAGCACAGTGAAGCAGTGAGTTCTCAGCACCTTGACACTGGACTGTGACCACTTTCTATTTCTGAAAGCATTTAAATTGTCTCATACTGCATTTCAGTGCATTTTATAATATCTTAATCTAAAATTATTCTTTATAAGAACATATTCTGTACTGGGGAAAAAAAAATAAAAAAAATCATAAATTCATCATGAATACTGATTCATATTTTATGAGAATTGAGAAATAAAAAAAAAAATATAAAAACTCTGGAACACATTTTCCTTGACTTTCATAGTATTTATATTTTCATACAGTGTCTTCCAGGTTATGTAAATATTGAGCTTGGGATTTTATGTGTGAGGAGCCAGAAAATTAAGATTTTTTTTTTTCCTGACAAGTTAAATATAAACCCAATAATTTAACTTGGTGTATTAGGCTCAACATTGCTCAATACACTTAAATAATTCCTGAAAAAGATGATGAATAGGAAGGCAGCAAAACTGGCAGAGAGTGCAGGTAAATGGGTCAGTCATCACGAAGGAAGGCTGATTTATGTGTGAGGGATGGAAAGATGTTCACACTGGTTTTCTGGTTTAAACAACAATTATGTGGTGAAGTGCTCCCATATTCAGTGGCCCCATGGTCTTATTCGATACCCTGGGCTGATGGATGGGCTTCACTGGGACTGTGACAGCAAACGAGACTCACCATCAGCACATGCAAAACCTTAAAACATCCATGAAAGTGCAAAGGACTTAGAATTAATTATTCAGTTCAGGAAAGAGATTTGGATGTTGTTACAGACAGCTTAATGAAGACTTTAGTGCTGGCCAGAAGTCCAAAAAGACATTAAGAATCATAAGGAATAGGATGGGGAATAACATGTAAAACACTATAATTAGCCCTGATAGGGAAATGTTCCCACAGCAATGGGCAATTTGAGAACTCTGAACAAAACCCACACCTTTATTTGTAAAAAAACCCCAACCATCAGACCAAAAATTTAATTACATTCATAAGGAGTCTTAGACTAACAGTCAATTAATAACAGGAATAAAAATAAGAAGGATGTTCAAAATTGTTTTTGAAAGAGGGAATAAGCTGTGTGTTTAATTTCCATGCTTATCCCAGTGAGGAAATACTCAATGGGGAAGACTGATTACACCACAGATTTTAAAAAACTGTTGTGCTAGGCACTGATAGGAAACGAGAAAGGATTATAAGGTTAAGTGAACTGCAGGATTAAGCCAGTGTAGTGTTCCTATATTCTTGCCCTTTGCCTATGCTCCCTGAAAATTAATCCATGGCAATATTTCAACATGAGCTCTTTGGTGGAACTATGGTCTGGGCAATGTGCATTAAAAGGTGTCTCATAGATCAAAGCAAAATGATACCAAAATTTAGGAAAAACATGAAAAGACTACTACTACACTACAGGAAATTTGCTCTTAAATGAAAGATATAAATGTTTTTGAAATTTAGTGTAAAAAGTAAAGGTATATTGAAGTTAATTATTAGTGTGAAGCAATATAGAACCTGGTTCACATAACTGCACTCCACTGACCTCAGTACAGTACAATATTCTCACTTCAATGAAATTATGTCATTTTTAATTGTAATAGTTCTATCAGGTATCTGCTTTAGGCTGTACTTGAACAGACAGGGTCCTAATTCCCCACTGGTGTAAATTACTGTGGCTCCACAGGGATCTTAATAATTTTAGCAGTAATGATCTGATCCAGGATAGCCTGAACATAGAATTTTCCTTTGACCTTGTGACAATTTTTTAATTAATTTTATGAGGAAAGTAAATACAGCTGAGCAGAGTGTAGATCCTACGGCATTTGTACCAGCATTTTCCACAGGATGATGCAGAAGCAGAAAGATCACAACCTCCATCAATAAGTAAAGGATACTGTAAAACACTTAAATGGAATGGAATTAATCACTACTTAGCTGGCAGGGCAAAATCTATGCATTGATATTTGTCTTATCCCCCAGCTAGAGACAACTAAATACTCAGTGCTTTGCCTTCCCTCTGTTAGTCTCAGTAAATTCTCATTTTCTTTTCTTCTTAATCAGGAATGTTTGTTTACCCCTACCATCTTTTGGCATCCTCCCCCACCTCCATTATTTAATTTTCTTTTAAATTCTAGCAATACTTATTCTTTACAGATCTTATACCCCATCTCCAGATACTTTTTATTTCCTTTGCCTTTATTTTAGCCTTTTCTTCACTTTTTTCCTCCCTTATCTTTTTCCTTCCTTCTGTCTTCAGAAAGTTCAGTGTACAAGTTAATCTAACAGCATGAAGCTCACTGATATGATCAAGACTTGTGAAATAGAAACTAAGCTCTGACTGATTTTAGAGCCTTCTGGTGGCAAATCTCACATGAACAAATTGGTTCTTGACATTTGATCAGGTCTGCTTGCTTCTTAAAATATGCTTTAAAATTAACCTGTAGGCCTGGTTCTCATTTTATTCTGGAAATATTGTACAATTGTTTCACAAAACTTCCTTCTCCATAGAGCAATTCTTGATGTGATAAGTATAATCCAAGTCAGTTATAGGAAATTCACACTTGGCTTGCTTCATTATAATCCCATATATTAATGAGAAGTTTTAATCTATTTTTGTGTGTGTATAAAGATTCAAGCTTCATAGAAAAAATCATAACTCCTCTACACAGTTAATACTGTACAGAGAATGGTATTAAACATATCATATATATCTATACAATACTCATATGGAATCATAGAAGGGTTTGGTTTGGAAGGACCCTTAAAGATCATCTAATTCCAACCCCTTGACATGGGCAGGGACAGCCTCCACTTAGACGAGGTTGTCCAGGGCCCCATCCAACCTGTCCATGAAGATCTCTGGTCAGAGATCTGAACATTCCAGAACTTCCACAACTTCTCTGGGCCACCTGTGCCAGGGCTTCACCACACTCATAGTGAATAATTTTTCCTAATATCTAATGTAAACCTTCTCTCTTTCAGTTTAATGTCATTATTCCTTGTTGTACTTAACGGAGCCACTGCTGCTGCTGTGTGTCATTTTCCCTGGATTACTTCACTTTCTTTATGTCTTTGGACTAAGACAACCCAACCCTGCTGCCATGCTGATGACCCTGAAGAACCCTGTTAATCTGTTGTCTGGAAGGATTAAGTAACTGTTGCCCCTTTAAAGATACAGAATAGGCTTTATCAAATGCATCATAATAATTAGTTTTTTAATGAAAATAACTAATTATTTTGAAATTTTTTCAATTGAGGAACAGATACAGCAAGAAAAGGAAGATCAGCATTAGCTAACCTCTGTAACCCATTGTAAGACACAGGATTGCAGCTCTTAGCCTGATCCTGACACATCCAGCATCCTGTTTAGTCCTGTTCTAGGCATGAGATGTGACACAGAGAGTCTTTTCTCAGGCACAGTGACTTGGCTCATCATTTCCAACCTCTCTTTTGAGCAGAGGTTCAGGGACAGCAGCCAGGTCCAAAGTCCACTTCGATCAGTGTACAGATACTCAGGAAAGCTGGATAAGGCCCTTAGATGAGCAGAAGCTTTCACACTCCTGCAAGGAGGCAGGAGGCTGGCATTCCAGCCATGTCAAAGTGTGTTAAATGTGGCTCTGGTGGTGCAGCTGCACAGCCCCTGTTCTGTGAGAGGCACTGGGCAGCACCAGAGCTGTGAACACCAGGAGGTTGGAAGGCTGGGTTTTCACCACAGCTAGTTGGGATTCTGAATTGTACACCCAGTTTCCAGAGGGTCTCTCATTCCTCATTTTGTTTTTAACTAATAAGTGGTTTCTGCCCTTTCCTCTCTTATTCAGAGAATGGTATTAACTGTGTGTATTTCAAGTGACTGCAGCAATCCTACTAAACTTACCCAGAGTTCCAAATACACGTAGAGTATCATAACCATAATGTCCTCATTCTGTCATATTTGCTTGAAATGTGTGTATTTGTGTATTAGGTAGCTTTACCCTGCCTAGAAAAAGAATACAAAAAAGCAGAATTAACTGTTTCTCTGTCTTCAAACAGCTTCATTCTGTCAGTAATATTAAAAAATAGAAATAATTGCTTAGAGATCAGAGATAATTATCTCAGGGGCCTGTTGATATTGTTCTCCTTATCATTTTGTTTAACGCAATTTTGGTTGTATTGGCTCAGCATTAGTTTTTAAACCTTCTAGTCTAATGGAAATCTTGTAAGAAGAGTAATGACTTTAAAAGAAGACTAAGTAAATGGGAAAAAACTGAACAGACTTGCTAAATACAAAACTTCATATACCTATTTTGCCACAATAAAATCAGTCAGTGCCAAAAAGGGTTTGTATATTTTCCAGGAATACAAACTGAAGATGTTCAGTTGGTGCCATAAACACCAAAAGGCAGATTCTTGACTAGCCATGGCATAAGATGGGATGGTTATGGCTTCCACTTCAGAGGAAAATTATTCAAGAGCACAAACTAGTGGCTTGGAACCTGCTGCATGTTTAAAATTCTTTTTTCAGCAACAAAGTCAGTGTCTCCTTACAAATTGCTTTGTTGCTGGGAGGATTTTCAGTTATATGAAAACTTCCTATAATAAACCACTGCTGTTCAAATAAAGTCTTTATTCCTGCTCCTGCTGAATTTACATGGACTTTAGTGATACAGGATTGCAATAAAAGGGTGCAACTGGATTGTACTAACTTTGATGGGTGCATTTCATCCTTTTGCAATAACAAAGAAAAAAAAAGTAGATGATGGGCTGATTTTTTAGAAGAGTTGTCCCTACAGCCTGAATTTTCTTTCATATTGAGCAAGCTTCAGAGTGGAAAGTGAAGGCTATCAAATAGCAACGAGCAACAATAACAATACATATTTTACACTTCAATAGCTTTTTCTACCCGGGACTCTTAGCACTCTAAATATCAGCTGATAGAATCAAACGAGTTTTACCCCCTTTCAGCAAGGAAAGAAACAATTGTGTAATTAATATTACTCATCTGTATGAATGTCAAATAACTGGCTCAAGTTATTTGATTTCTCAGTTTTTGATTCTTCCTGTGGAAGGAAGAGAATGACATGGATTTCTGTGCATTTGCCACATTTACATTCTACTTGTGTATAACTTTCCCATGGGGAAAATCCTTATCTTCCTTACAGTTCTTCTGGATAAGCTCACAGTTATGCAATTATTGCGTGGACAAATTTCATCAGTTGATATCTGAAAATGTTCTGTTAGTGGAGCCAATGTAAATGAAGAAGAGAGGTAGTTATTGTTGGTTTGCTTATTTTATAAAGGAGAGAAGTGTGGTTGTGCATGAAGCAGGAGACAAGAAGGGCTCACCTAAAGCAAGAACATGGGCTGCATTGTCTTTCTGTCTGCTTAGCACAAAACAGAAGAGTAAAATATGCATCTTTCTGATTGCAGAGAGCAAGTAATAAAAAAGAATGATTATTTACTTGATACAGAAAATAATATCCATTGCTTTCCAAATGAAGACTAATGGTGTTGATTCTGTATTTAAGATGTTAAAAAGCCCATCCAGGAAAACCTTTGTTTTATGCATTGTATTACACATTTTGTCAGCACTGATCACAAGAGGTGGATGGAGGAAAGACTGTGTGGGGAGGGAATCTAGACATCTCCAGCTGATTGCTCATTTATTTTGACTTCTGCAACAGGGATGAGGAGAAGTTGTACTGTACAAAGTGGGATGGCTGCAGAAGCACCTTTCTCCTAATGTGAGCACCTTGGAAATTCTGCTACTATGGAGTCTGCTACTCAGACTGGGGGTTCATGCTGGGAGCTGGGACAGAGACCCCTGCGGATCAGGAAGATTGTGTTTCCTCCTGTGACTGAGTATTCCTTAACTTCCTGAGGCACTGTTTGTCTGGACAAATGGGATTGGCGTCAAAATACTGACAAAACAGATAAATCACCAGATTTTGTAAACTCACATGACTCGTCTAGGTAACAACAGCCCTTCATGTCTGTGCTGCTAAAGTGACCATTTAGACACCTTCTAGAACTGCTCAGAGTTTTAAAAATAAATGAACATTAGCTACTTAAAAATACACTTATTTCTTTTATGATCAGATGTTAAAGAGATAATTTATGGTGTGGTTCAACACTTATACACCAGTAAGCTTTTGAAAATACCATCTTTTGCTCCTGGGCATTTTTATTTACAAAAGGACATGTAAAAAAGATGGAGTGATTTGTCTCGGTGAGTAAGAGCAAAGTGAGGTCACTATCTGTAAGCAGCAACTGTTATGATAAGCAGCACATCATAAAGCCATGGTTGGCTAAGCAGAATAATTTTAATACTTTGCTGGATACTCACAACAACTGTACATGGCTGGTGCTGCCTCAGAGTGATCAACATGGAGACTCAGAGCACTTGGTGGAATCTCTTATTTGCTCACTATTCCATAAAAAACCCACTCTGAGTCCCCTCATGGAAGTAACTTCTTGGCATTCTCCAAATGACTTTCACTCTCCTGTACTTCTCTTAAGTTGAATACATGAGATGCACAAGCATCTTTGCTACTCTAAAGACTGCTGGATCTTTCTCTCTGTGTAAATATATCCAAATGTGGCCTTTAATAGCTGCGGAGGATGTGATTTTCCTGCTGGCGTGATGTGTGGTGCCACTGAAAATTTGTCTGCTACAAAATCTCATTTGTGGCAAGGGCACCTGTGTGGTAACTGTGACTACAAACCCCAAGACATGTCCAAAAAAGCCCTGTTGCCTGTAAGGAGGTAAGAAAGGACATGAGGACTGATATCTTAGGAATCTATGTGGGATCCCAGAATTAACTAAATCTTGCTAAAATGATAGTTTTCAAAGGAGGAATTTGAGCATAGACAGAAAATTTGATACAGCATTATCTGAGCTGAGTATCTTCAAAAATAGAGGTGGGTGGAGGAGATTTAAGGCTCAGGAAATACTGAGAATTTGTGGTGGTAGACATAAAGGAAGGAGGTGTAGAGGGCTGCATACCGCTAAAAATATGCTCTCCTCATAGAAAGAAAAATCTGAATATTTTTTGCTTCTTTAGTTTGATTTTTTTTTCTCTTGACAAGAGTTTCACTTTGCCATTAAAGCATAGGAAATTCATGTGTTTCTAAAAGAACCTTGAAGATCCATATGGATGTAACTAAAAAATAAAAGCTGCTTTGGAATTTTCATCCATTTCCTGTTCAGTAGGACTTTTAGCTATTAATTTAAGTTGGGGACAAGTCTAACTCACAAAGGCATATACAGTATGCAGACAATGGCAATTTGCTAAGGTGGGTGAGATGAATCAACTCATGGTGTGACTGATTTCTTCTGCTAACTACAAAAAGCACACTGATGATTAAACTAGGAAAGATACCTCATGCTTAGGTAGCTACTGTTAAATGACATGAATCCCACATAAATGACAAAATCAAGCAGCAAAAAAAGCAACGTTTGTTATAGAGAATCATCTGTGGAGGCATCAATGCTTCCAGTTCATCTCTCAAAGGACCCTCTCCTTTGACACTGGAATTTAAATCTCTTCCTGCACTGGACTAGAGAGCACAGTATTGCCATGTTTGGTAAAGTGATAATAATTCCTCTGCATTAAAAGGGTAGATCAGTGCACAATTTTTAAGAACAAGCACTGATTCCAAGGGAGTAACTTTGTTTAAAAATTGATGATGGTGTTATGTGACCCACTTTATTCACAGGGCAGAGAGAATCCAGCACTTTTTCTGCCACCTGTGCTATCAAAAAGCACTTGGAGTCAGGGTCAGTTAATAAGGGAGACAGGGCTCATTTGTTCTTTCCCTTTTCAGGTCATCAGGGAGTCTCATCTCCTTTTCTCCTTTTCAGGATGGTCCTGTTCATATATTTGGAAGAGTTTACTATTTATTTCAGTCTAGAAATGTAAGGCTGGTTCTGTGACATGCCCAATCTTCACTAAACCCCCGAAAATCACACCCACCCCCTATTTAAGAACAGATTGATTTCTGAACATTGCTCGTTATAGAGGATGCAAAATGTATTTGAATAGAGTAGTGTGTACTGGAATATTAACAGAGAAGAGCTAAATTATTTAAAGTAATTGTCCCCCATGTTTTCCACCCCATGGGAAACAATACTTAGCTAATAACATGGTATTAGGAACATGTTTGCTTCTACAGGGGGTTGGGGACTACATTCAGAGTAACGTTTGCTCATTCAGTAGAACTC
>VZTH01002840.1:1394873-1466190 GCA_013397815.1 Aleadryas rufinucha
ATTTTTCAGCTCAGGGTTTTCAGTAAAGAAATAGCAAGAAAAAACCCCAACAGGTTATATTTGATAAAAATAAGGAGTGGTTTTCAGAGTCTCTGAAATCATGAGGGACATATCTATGCCTGCATTGGAATGCAGCACAAGACACATCTCCACGATGAACACCAGCACTAGGCATAATCCATAGCCCCTGTTCCTAGTAAAAATGTATTCATTGCATGAACTAAACATGGTAATACAGTCAAAAGCTGGGTACTGAGCCATTCTTGCCCGTGCACATATCATCTGTCACACTGAGACCCAGCGGCAGATTGGCTCTCGAAGAAAGGAGCATTTTCATGCAAAACCTTATTTTCCTATTAGCTGCTCTAGGCAACCAGTGGGGGGCCTGTCCAATCCTTTTCTATCAAATCTGTTTTACTGGAAAACAAAAGTTATTAAAAGCAAGAAACATAACAATCAGCTTCAAGGTTCAGCTCACCTCTGTTTACTGCTCTGATTCCAAAGATTAGCCTCTATTTCCCACAGAGAGATTAGCAATCAAAGCTAAATTACATTTTCATTGGATAAATCATTTACAAGTCGTTTGAGATTTTCTTGTCAAAGCTCCAGTATGACTGAAAAAGCTCTTCTCTTGTTTCAAGTGTATTCAAATGGAATCTATGTGTAAACTGGCCCTATCACCTAGAAATTCGAGATCATTGGAAACTATCACAAACAGAGGTAAAACCTGTTCTCA
The DNA here is from genome assembly GCA_013397815.1 of Aleadryas rufinucha. Taxonomy (NCBI): domain Eukaryota; kingdom Metazoa; phylum Chordata; class Aves; order Passeriformes; genus Aleadryas; species Aleadryas rufinucha. Next base: position 1,395,610 of record VZTH01002840.1, read on the forward strand.
GCCAGAGTCTTGTGTATTGAATGTAATCCTTGGGGAGGATGACATATTTTACAATTGCTTTGGACTCAAGCTACATGGCTACTACATGGGTGACTGTACCACAAAAAAAATTACAGAGCCAAAATAATTAATAAATGCAAAGATGTCAAATAATCTTGTCAAATAATATTGACAAATAATCTAATCCTGCACACTTGGTATAGCTAAACCCCACTGTGTACAAATCACACACCAGCAGGATGAATGAACTGGAAAATTCATAGGCGAAGCTTGAGAGACACAATTCATAGAATCATAGGCTATGAGGTTGGAAGGGGATCTCAGTTCATCTATATGTGACACACATACGCGTTGAGAGCCAAAAGTTAGTCATTATTTTGAAAATAAAAAGAAAATTGCATCCTCATACCCACAAGGTTCAAGCACTTTTCCTAGTTTTTGCTAACTTAGCTTTAGTATCAAGGCTGTTGTTACCTAGAAGCGCAAACAACACATTCTGTCCAAAACCAACTTGCAGTCACTTAGGAACATTAATCTTATTTCCTGTGTGTCGTTAGGATTCATATCCATCATACTCTTGGTGGAGGACAATAGATCAAAGGGAGAACATATTTGCTTGTGCCAGGGCACAAATCCATCCATTTCAACTTTTTACCCAAGACTGAAACCTGCGCAGTTTAAATCCTGTAGATGTCAGCCAAGCATACATCTTTTAGAGGATGAAATAGTAGTGCCCAGACACTAATTCTGCTCTCCTAGTTGCTCAGTTTGCTTCCTTCTTGGCATTTTAAAATCTCCAAGTACAATATTTTTTTCCAGCATAAAAAAAAATTCCTTCCAACAAATATAAATAACAAGTGCCCCTGGACTCCACCACAGCAGTGAAAGCAGTAGAAAGCACCTGAACTCCTGCTGATCCATTTGTACCTTTCTCACCAACACCCTGTGCCATCAGGAGCGATTCATGGAGCTCTGCAGAGCTGAGCTCACTGGCACCTCCTCTCACTCTGGCACCTCCCTGGGTATTGCCACATTTGGCTGAAGCTGACACTGCCAGGCATGGATGGTTGCTGCAGGAAGCCCACTGGAAATGGGCAGCTCATGCTAATGAGCTCAGTGCTGCTGTCCCTCGGGGGAGCTGTGAGTCTGATTTAAGTCTGCTGAACATTTCAGAGACAGAACAGCACACATGTCCCAGCCCCAAGTGCTCAGCTACCCTGGGCCATCAGTTTTCTAATTCACATTAGTTAGCACTTAATGCCAATGACAGTGATGTTTTAAGTATCGATTCCCATGCACAGATAGTATTTAATTTCTGGTGGAACCCAGGACATCTCAGATAGTAGGTGGCATAATTTAGTTCTCTATCAAATTGATGAGAATGTTGCTGCTTTCATTGATATGTAGTAGAGTACAATTGATCAAGTATCCCTATTAAATTCTGCCAACAGGCTTGAAAATCCCAAAGATAATTTCACTGTAATGCTTGCCTTGCATTGGCAAAGTAAACACGGAAATTTGATAGCCTACCTGATTTCTAATCACTACGAGCAAAATTAGTCCATCTCCAGGGAACCTAAAAGAAATTTGCCAGCCAGTCAAGTTAAAAAAGGACTTAAAGAGGGCTGATCAATAAGGTTGCATTTCACCCCAGGTCTCTGTGATTTCGTGAACACCTGTAGAAGTCAAATAAGCCATACAAATGTCAAACTGCTAATTTTTAGTATACACTTTAACATGTGCTGTGGATGCCTGAATCGATTATTGAAGGTAAACAATGCTGAGTCCAAAAAAACCCCCTGCTATTAAAATAAGGACAGTTTATTAAGCAAAACTTATGTATTGCCATTGTTAAATATATCTTTTCATGTCTCCAACCTTTCTATATAATCTACTTCATATATTAACTCTATTTTAACTGTACTTTTCCTCCCCCTTCCTCTTAGTCTCCTTTTCCCTACCCACACATCCCCCTAGACAGCAATAAACATGTTATACTTTTTACTCTAGATTACATGTGGCAGTAAGGCACATATGCTGATCATGCTGCAATATTGCAGCAATCCAAGCTCACAGTCTGCTTCAAAATGTCCCATTTTCCTGTTGAGTCTGCATGTCTGAGCAAGAGCAAATGACACACACTTGAAAGGACTATTTTTGTCTTCAGCCAGTTCATATGGGTTTTTCTAAGAGAGTAAGGGTAGGGTGACCTCCCATTATCCTGAGGACAGATTATATTCATGTAATACACAGGCAGGCAAAGAAATGTTGCAGGAAAAACCAAGGAAGTATGTGTAAGACAGGATAGCAAAGAAAAGAGCAAAGGAAAACTTCTGAGAAGGCCAGAGCCTCCTCCCAGACTGTGAACTGTAGGAACAATAGGAGCTGTTTCCTCTCTCCCATGAATTAGAAAAATGAGCACTTGTTCCCATTTATAAGGTTCTCCACAAATAAAAATTTATAGCTTATCTTAATAAGACTTTAGAAATAATTACTTAGGTTTTTATTCAGTAGAATCTGCATTAAACACAAGAATATACAACATGACAGCAGATAGGATGGGTAAAACTACTTATTTGCAAAAACTCTTCTAAATAAATGTCAGAATTTTGGAAAATTTACCTTTTAAGCATCAACTTTATCACTGTTACCACTATTAATTTTCCCTCTGAAGGTAGGTGAGGGTATTGCATTCTTCCTGCTAGACACTGGATGAACATATACCAAAGAAAGTTAGTTTCAGACTTTATCCTGTAAGGTGAGACAAAATAGATAAATACAGTGCAGAAAGCAGAAAAACATTCCAAGGGCAGGCTAGAAATTATCAGCCAGAAATATTCTCAGAGGAAATTTAAGTTTTTGAAAAACTATTTTTTTGTAAATGAAGGATTATATTTTTATTAGGAAAAAAAATGTATTTGAAATTGCCTTAAAATACAAGGGGTCAGAAGCAGGCTTAGTTACAACCTCCCAGAAGCATCATCTGAAAGTGGACAAAACCTACCACCATTTAGTCAATGTTTTGTAACTTTGCCATAGGAATATTTCTAGGAGATGGATCAGAAAAAACTTGTGTGGGACCAATAAGGTTTTAGGAGTCATTTCCCTGCTTATGAGTCAACTCATGCAAATACAGCTGTATGAAAATTGAACTTAGATCATTGATAAAACAAGGCTGTGAAACTAATTGATTTTAAACAAGTGAGTCAGCTCAGAGAATCACCTGATGGCCTGCTGTGAGAAGGCCCTTCTGGAGACCATCCAGTCCAACCCCAACTCAGAGCCAGGAGCAGTTTTATCAGGCTTCTAGGGAACATGACCGGTTTAAATTTTTAATGTCTCCAAGAATGGAGACTCCACAGCCTCTGTGGGCACCTTGTTCCAGTGTGTGAGTATCCTCACAGTGAGGAAGCTTTTTCTTATGTTTGGACAGAATTTCTTGTATTTCAGTTTGTGCCCATTGCCTCTTGTCCTCTCACTGTGAAACACTGAAAGTCTGGTTTCACCCTCTTTTCTCCCTCTATCAGTTATTTCTGCACAAGGAGAAGATCTCTGTGACTGTCCTCTTCTGCAGGCTGAACAGTTCCAGCTCCCTCAACCTTTTCTTCTACGACAGATGCTCCAATCCCTTAATCATCTTGAAGACTCTTTTATACTCTGTGATATCCACTGTTAAATTTAAAATCAATCAATTTTCTCCATCATGTTTATCAGGTTTTTAAAGTTCAGTGATTCCCAAGAATGAATAAAGGCTGTCCCTATTGTCACTGCCTAAAAAACAATGGAGGAAGGACATTTCCCTCCCTTTAAGAGCAATCAAATTTACACTGCACCTTTGTAATATTTTGGGGTATTAAATGTGACTGAGCTGCTATCTTAGAATGATTGATCATGGTATGCTTAATCACATGAAGATGTTGTCTTTTACTTTTCTGAGTAGACAGTCTTAGAACATGAATCCCATTGAGTATAACGGTGGACTGAAAACTATGCAACCAATTAGGCAAAAAATATTGAAGAAAAAGAATTCATTAATAAGTCTCTTGAGATTTAATGCCCATATGGGCCTGTAGACTTCTTTCAGAATAAATACTTTGATGAGCTGGTCATGTCTGTTCTTTACTTTAATGTCTTTATATTTAATCTTATCATTGAAATTCAGTTGTTTTCTCCTGGGTTTGCAGGAGTTCTGATATCCTGAAAATTACACAATCCCCTGGGAACTTTCTTTACTTATACTTTTGCATATGGATAGCTTGAGGGAGGATGTCTTTCCTTATAAGTCATTACCTTAAGTTTTGAGATCTATTCATTCAGCTGGGTGCATGTTTTAGTCTCTCCCTCAGGAGTACTATTACTGTTTATCTGTCTTTATTTGCCTTTTGATCTTCACACGAGCAGGGAAAGCTATTCCAGAAATGCCTTTGTTCCCTAGATTTGGGGAATCGACTACTGGTGACTGGGCAGTGTTGGATAAATGTTTTTGCCTTCTATTTTAGCAAAGCATTTTGCTGTGGGCAGTGGCCTATCACAAGAACAGTTCTAATCACAGATTAGAAATCCAGTAGCTCAACCAGAAAAAACCCTGTGCCATGTCTGCCCCAGCAGAGTTTATGATACCAGAATGAAGAAAGAAAATACAGATGGATATAGACTGAGCACAGGAGTCATCTGGGACTTCTTATGGAAAGAAAATACAGATGGATATAGACTGAGCACAGGAGTCATCTGGGACTTCTTATGGTGGAAGCTGGCAAACAAAAAGGAGAGAACTACAGGTCTGTCAGCTTGACCTCAGTACCAGGGAAGATCAGGGAGCAGATCAGGACAAACAGGGGTCAGGCCCAGTCAAGACAGGTTTACAAAAGGCAGGTCCTGCTTGAGCAGCCTGATCTCCTTCTGTGACAAGGGGATACCCTTAGAGGAAGAGGGAAAGGCTGTGGATGTGTCTACCTGGACCTCAGTAAAGCTGTTTCCCACAGCTTTCTGCTGAAGAAACTGGCTTGGATGTGTGCAGAGTTCAATGGGTAAAAAGCTGTCTGGATGGCCAAGCCCAGAGAGTTTCTTCCCTGAAATATCTCTGTTATGCCAAAGCAGTAGATTGCACAGAAATTACTCTGTAACTCATATTCTGTCTCATCAGACATAATACAGAAAGATGAAATGAATTGAACTGCAGGTTGCAAAACTTAAGTGATAAAAAAAAAAAAATACAGAAACCACTATCTGCAAATTAGATGTAAATTCTCTGATACATTAGACCTTCTCTCACCAGTCACTGTTCTGCTTTCTTGCAGATTAGGAAAAAACATATGCCCATGTAATAAAGGTCAGCCTTTTCCAATCAAATATAAACATTAATTTTAAAAATGTTTATTTTCTGATTGACTCTTTGCTGTGTTCTATGCAAGGGCAAATGTTTTTGTCTGTCGTGCTCCTAACTCTTTTTTTTCTCTTGCCTTGGAGACAAATGAGAATAACATCCACGAAAGTCAACACGACCTGATACAAAATGGTGATGGTAATGAAAGAACAGGTGACATTTCAGGCTGACATTTCAGGCTAACATTTTAGTGATGTTTATGAAAATTTCAGCTTAAGAATATGTTGAACAAAGATTTTGCAGAATTGGGCCCGAGTCTGAGACTGTTTATACTGGATTTAGCCAAGTATATCTTACCTTAGTTTCTAGAGTAAATCACCAGAGACGAGTTCCTGGACAGTATTTCTCAGATTGTGTTTTACAGATATTCAGTGGTCATAAACGAGTCAGAAAAATCACACTGCCTTAGACTTACTGGGAACAGCTCTGTCCTCCAGCACTGGCCTCAGTAATTTTAACTAGTTCTCCTCCCTCTTGCCCCAGAGGAGCAGAGCTGCTGCCAGGAATAAAAAGTACAGGTGCTGCAGGGATTATGAGAGTGGGAAGAAGGGAGAGGAAATGAGAGTTATAAGAGACTGGAGCCCTGCTTACAGAAATTCAAGAAATACTGTTGCAAAGAAATGAAAATTCTTTAGTGTTTGTTGCATTGGTGCAAGCATTAATTGAAAATGTCCCAGTTGCAGCAGCTGTTATACTGCAAGGAAGCAGAACAAGACCGGGACCCGAGACCAGAAATGACACAGAACAATTTCTTACATCAGCCTCTATCCACTCAACCACTGCACTGAGCCATCGTGGAACAAACCTGGCTGCCCTACTTCAGCTATAGAAAATACTGCTATTGTGATTTAACCCCAAATAAGCATCACTCAGCTGCTCATTGATTCTCCTCCTGGTGGGGTGAAGGAGAGAATCAGAAGAGTAAAAGTGAGTAAACTTGTGCGTTGCCATGAGAATGGTTTAACAATTGAAATAAAACATAGTAATAATTAATAATATTTGTTAATAAAAATAAAAATTGTAATTAAATGTAAATTTTTTTGAAAGGGAGAGAAATAAAACCCAACAAGTGAAGTGCAGTGTAATTCTCATTGCCAATGGACTTCTTTTCAGAATCAGATCTCAGGAAAATGCTGAGGATAACTATAAAGAGAATATATGAATAATCTTTTATAGTCAGCTGTATTTTTCTTTTTTTTTTCACAGAATTTCAAAAGTGACTCTCTGTAGGCTCCAGACAGAAGCCTGCAGAGAAAGGAAGCCCAATGCCACCCCTACCCTCTCTAATTTACTTTTATTAAATTAAAGTAAAAATCACACAAATTAATCTTCCACAAAAGCTTCTATTGTTTTACATTTACTTCTATTTTTATTCTGAAATTGCAGAGACACTGTTTTCCCATTTATCATCAGAGATGTTGAAATGTGAGAAGTGACACGACAGGGTACATGTATGAAGGAACAAAAACCCAATTTTTTGGCTGGCTCATGTTAGTGACTATAATCTGATATTCTTCCTGCAATAGATACATGGAAGAGAGGGCACAATTTAGAAAAGTGTTAAAAATCCTGCTCCATTCTGCCTACAAAATATTTGTTGAAAATTATGGTGAAAGAAATTATAGCCATGGAGAGGTGCCATTGGATAATTGCAATAATTTCTGTCAGCATGTTATAAATAGAGCATTTCAACCTTCAATTTTAGAATCATTTAAATTAGAATATCAAAATATTTCAATTACAAACTGAGTAAAAAAAAATCTCAAAAACAATAAATGGAAACTTCATTTTGTTTTTGAGAAAAATATTTATGGAGAGAACCCTACCAAAGAATTGTTCCCATAGTTTTTTGGATCAGAAACTGGACTGAAAAATTCATAAATAACACAATGTTGTTCTTTAATTATAAGCACTGTTGTAACATTGAAGTTGTTATTAAGTCTATTTCTCATGTGTTATATAACTAGCATTCATTTCAGACACAGATTTTCACTGGTGTGTTTTCAAAAGTCTGGATACCTGATCCATGCCCATACCTTGAATGACTGCATTACAGAAATAATTAATTTAATAGGAATAAAAGTCTTGAGTTCCTAGCTGCTGTTCAAATGTTTCAAATGTTCAAATGCTTTTGAAAAGATTCTCTGAGACATACTGCTAAACTGTAGGAGGAAATATTTACCTGCTAGAATGGCCATTTCCAAACCCCAAACCACTCCCTCTTACGCATTTTATTTGAAAGAGGAGCTAAAAAATAATACTGAGAGTCTGCACCACAGCATGTTCATGTCTGTACCTGTCAAAATGACTCCTTCCAAATTAAGTAATTAATTGGTGCAAGACCCACTCTCTGCGCTCTGTTGGTGTTACAGCACTCCCAGTCCCAATGCACAGTTTGTTTGTTTTGTGAAACATGGGAACTTTTTAATTTGTCTTCTCTCAGACAGAATTACAACATGCATGAAGCAGAAGAGATGAATTTGTCAGGATTATTACAGTAACAAGATAAGAGATCCTCAGAAGGGAATTTCCTTTCTCAGATGTATAAATATTACAGTGCGATGGAGGTTGGAAATTAGGGTCATCTTGTCCAATCCCCTATTTATAATAGGTAAAAACAACTCTGTTGTTTTAAAAGGAAAAAAATTCTTTCTGTGCTCTGATTTAAGATGCCATGAAAGTTTATATATTGTCAGATTTATATTCAGGAGACAAAAAAACCTTTTAAACCTAAGCACAGAACTTGGGTCTTCAGAGACTCAATTCAAAGTTCCTAATTAGCTCTTTTACCTATATATCCACCTTCTGCATATTACAATGAAATAGAAATTGGCCATGAGGGAGAAGGCTGCTGATAAAGAACAGAAAATTCAAAGATGTGTGCTGAGATACCAACTGACAACCAGGTAAAAGGTGAGAACACAGAATGGAGAAGAATGCAGCGCAGGGCACAGAGCAGCCTGGGCTAGTGGTTGTGCACGGAGTGATGCAGTGGCAGGAGGACTCCTGGGCTGATGAGACCCACGTGCAGAGCAGGCAGGCCAGGACCAGTGGCTGCTTCCAGAAGGAGGCATTTGTGTACAAGCAGCTCTTAAACCTGTGTTGATTTGCACGTGCCCACTCGGCGGCTGACCCATGACTTGGGATGTGTCTCACACATCAGTGGTCTGGTTTCCCTTTCTGTTTGACAACCTTTATGTCTGCCTTTGAAAAAGCTTTTTTTTGCTCCTCAGTGAGACAGGAGCAAAGAGAGAGGGTTTGAAACAGGCTACCATCTGCACTACCATGGCAATCTCCTTGGGATGTGGCGTGGAGGTGCAGCCAGCAGGGCTTCGTCGTGCAGCCAAGCCACTTTTCAAGCAGCTTGTCCAGACCCAGAAGATTTTCCAGCAGCCTGCATGCTGCAGAAGACCACAGGATTATTCTGCTAGAGAAGGGGAACCTGCAGAGCCAGAACTCTGTCACTTTATTAAGGAAGAGTTTGTGAGGAAGCTGTGTGAATTAATCAGGGAGTCAGACAGCAACTTGACTAAATCACTAAGGAAGAGTCCTGCAGCAGTAATGAGTTATTGTGTCCCCTGCCTAGGGGGAAAGGAACACATGTCAGGAGCTGTGCTGACTGTAGAAAATGACCTGGACAAATTACTTGGGGATCTTTTGCAGAACAGGGAAAAAAAGTGCGTGTGACTCTATTTCCCAAGGGAACCATTGTCACATAACAGTTCTTGGGTGTTGGTGTCCCCCTCAGCTGAAAATCCAAGGATAAACCCAGGATTTTTCAATTGCTTCTATCCATTACACAGAGAGCAACAGGATTAAGCAAAAAGGAATATATTCCCTTTTAAAAAATCGCACCTTTGGTAGAGAAAACTGATTTAGAATTGTGAAAAGTTCAAGCTGTTTTATTCTGCAAGTGTCAGATCCATGCTGCCAATGGAGATTGCACAAAGCCTTCCTGGAGACTCGGGCATGGAACAGGACAAATAGGAAAATGGATTTATTCAAGCTTGGGTATGGAATGGTTGTTAATGGGGAATTTATGGTACAGCATGTTGCTTATCAAAATATGTACCATATTCTCACATTGCACATCCATAACAGCAGTTCACCCCACAACCTAACACGCAGGAAGGCTACAGTTAGGTATTTAGAAGTCTAATATTCACAAAAGCCCCCAAGAAAACTTTGTAAAAGAGACATCAGTGGAAATAATTAGGACATTTGAGTCAAAATCTTTAGAGGATTTGCCTAATTACTTGCACTTTTGTAAATACAAGTATTCTAATTTTTAGGTGCCTCAATACTTATGTGGGTTGGGCTCAAGATAATTAGCACTGTGCTGGCTACTCCAAAAGACAAAATTGGGAGTGGGGAGGGAAGAGCTAATGACTGTCACCACAGAAGCCACATTCATGTAGCACACATTCATTTTCACACTCACACCATGACCAAGCCTCCCCACCTTTCACTGAGGCTGCATCTGTCAGTGCTGTGAAGCACGAGGTGCATTGCTAGAGATGTCACCGCTTCGTGGGGGTTCAAAACACAGGGGAAAAGTTGTATGAGCTGTAGTAAAATGAGAAGTCTCACTTTGCAAAAAGTGGGTAGATACAAACATGGATAAAAATCATTCACTTTCTCATCTACCGCTTCTGAGTTTTTACAAAGAAGAGACTGTTATGAGACTTCTCCCCTAAAATAAACAGTATACAGATTGTGATCTCCGACACAAACATCTAAATCTGCATTTGATGAGAACAAAATACTCTGGGGGAAAAAAAATCTGTTTCAAAAGATGCTCAAGAGTATTTTCTTCTTCATCGTTCCACAGAATCTCAGATTTATCTTCAATTATCACACAACTACCAGCGGCTCTAAGGGTGAATCATTGTGTCTATAAAAACCTAAGAAATTTGAGAATACTGCTGCATTCTCTATTCATCAGACATGGGGAGGGAGAGCTATAGCTTTAACTTACAAGTACATTGGGGAGAACAGAAGCTTTATTCTTGTTTTGTTACAGATGTCACCCCATAAGCAACTCCAGAGGAGAAACTTCCAGTAATCTTCCTAAGAGAATTAGAAAGTTTATGAAAACTGCAATCTTATACTTCTTTATCAGTGATGTAGTTGAGTCTAGGGCTTGGGGGTTTTTTAAATCTTTGCTCATCTGATATTTCTTCCTTGTTTGTCTGGTCTGCAATATGTTCCTCACATCTCTGAGTATGTTCCTGTGAAAGAGATGGTTTTAACCCTCTCTGGCAAAAGTGCCACTGAGACACAAGGGGAATTGCCTGTGTTTCATAGCAACTGCCCAGAAGGCTTGACCTGGTGAGATGTAAAAGCACAGCCTGTGGCAAGGAGTGGGGTTTACCTGTTCTACTTCCTTCTAAAATTCACATGGGGGTATAACCAGATCCAGGCAGACACCTGGGACAACATGAAGCACTTCCAGTGACTATTTCTACAAGAAGAGGACTGCTATTAGCAAGGCTGTTTTAATCTCCCAGGCTCTGGTTCAAGCCCGTGGTCCATAAGGCATCCAGCTGTGTTCCCAAGATAATCCGTATTTCACACTGAATGTGGCACGCTAGTTCATCAAGCTGAATTAGGTCCTGCCACATGCTCTGGTGCTTTAACTTCCTTCAAACCTTGTTCTGTACTAGCTGACTCATTGTAGCACACAGCTGAAGCTAAAGGACATATCTTGCGTAAATTTATATTTAAAATAGCATTGTGCTCTTCATTTGTGTGGGGTAGCAGTTCTCCCCTCAGCACAGGAGATAACTGTTTGAGGAATGTGCCAGCCTTTAGCAGTTATTTGCCTTTCCAGTGTTCCAGCAAAATTTCAAGAAAGAAGCAACAATCACCCGTCACCAATCACTTTTTCCCACTGAAATCTCTTCACTCAGAATGCGTCAAATGAAAAAAAATCCCTCAACTCTCATTAGGGGGTTATTGTCTGTACTTGAGGATGTAAAAAGGGAAATACAAGTCCCTATTGCTAGGCTAAGAAAGTATTCCCTTCCTGAGTGTATAAATGTTAATCGGATAAAATAAAAGGCAGTGCTAATGGCTGATTTAAACCCAAAAGCCCAGAGACATTTGCATTCAGTACATTCACCCAACTAAGCCTCTCTGCTGAAATAGGGGAGATGACGCAGTTTACAGCAACAAACATGAAGCCTAACACAACTGGCTAAGTCAAGCACAAAAAGGAAGTCCAGCTCGCCTTCCTGATTTTTAATAGCCCTTTAATTTTACCTAATGATGCCCTTTGTTCTTTAATATAATCTTCCTCTGAATGGTTGTGGTTTCTACAGCAGAAATGGAACAACACACAGGGAGCTCTCTCCTTAGAATCAGTCTGACCTGAGTGGAAGGGCGGAAGCTCACTGGGTTGTAATAATTGAGTAATAAACTTTATTACACTGCATTTTTTTCACATGGAAATCGAGGTTCATTTGGCAGTCCTGGCCTTGAAGAATTCATCAGCTGCAGAGTCAGGTATGAATGATGAACAGGGATATACAGAGTCTGTACCCAGTTTATTTTATCATTACTGCATTTCTCATTTAATCCCACCTCCCAGAGAGTTTCATGCTTGCAGGGGTCCAGCAAGCAGGACAGACAGAAGGATGGTCTGAGTTCCAGCTTCTGTTTTTTGCATCCTACCTTGAGAGCTGGTGTTTCTTCATTACTGCTCTGTATGTAACTTCCAAGTGATAAGTGCATGGAATAACCCAAGTAAGAAATAAACTGAGCAATGGAAAACCAGAGGTTTCCTTTGCAGACAGTGATAAAAAAAAAAATGTTTAATTTCCATTCCAGCTGGCATGCAGACAGCCCAGGTCGGCTTTATCTGACAGGGCATCGGAGCCATGTTCTTGCACATCATTTACCATTCTGAATTTTAGCCAAGAAAAGTATATTGACAAGGGAATTTGTTAAGAACTTTTCTTTATCTTGTCTGTGCTATTGCCACATCTTCAACTTCATTGAAAATGATAGGCAGTATAGCAAACCTGAATAATATAATTTACCTTTTTTTCCATGTGCTTTGAGCCAGGGCTTCCCAGATGCTCCCAAAGGTCCCACACAGCCTGCAAAAGGTTTGCAAAGAAAGTCCTTGTTTGAGATGCTGCATTTCATTTAGGCATTGCATTGAAGATGAATTTAGTTATATAGCATTCCTAACCTGATTTCTTATGTTTACGCAGCTATTTGTGAACAAAACTTATAAATCCCTGCTCAAGATTTTCTAAATATCAACTGCTTTCTTTTTAAATTACAAATGTTCATTTCTGTTCAAAGGCAACATTTTTGGCAAAGTTTGGAGAAAACAGCCTCAGGTCTTTGATTTTTTGAAAGAATATAAAAAAATTCGTATTCTGACGCCCATTTCAATGAGTGAGGGCCTTTTACAATTTAGAAATCGGCATCACTACGAGAGTGCTCTTCATGATTACAAAGATAAAAAATCTCTGCCCAATATCATTAACGAGGTATAAAGGCTGACAGATCCTGAGGTCAGGTTTTAAAGCTAAGAAGGAGTGATTTCTGTGAATGTATATGAGAAAAACCAGATAGAATTGCTATTGGAAAGGAATCCAGTAGTGTGTATGCTGGGTGAATTAATGTGGTACTTTTCAAGACATTTTCTATTGCCCAAATTTACTCACCTTTTAATCCAAACTTACAACATTATTAGTAACATATTGTAGCATAGAAAACAGCAACAACAACAAAATTCCACATAGGCTTAAATTTGTAGTGGGAGAAAGAGTTGCAAGGAATAGACAGCAACAAGGAAAGCATATCCAAATCAGAAACTGTAGTTTTTACATCACATTGTAATTTCACCTGAAGTTTGTTTTAATCCCTGTAAAATCCTCAAGTGATGAAGTGCATGTTGAAAGCATAAATCTAGAAGGATTATCACTGCACAAATATTTTTGGTAATAGTTCCATCTTGGAGGAAGTGAGCCGTGGCAGGGCCAATAAATTTTTAAATTGTGTAAGTCTGGTGAAAAATTTTAAATTGCAAAGCTGCCATCACACCTGGGCACAAACTGTACCTTCCATCACAGGTATTCCTTTCAAAGAAACTCATGGCTTGGTTAAATGGAATAACATCAAATCGTACACTGACAATACAAAAATCCCCAAACTGGTCTGGGGATTGCTCATTTGTTTAGAAAGATCTCTTAGAAAGAACTATTTTTGCTGTTTCCCTAACCCCCCCTCCCAAGATTCCCAGCTTAGTCCACTAAATTCTCAATCCTCTTGCTCCTTTCTCAGGTTACCACGAAGGAATTGCCTCCTGCAGCATGAAAGCAGCCCAGTGTGCTCCTCCTCACAGCGCTTGCCAAGAGGAGTGCTTGGACTTTGCAGGAGAGAAAATGGATTTCTTTGACGCCTCAGCGCTGTCCCTCAGTGCTGCAGCCCAGCACGGGCGGGCTGGGGAAGCCCTGCAGATCCTCCTCAAAGCTCTGACTCCCAGGATGGAGAGCAGCAGCTGAATTTCCACACAAACCCAACGCCAGCGATCGTGCCCGTGCTGTGTGGAGGTGTTATATTACCCCTGTAGTTGTCAGGGGGACTCCAGATGCTTTCACATCATCTGTGAGTACTGAGCTTGAACAACCTGGATGTAATCACTGAGAGCTTCTTCTCTGAGAGATTAAATATGCAATATTTTATAACCCAGTTTAAACATGTCCCATGCAAAATTCAGGATTGGATTGCAATATGTAATTTTCTTTTAATTTTTAACCAAGTTGTCTCAACGATTTTTTATTTTATTATCTGTATCTATGGAATGACGAACAAATCAAAATATTTAAATCTACAGATAATTTGATATTTAATCATTAATCTAGTCTTGTAAAATGAAATTTTAACCAATCATAAATTTAGATGTAATCAGAAACTGTATCTGTCATTATTTCATTAAATTGCTGAGTTGTCAAATAACTGAAATCCATTATCCTTACATAAACTTCTAGTTTCCAAGGCAATTTAATCTCTAAGCTCTGAAGAGCTGCCAGTTAAATAAGTACAGTTTTCTTTTAAGTGTAAGGTAGAGAAAACCAGAAATTCAAAATGAGGGACAAAAAGAGAATTATGGAACAGTAACAACATAAAATTAAATCAAAACTTTTTTAAAAATATAAACATAAATTCTGGACAGAAAAAAAAAATTAAAAAGGAATGTTTGGAAGAACTCTTGAATATTATTAGTAAACTCCACTGATTAAGAGACTTGCATGCAATACCTTTTATCATTCATGAAAGAACTCCATTAAATGAACCTCCAGACACTTTATTCCACTTTTTGCAAATCTACTCACCACAAGGTTTAGAAATAATGCAAAGAGAAGCCTACATGAAAATAAAATTAAAATAATAACTGATTTGGGAAGAAGGAAAATGAACAACCCTCATTTGCTCTTAAAGGAAATCTATTCCATTGATCTAGTTTTTAGAGCTTTGCAAAAAGACTGAAAATATATGGATTATAGATCTGCAAATGGAGGTTTCATTTTGAGCTGCACTGACTTTCAGTTTGTGGAATAGGTTGTGAACAAAACCAAAAAACCAAACAATCCCCTCCCAAAAAACTCCAAAGAAAATAACACAGGAAAAAGTGGTGGATCTTTGCAACAGAGGAAAAGGTTCCTCTTTCCCTTTCCTCATTCCAATGCAAGGGGAACTACCATCTACTTACTGTTACTCTTTTTCTGTATTTTTCCAACTTTTCCATTTTTAGAGTTTGTATTCCATCCTCAACTTCCATTTCTATCCCTCTTTCCTTCTCTCTAACCTCTTTTATTTCTTTGAATCTCGGATGACTTTGCAGGATGGTTGATCATTAGACAATATTACAAGAATTGTGAAACAATTTTTGTGTGCCTGTGTAAACTCAACTGGCTATGGAACAGTCTCAGAAAACTGCATCTTACTGGGGTTCTCCCCTCAAAGGGTAAATACAGACCATCCTGTGGTTCAAGAGAGCTTAAGAAGGCAAAAGTGTACCTAAAAGAAATTAGAGATGCAGCTAATTTGGAAGCTTTGGTCATGAAAATTTGTCTGTTCAATACCAAATTTCCTTGATGTCACCGTTTCTCAGGAATGAGTTTGTTACTCAGTCTGAATTGGTGTTGTTGCTTTTTAATACTTTCTTTTCTTCCAAAGTCCGTGCGCCAATACTTTAGCACACCATGAAAACCAATTTTCACAGTGGATAAACACCGTACAACATGGTCTAGGAGCTTTAGAAAACACTGTCAAATGCTGCTGGAAGCTGTCTAATTTCCTTTAGACCAAACCTGAGGGACAGAAGATTCTAGCTTGGTCATAGTGCATCAACAGTACCTGAGGTTCTGGCATACAAATGACAGCTCATGAAAAAAATAGGCTTTTTTTCCAGATATTCTGCAACTGCTAAACAGCACAGATGGGGTAGGAGAGAAAGAGTAAAATTTAGCTATTTTGTTTAAAAAGCTCTCTTCTTTTTCATTGGACTAGAGAAGGAGAAGGACAGGCTGTGTTGTTAATGACATTCTCACATAACTTTTTATTATGAGATCAAAGCCTCCTTGCCATCCTGTACTGCTTTTATGTACGTTCTTCCCAGTCTTCCACTAACAATATCAAGGAATTGTTTATTGCCTCTTGATAAAATTTACAGGTTTGTTTTTATAACAGATTTTAAAAAATACTTTGTGCAATAATCTAAAGTGAGGACATATCATCTGGTTCTGTACCATATAATATTCCTCTATTCTCTCTCATCACTTCATGCATTCCAGTGCTGTCTTTGCCTTTTTGAGCACATCTGGCTGTTAAAATGCTGCCCCAACTACTTGCAGTTGAAGGGGTTGTTGGTTTGGGGTTTTTTAAAGGAGGGGGAAGCCATGTATTACTTTGGCTCAGACTACTGGGCTTCTGCTGTGCCTCTCGCTTATTCTGTTCATCCCATTCACAATTCAGACAGCTGTAACTCAAAAAGGATCCAACATAAGAGAACTGAAGTCAGGAGGTGGCTGTGCCGTGCACACACTGCTGAGCAAATGTCTGTGGGCCTGGCTGCTGCACATTACCTGCTCCCCCAAAATGAAGTAATTGCAAGCAGAATTCCAGTAGGCTGGGTTTTGGCACACTGAATCCATCCCCTTCTGTGTCATGGGCCTTTAGACAGGCTAAGAATTATTCATGTGGCAAACATCTGGATTTACATAGGAGCCAGTAGAGCTAATCTCTTGTGGTACACAGAAAGGGCATGTGCAGAATAGAGCCAACAACCCTAAATCAGAACCTGGTAAGGGGCAGGCCAGCACCACTACCCTGTCCATCCAGCTGGAAAAGTAGAATTGAGGAAGAGGATTACAAAGAATTACAAAGATTTTAGAGGAAGGATTATTTTGTCTGCTCGATGTCACATGGACAGTATCTAGCACCTTCACAGAAGCTTGTTGTCTAAAACCATAACAATGTGTGTTGTGTTCCTAGGAATGATTTATCAGGAAGGAATTGAAATGAATCAATGTAAACTCCAAAACAAAAGAGCAGCATCTGACAGGGCTTACAGGAGAGCAAACAAGAAGCTTAGAACACTGCTAATGCCCATTGTTAACAATTAGATTTGGGCCAGCTCTAGCAGGAATTGTCTGTCACCACCCAGAGGCAGGAACAGCCAATTGTACTCAAGCCTGTTGGAAACCGTAATTAGAATTCATCCAACACAAGCAATGGTTAGACCAAAGAAACTTTTAATCTAGGACTAAAAGGGTGTGAAATTGTAAGAGATAATTTAAGAGAACTCAGATTCTGCTAGATTTTCACATATATTTTTGTGTATTTATTTGCTCATTTAGATACAAATGGAATTGATAAGAAAATAGCTCTTCCACAGAGGTGTTCAGTAAGGAAGAGGAATGGATCTCTTTGCAAGCACCCTTTCCTCATGATACATGCCAGGCTTAGGAGAATATTCTGAAAAATATCTGCAAACATGCCTCAAAATCTTGCCTCTTTCGCAGTACAAAACTGCTTTCTGAGTATCTAATTTGCTTTTAGTTTCACTGGAGGAACCAGAGATTGGCAAAAGATGTCATACAAAAGATGGAGTAACTATCAAGCCCTTTGAAAGTCAAAATCTTATGAAGGCAAGTGTGCAAGCTGAAGGCATGGGATCAACTCCCCTTGGTTTTCTATGGATCCAACATTTGTGTGTACCTGTGAGATGAAATCATGATGCTACCTCCAGTGGAGGAAACATTTGTTTATGTTCAATAATCATCAATCAGCCTTCTTAGTCTCTTCCAAACAACTCTTCCTCTGATATTTCCAGCATCAGAAACACTGACTTTTCACAACTTTTTTCCTGGGAAAAATATTTCAATCACTCAGCAAATGGTGGTTTCTCCATGGATTACACTGATCTGAGTTATGGCACGGTTGGCTCAGAAGATATCAGGCTCTTTTTTTTACTACTTAGAATAGATGTGAAAGGCAAAACAGCTGGAAAACAAACATTAGAGAGATGATGAAAGCAGGAGTGAGAAGGCAAACACGTCTTTCCCTATACTGGATGTTGATTAGATGGAGAGTGCCTGCTGAGGTTGAACAAATAACAGCCATTTCTGGCTTTTATTTTCTGAAGTTGGAAAAAGTTGACAGATAGAAAGCAAAAACATATTATGAATTATTTTTCCAGTATCAGTAGTATCTTCATTTTACTTGAGCCCTAAAAATATTCATATAAAATGCCGAAAGGTCTAATGAGACAGTAGTACTTCAATGTTTCTCCTGCTGATGTTACAGGATGGTTTATTGATTCTATTTAATTTCTAATTGGCTCACATTATTAAATTACCATCATTCAGGCCAGAAATTAGTTTAAATGATCAATCAACACAAAATAAGGTCAAGATTATTAGTGACAGACTGGATAAGCAGATAAATAGATCAATAGAAAGAAATAAAGAGAGATCAATCGGAAGTTTAGACTAAACGGGGAAAGTAGGTCGACCTTTTATCTCATTCTTAATTACATACCCACTGGCTTTTTCTGTGGGGACTTGGAATATTGAAGTCTTTTTCTTCATTGCATAATTAGAATTCTAAGGTCTGACTGATCATGTCAAATTTTGAAGCAGAACAAATAGTGAAAACTAGGCACACTGAGATGTTGAACCATCAAATTACATTAGCAAAGTCATGGCTTAATAGAATCCTCCACTAATTCCACCAAGTTAAGATATGGAGAACACTGAAATACTTAAAAAAAAAAAAAAAGCTCCACATTAATTAAACAAACTTACTATAAATCTGTCTAGACTGGTGCATAACCTTAAGTTTGAGAGGTTACATTAGGACAATTATAAACTGACTGCATTTTCTTTTTCTAATATATCCCAATCATTAATTATTGCA
This sequence comes from Aleadryas rufinucha, assembly GCA_013397815.1. Classification (NCBI taxonomy): domain Eukaryota; kingdom Metazoa; phylum Chordata; class Aves; order Passeriformes; genus Aleadryas; species Aleadryas rufinucha. The sequence goes on from VZTH01002840.1 coordinate 1,414,433, forward strand.
AGCAATGAACACTCCTAATTTAACTAATATCCTCAAATCAAGGATTTCTTTACTTGGCTTAGTTCTGTCGCACTACTGACTCAGGAACATGGTATGATATCTAGTGAGCTTTTCATTTTTACAAAGTGTGTCTGATCTTTCCTCAGCCACATCCAGAACAACATATATTTTGTCCTCATTAGCCAAGAATAGGCTGGATCCTTCTTAATGATCACTAGGGAACACTCAGATTTCTGTACAAACTAGGACAAGCTGTTTCACTTTTTTGTGCCTTGGCTTTCCCATTTGAAAATGAAGATGATGATTTTTGCCCTCTTTTCTTTAAATGGACTGAGATGTGTAAAATTGTGCTTAATTTTTTTTTTTTTTAAATTATTTTCTGTTTTCGTATCAAACTATCACCTCAGGATTGAACAGTTAAGAACCTGCTAATAAGGATAAATAATAGGGTATATGCCAGTTGTCTGTTTTAGGAAGGGTCTGATTGTACTGCTCACTACTCAGATTAAAAGTTGTGTCTGGAATTATGGTGTATTATTTCTTACAGGGTTTCCCAAAGCTCCCTCCAGGGAAGAGCTGGGTACAGGGACACCTCCATGTCTCTTTATGTGCCTCCAGGGGCTCCCACAGCTATAGCCTAAAGCATGGTAAAACCCTTCTAGATTCTAGCTTCTCCTTCCTTACCAATCCTGACTCCTGGCCATTGTGCCAGAATTTGTGACACTGGAAGAAGATGGGCAGCAGAAAAATGTTGTGTTCACTGGTGATCTCAGCCTTCAGGTGCCAGGTGGATAAAGAAGTCCAGTCCTTGGCTGTGACAAGCTGTGGGTCAACACAGGCTGGGAGATAAACAGGCTGGGAACAGCCCTGTCGAGAAGGACTTGCAATAGGACAAGGGGTAATAGTTTTAAATGAAAAGAGGAGTGATTTTGGTTATTGAAGAGAGAAGTTACATCACTCACTCCTGAAAATGCACTACCATTTCATGTTTTCAGAAAGTTCAAAATAGTGCGGAAAAAATACAAGTGGAAAAAAGTAAGTAAGAATTTCAAGTAATTCTTCCTGACAGTTAGCAAAAACACTCGCTTCCAAATATTTCTGCAGTACATTTTCAACTCCCATTTGCTCACCTCTCTGACCAAAGTAGTTTCTCTTGCTTCTCCTCAGCTTCAGTGCCTGCTGCAGTTATTTTACTCACTCTTCTACAGTGCACATTTGCTTTGCATTTTAAATTCTGCAGAATTCTTCCACCTACCAACAAAAATCAATGCATAACTGCCTTGGAGCAGATAAGGGCAGCAATGGCCCTTCAGCAGCCTTGTGATGATGTGTGTTTTCAGACTCGGTGCCTATTCTGTGACTCTGAACACAGCAGAGCAGATGAGGTGTTTCTCCAGACAGATTCCTCATCAGCCTTTCCCAACTCCCACTGGAAAGTCGCTGTTTATTCTCTCCTCACCACCCACTCAGACTCGCTGCGCCTCAGCAGCTGCCGTAAATTCTCCCCTTGATGCTGATGCATAACTCACATCTGCATTAACCACAGTGTATGTGGAGCAGCAGCGAGGGGGAAAATGTACCCTCCTGTGAATTTGGAAGCTCCAAGAGCATCTAAAAATATGTGTCATCCTTTCCTTGAGTGTGATATTAAAAATAAAATAAAGCATCTCAAACGCACAGGATCAGTTCAAGGTACACAGACTTCTGAACTAAGGCAAGTTCATTTTTTTTCCTTGTTGATATCTTGGTATTGTTCAAGTGTTTCTAAAAACAAGCAAATCATAAACAAGTGCAAGGCACTCTGGAGAATATTTCAATCCTGCTGTGCTAAAATAAAATGTGAAATATTGCATACAATGACACTGAAACTTTGCTCAAATTGTCATAAATCACACTTGTCACATTCATTTACATTAGCTGCTGAATACTGAACTGACTTGACAATATACCTAGGTAAATTACAAACCAAATAAGGAGAAAGTAAGAAAATAAAATTAGTTTTCTTCAATAAATTGCTATTACACACTACAAAGATTACAAAAAAAAAAGGTGACAAAGAAATGATTGTACATTTTTTCTTAGTTTTGAGAAAAAGCTATCAGTAGGGGAAAATAAAAGAAAATAATAATAAAAAAAATGATTTGCGTTAAAAATAAAACTATTAAGCTGAGAAAATTAGAACAGGCCACATGAGCTCATCCTGTTTTAAAAAGAAACATTTCCAGGAGCAGACACATAGATGTACAAATATCCTTCTCACAGACATTTAGTCAGTGATTTGAGGTTTGGCAGCACAATAAACCCTAATTTACCACACTGAGATATTCAGTGGTTTGTCTCGGGGTGTCCAGGGAGTATGACCCCAGCTCCATACATCTCTCTTGTGTTTTACTCTGCCTGCCCAATCCTAGCCAATGCTATTATTATACGAAACAGCACTGTAGAAATGCAAGTTCACAGCATCCATTATATCAGCTCATCTCAGAAAAAAAAAAAAAAAAAGAGAGGAAAATACGATTCAAACAGCAATACGAGAAATATGTTCTGGGAAACCACAGACAGTTTGGTCTATTGAAGTTTAGAAAGGATAAAAAATGAGAATTGGAAGAAAAACTATCTCAATTCATCACGTAAGGCAAATGTCCTACTGCAATGAAGTTATATCTGTCATCTTCTAGGGGGCTTCTTGCATGTAAATATGGGAGTTGTGCACATGATGGTCCTCATCTCTGTACTGAGGACACTGACAGAGGACACGACTGACAAGGTCTTTCTAGGACTTAGACATGTTTAAAATATTTCTCCTCTATCTATGAATAAATCAGAGGAAAATTTTCAGTGGAAGGCAGGTGTGTCCTTCCCGAGCCCCTTTGTGCTGCTCTCTGCATCCCAGTGATTTGTAATCCACTCACAGCTTGAGGGAAACATGAGACAATTCCAGATATGGGCTGAAACAAATGCTTGTTCTGTGGATATTTTGAGTAGCAGACAGCGATCTTCCATGTAGCTTAGAGGGTATAATGTCTTAAAGAAAAAAGATCTTAAAGTAGAATAACACAAAATTTAATGGAAATGTTTTCAAGATTTTTAGAGGTTTTTATTTATTTAATTGGCAGTATTGTCTTAACTTCTTTTCACACATTCTTTCTAGAAATATTTAATGAGTGTAAATGTTTCCAAATCACAAACAAGGTACAGGAGACATTAACGTCATGTCTGCACCCAGCATTAAGAATCGAAATAATTTTTAAGGAATGATTAATATCCAGAGATGAATGATGGACAAATATAACTTTTTCCTGCCTGAAAACAGATATTTTAAAAAGATGGAACAGTTGCACAATGTATGACTTCAATTTAAAAAGAAGTAAGAATGTCAGAGGAGAGGGAGGGATGGAAAAATAAAAGAAAAATTACTGTTCTGAAGGTTATTAAGAGCAAACATTTTTTATGGCAGGTGATGCTGTAGTACATATGACATGTGGTAGTACAGAGGTTAATGGCTGGACTAGATGATTTCAGAGATCTTCCTCAGCTAAACAATTCCATGATTCTATGACTTAGTTGGGTATTGAAACAATGTTGAAAAATCAAAAAGCAAGTGAAATAAAGGAACTAATGGATATGAAAATCAACACACAATCAAGCAGACTTGCTGTAATTTTCCAGGCAGAGTCCTAAATGCATAATGACATTCTACACCAAGAATCTTTACAAGCATTAAAGAAAATCCCATTTAGGTGACACACACAGAGAAGAACTGAGACACGTGTCTGTTGATCCAAAAAACCACATTCTGCCTATGGTCATACTGGGAGCCAGTGAGAAAGGCAGAACTGATATAAAGGTCTGTTAATTCCTTCTCTAACCACCAGAACTTCCTACTTGGAAGCACAGTGTACAGTGACTTAAAATGTTCCCAAACCTAGTGACTTTTACCAGCTCCAAAGTAATACTTTGCAATAATTTCCTCAGTTCTTTCTGCTCTATTTTCCTTCCTCATAATCTTAGCTGAATAATTTCTCAATCCAATTCTTCATTTTTAAGTGTTCTTTGTTCCTAATCATCTTCTGCCTTTCCTTAATTTGGTTTATACCTATTCGTGTGGCTGTTCTGACTACAAGATTATCTTCCTAAATTTTTATTTTTTATTTCTTTTCCCTCAAGTTTTTGTTGTATCTTCATCTTATTCATCAGTAATTGATGGAGAGACAAAAAGATTGTGATATATGAAGAAATTTGGAAAGAAAATACTATTTTCTAATTCCACTTCGTGGAATGAAGTCACTTTTAATAGATGGAGATGAAAGGGGAGCTGCCCTTGGAGCAACCAGTCTAAAGAAGCTCACATGCATAATTTTCATCAATACTGCCATGTGTTTTACACTGTTCTCAGCTATTTAAATATATGGTTTCATGCCAGTTAAGCATCCAGAATTCATTACAGAATAGAAAAGAAAAACATGCACAGGTCCTTATTACCCAAGTATAGAGTTTATAATGGCCTTCCTAAAAAAAAACCAACAAAAAACCAAACGAAACCAATCAACAAAAAAAACCCCAACAGCTGAATTTTGTCTGTAAAACAAAATGTCAGAAAAGACCCTGCCACTCACACTGGAAATTTGTAAAGAAATTTATAAGGAAGTCCACCTATTTATTTACATGTTGAAAAATTCTTTTAATTTACACACTGAAAAAGCCCTAAGTCGACAGACTGGATTCCTTTTCACTTTCAAGACCCTGAGCTAATCCTCTCATGAGAAGTAAAAGGAATTAGCATCAGAGCAACTTTCTGAAGTAAGTAGGGTGAGGTTTCTTTCTTGACAGATTTTGATTTATTATAATTTTCCAGAATGCAGAGCTCTGTAGTAAGACAGATTTTTCTAACTTGGCAGATTACAGTGGAACCAGATTTGCAGCCCTACTATTTATTTATGATTATGTTTACTTTATTATATTACATTTTGTACTGATAGGGCAAGGAACACTGAAGACATTTTGTATAGACTAAAATGTATGGAGAACATGTCCAGTACTAACAATTCCATAATAATAGAAAAATTACAGAATATAGGTCTTCCTCTCTGCATTTATTCTCTAGAGACTCTTTATAAATATAGAATCTAAGATCACTACAAGGCCTAGAGTGAGAATAAATCACAAATGTGTTATTAAAATTGACTTAGAGGATAACATGCAGAAGAAATGACCATATAAGCTGATAAGGAATAGTGTAAGAACAGAATATGGCAAAAAAAATTAGAGAACTTACATCTTACCTTCTGAAAGAAAGATCTACCACTTCCCCATAGACAGCAAAATTGCCCCAAAAGAAGCTGCAAAAGATAGAATACGGAAGGATTTACTTTTTTCCAAAAAAGAAAACATTGAAAATTTTTAGCTCTCCTTCCTAGTCATTTGTGAAATGCTGTGAAATTCTCTGACAAATTAGGTTTTTTTTAAATTTACTTTATATATATATATCTTTATTGTTGTCTTCTTTCTGGGCCTTTTGCTTGCATCTTTCAAAATTTTCAATTGTATTAATTAAGCTTGTCAGCTTAAACTGGTGTGTTTTTTTCTTACAAAGGAGACATTTCATTGTATTTCATTTCAATATTTCCTTTCTGCCTTATAGAAGGGATTAGAAAGGATTTACAAAGTACCTGGAAAACATCCAGGTACTGTGTGACCTCTTCTCATTGGTGATCACGACAGAGAGAAAAGTTAGAGCAGAACTGAATGGCCTGACCAAAGAAATCCCCCTCTGACAGGCTAAGCCAAAAGCAACCTCAGCCGAATTCTGAACTGAATTTGGAGTGCAGTGCAATAAAGGACATCTACTTCTGCCTTTGAGGAGGAAAAGGAGTAGAAAAATGTTTATGCTACATGCTCAAGGCATGCAGAGATTGCATTGTGAATGTCCAAGCAGGACGAGAGTCCAGCTGCACCGCTGCTTAGCTGCCACCTGGTGCCGACACTTTTCACCTACTCGAGATTAACAGATCCAGTGGTTCAGCTAAGGTAACTTTCTGTGAAATGGTACAACGGGACTTTTTTCTCTTTATTTATATTTTTAATTTTACTTTCTTTCCTGACCTATCTTTTTGCATCTTTCACAACTTGCAGTGATGCTAATTAGTCTTGTCATCAGCTCATATTCATGACACATCTTCACAGACAACTCATCCAAAGTTAATTCTTGGCATAATATTCATTCGTTCATAATTCAAAATTCACGTATTCCAACATAGTTGGAAAAGCAGGTATAAGCAGTAAGAAGATTAGTGCTGAATATTCAGCTGTAGGTAGAAGAAGGACATCACTCTGTATGAACAGACTCCTCTGTTATTGTTTACAGAACAAGTGTTATGGGTTTTTTGTGTGCTTTTTTTGTTTTATGCATAAGTCTCCGAAGTCCATGAAAAACATATTGGCTCCAACAAGCTTTAGATGTGTGTAAAGCCAGAACATGGCATCTTATGATCACAAATGTCACTGGTAGCCCCTCTGAGCCCAATGACATCTATCAGTAATTTCAAATGGCACAGACTGCAGTAATCTGGAGCCTGTTGGAGAGGTTTGAAAGAGTCATATTCCTAAAACTCGCTCTTCTGCAGTGAGAAAATTACAGAAGTTTTCCTTGATCCCATTCAGTGGGAATTCACTCCCCAGCTGGCAGTGCAGTCAGCATGTTTACAAGGGCAGTCTTTACAGGGAAGACATGAACTTCACCTGCTGGAGTGGATTAAATCAGGGAGCTCTGAGGGACTCAAGGACATCCACTGGCAATGTGTGGAGTCATTGGCTCAGTCTCAAGACTCCATCCAGAAGCTGCACATTTAGTTCAAAAGTCATTGTAAGGAGAAGAAGAAAGGGGCCTGACTGAACTTTTTTTCCTTGATTTAGTGCAGACTATTAGCTTTTGGGTAAAAATATTTTCATGGCTCTACTTTTGTACAGAGCTTTAGGCATTCAGGCATAGGTGCTCTCAGTCAAAGTGGATTACTACTTTAAAAATAAACCATGGCACACAGTGATGAGAGACAGATTATGAGATATAAGTGGCTTAATTGTGTTCTTGTCTGGCTTCAGAATTATGAACAAGTATCCTGGTTAGCTGTAAATGTAATTTTTTCCCCCAAAAATGGAACTGAGTTTTATATCTGTCCAATGCAACTCAAGCCTCAGTGCCCCAAACTGGCTTCAAACTCTCCAGAGATTTCAGCAGAAAAAAGATAAACCACTAAAAAGAAATCCATAAAGAAATTTGTGATAGCATCAAATATGGTAGCAGCATTTATATTTGAAACTGATCTGATAAGAGGAACAAAGGGAAACACCTGTAGCAGCTGAATTTAAGCTCTGAGGAGTTAAGAAAATTAGAACAGGAAAAAGATGGCACTATTGAAGCTGAACTAAAAGCTGAGAGAAAATATCTAATCTGCAACACAGACTGCTTAGTGTCCCATAACCCAGGACAGGATTCTTCAGAAATAAGTAGAGGCATAAATATAGGCATTCCTACCAGACAGAAGTCAGGTAGGAATTGGAAACATCAGTGAGAACATCACAAAGGAAAGCTCCAGCTGAGTTCATGATTCTGTGTATCAGGCAAAAGGATCAGCAAAGGTGGTGGCACACTATCCCTTGATATCCTGGGAAAAATTATTTTCTGCAATAGATACTGGAGGAATTGTATTGAAAAACACAAAATTCTTTAACCACACATTTAAAGTCATCTTTCATGGTTGCATCTTCCTGACAATTTCAAACATATTTTGTTTTCATATAAAACTTCATTTCATGACAAGAAAATCCTCCCCTATGCGCTTCTGTTCTCCAAAAATTATGGAAACAAATATAAATTAAAAGAGGTGGTTTTAATTCTTCAAGACTTTTGATGCTCTCCACACACAATAACAAGCTTTAATTCATATTCAGTGCTCCTGATGTGATTAAAAAGAAAAACCCAAAACAAAAGATTCCATGTCTGTCATATCTTCTGGAGTCTTTCTTTGTAACAGTATTCATTATTGCTCAAATCTGTGTTAGGAACAGATAATACGTGTTTTGTTCTTTTGACAACTATTAATTTCACTGAAAGCATGGATGTGTAGGCCTGTGTAGACACATGATTTAAGCAAGCAGTGTTTAAATCAAATCTCCTTTTTAAAAAAGTTTGATTGACATGGCAGTATGCCATGTGACGGTTTTGCAAATTATAACTTGCATCCAACTAGAAGAAAAAAGTAGGAATAGTTTGTGTTTTCTTTGAGGCATGCCACATCAGGCAAAAGAGTTTCCTCCTTTGAAGAGATTTGTAAATGCCAGAGGTAAGACAAATATGTGTTTGTAAAAAAGAAATAAAAATTGAATGTAATGTATCACTTGTGAGATGCAGAGTGCTTTCTGCTCTCTCTTGAAGAGTGGCTGCACCTGATCCTCACACAGCTTCCAGTGAACATAGCAACAACAGTTCATGCTCATTGGGGCAGGATCTGGAGAGTTCTGGAGTAAAAATACCAAAGATTACCAGCTACATCCATGGGGCCACCAAGCTTCTCTAGGTGTGACAACCAAAACACCCTCTGGCTGCAGACTGGCTGGAAGGTTTTTCTCAGATTGTGGCTTTGCCACAGGTTTTCCAAAATTCTGCTCAGTTGGTAGGTAAAATAATCCTAAAATATAGTTTTCAGATTTAAATCCATGAAGGCAAAAAAAGCAAAAGGTGAAAATAAAAAGACTTGCAAAGGAGTGAGGCATCCTGGATTTCAGCTCGGCCAGAAGAAACAGAACAGTTTTATTCCTCTGGTAATGGTATCATACTCTTCCAGCAGAGGAGTTTGATTTTTCAAGCCACTCAATCTATCTCCCACCCCGAGTATCTGTCTCTTACATAAGGGATGAAGCAAGAGCTGAAGCAACCCAGTCCACAACTCCTCCCCCAGCCCCCAGACTGAGTCTCCTCTTAAGGGCTCTGACCTTTCCTTGCACTTCAGGGAAGGTAATCACCTCTGTTGCCTTCCAAAATATTTCAGCATCTACCACAGCTGGTTTTGTGTCTTCTGACAAGACATCTGTCTACTGCAGGGTGTGAAACAGGAGTTTGTTTCAAATATTTTTAAATAAAATGTTTCTGCTTTCCCCTGGGCAAAGTAAATGATGGCATTATATGCAGGCTTGTTATTTTTTATGGGCGCTGTTGACAACAGAAGCTTTTCACTCTCCAGTAATTCCAATATCATAAAGCTACTACTATTCTGTTATAGCAGCCTTAATTCCACCATTGATGCAACATTTAGAAATATCCTTTCCATCAAAATTCAAATGCAGTGGCTGGATTAAAACCTTGTTCCTGCTCAAACCTGACAGTGACCAAAATCACACAGTCAGACTCATCCTTGTATTCAGCCAGAGCAGCTAAAGCTGTCTCTGGGCAAGCTGTGGGTTCACCCTCTGCCTGCAGCCATCCCAAAAGCCCATTTCACTCTCACAGAATCATTAAAGTGGAATAAGATCTCTAATGCCATGGAGGCCAGCCATTAACTCAGCACCACCACACTCACCACTAAGCCTATCTTCAAATGCCACATTCACCCAGCTTTTGAGCACTTCCAGGAGTGGTGATCCCACCACTACCCTGGGCAGCCTGTCCCAATACCTGACCACACTTTCAGTGAACAAATTGTCCTTAATATCCAATGTAAACCCTCCCTGGGGCAACTTGAGGCTGCTTCCTCTGGTCCTGTCATTTGTTACTCAGGAGAAGAGACTGCCCCACACCTGGCTATAACCTCCTTTCAGGGAATTTTAGAGTCATAAGTTCCTTTGCTCTTCCCAAGATCAGAAATTTCCCTGATATTTATGATATTTAACATGTATCTGTGACAGGGAATTGTGGAGAAAGATTCTGTACATTTTGACTTGTGCGCTAGATTTAGGAAAGAGGTTTTTCCACATCACAACCATTCCCAAAACAAGATTGAAAAATCAACCCAATTATATCACAAACTAGCAGAGAGTCAGTCACATAAAATCAAGGATATGCCTAATTAAAGGCTTTTACTTGTGCTTTTTTGCCCGTGTCAGAATCAATCATGAATGCCTTAATAACCAGTTATTTTCTCCCAGCTGACATTGAAAAAGTGATTGTACTTACAGAAGAAAATAGAAATAAAAAAGTAGAGATTTACTATCTACACAGAGAAGCATCACTGAGGAACACAGGAGAGTTACACTGCTCAACCAGGTGGTATGACAGAGCTGGTACTCAGCAAATGCTACCAGAGCCAAAGAAACATGGCTGATTTGAATTCATATTTTATGTTTTTTCTTGATTCTGTGTATGCAAACAGCCTAGTTCATAGTAGAACAAGATTGAACAAGATCTGTTATATAACTAAATAAAACCACTTAATTTGATTGTGTAGTTAAATTTTTCATCTTGGAAAACTATGACTTTTACTATCATGTTTATGTTTATTTCCCTATAATTTATTCAACATATGTTTTACTGTAGAGTGGTTCAATAAGAGCTATTGCTTGCTGCAACTCAAGTTTCCAGCCAGCTGTAGATGTCATTAAACTATTGCTTTTCAGTAAAGGTATCCTAAGTATTCACATTTAGAGGTCTCACTGCTTTTACAATCATTTCTTCACTTTTAAGCCTAGGCTGTTAAAACCTTTCTCAGACAGGCAATCCACAATACCAAAAAAATGCCTGCTTTGAAAGTTATTTTCCCCACATCTAATTTAGAGAAAATTAAACAACTTTACAGCTCACTCCAGGCTTTTTTGTTGTTGTTGTTTTTTTCTTTTTTAATAGTAGCCATCCTATAAGCAGCTTTATTACTGCGTGGATCCCTAACCATTACACTGCTGTTAATTAGAAGACCACAGTTTATGTGTCAGTGCAGCAGTGAATAGTAAACATAAATTCAACCACTCTTTGTTGCCCAGTTTAACGATGGCTAATCTGTGTTTACCCATATTCCTTTCCATACCACAACCAGTCAAAGTTTTGACAAGGAAGTTCTTTGCAGATTGCTCCTATCTAGAAGTCTTTTAAGTCAAATTGCCTGAAACTCATGTGTATATATCATAATGTGTAAAAATGCCTTAACAGCTCCATTTAAGCAGAAAAATAAGTAGATATTTGCTTTTGAAATTGGAACAAGAATTTATATTAGCAGTTTATCAAAATCTGTATTTACCAGAACTCTCTTCTTACCAAAAAGCTTAAGAATATTAGGATATTAATATTCTTCAGGTATTTTGGCTGGTAATCTAGAGGTGGGGCTGGAGGCTCCACTGGACCACGACAATTACCACAAGAACTCAAGAACATCTTGCTCAAAGCACTTTTAAACCCCAGAAGTGACTTTTTAAGCTTTTTTTTTTTTTTAAACCATCCAGCTACATCTTTAGAAGACAAAAACCAAATCTTCACCTGCCACTCATCCAAGGCTCTTACCACTTTAATGCTCTCTGTAACAATTATCCCCCTGATTATATTCTATTTTCTTCAGACACTGAAAGTTTCCATCCATTTTCCATCCTCTCATTCCCAGTTGGATTCCCTAAGTACAGCTCCTCCCAGACCCCCTTTCCCCACAGTGGCTCTGCCTCCTGGCCCCGTCCTCACTTCCCACAGGTCCTGTGCCCTTCTCTCCTGTGCTGTGGGTCCTCTCTCAGCTCATCCCACATCTTTTCCCCCGCTTTCATCCTTTAATAACCAGTGAAATTTTCAAACAAGTGGTCCTGGAACTAACAACACATGATTTCCAAGGGATTTGTCTCTCACTGCTGAACAAATTTTAAACTGAATTTACTGTGGCTGAAGTGAGTGTGTATCCCTTGTGAGAACACTAGAAACTCCACCCAGAGAGAAACACCACCTGAGTGGTATTTAGATAACTAGAAAGGACATAGTTTTGCTCTTTTAGAATAACAAAATAGCCAGCACACACTGAAATTCCTTAATTAATATACTGCATTTAAAATGCCTAAATATCACAAATATTTTCATGTGCATGACAAATAAGTCCAGTAAAATTTAGAAAAAGAGAACAGTGGGGCGTTGGAAAATATTTATCTATTTCTCCTAATTAAATAACACTGTTGAAGGCTGGAGTTCAAGATGTATTTGAGTGAAGATGCATGAAAGTGAGGCATATAAATCAGTCTAAAAATATAAAAAAAACCCCAGATGTGGAAATAATAGCAAGGAGATTTTTACCCTTTTTAAGTGACAGGTCTGTTACCTTGTTTGGCAAAAAAAAAAGACATTTTTCTGTTAATGAAGACCAAGTTCTCAAAATGGCAAATAAATAGGTTTTAAAAGTGTCAAATATGTTTTGCTTTATTTGTCAAGGGTATAAATATTCTGCCTGGGAATTATGAAACCGTGAAGTCAGAGTTTTCCACAAGAAATAAATACGCAGGCAATTTATCAGTTCCCACAGGAAATTAGTCATAATATTACTTGTAATTTTTCTTCTGTACCATTAATAATCATGTATGTTAAAACATATACTTTATAATTCATGAGATTTGGACATTAAAGAAGTTCTGAAATTGGACACACCATTTTAGAAGCTCATAAATATACATGACTAAAAAGCCATAAATAGCAACATGTCTATCCAGCTAAGAAATGTGCTACTTTTGTGTTTTTATAATCATGCATTGAAATAAGATCAGCCAGCTACTGGTGGCTGATGGAAAATGGGATATAGAGACACACCCTTGAGTATCAGAGATGATGGCTAATGTGAAGTGTTAACCATTGGTCTGATTCATTGCCTCTTAAAATCAGAAGAATAATCCAGATTCTATATAGAGGTTCAAACTGGGCCTTCTGTGATTTTTTTTTGGAGGGGAAAAGGCACAGAAGGGAAAAAACAGGGTTTAGAGTATTATTCTTTTGAATCTCTTCCTGATGAGACACAATGCTAGAGCACGTAGCAAAATAAACTATTTTTGCTTCTTTCAAAAAAGTGCTGAAGCTAGAACCAGGATCATGAAAAGACTTTGAAAGAGTCCTGAACCAAGGCATGTTCTGAGGTGCCTGACACTAAGGTTGTGCATCCAGCAACCGGGAAGGCTTTTCAGACTTTCCTGTAAATTAGGGAAAGCAGGAAGCTGTGCTGCACTTCCCGTGTCAGGTAAGAGCCCTGACCCCGTGGTCCTGGCTGCCTGGGGGAAGGATGGGCTCTGCTGTCTTTTTCACTCTTCCTCTCTATGGAACTTTTGATAAAACTAATATGCTGCCACAAGAGCTCTTCAGTTTAAATGGATCTTTGCTTTTAGATGAAAAGCCACTCAGAGTAAAAAAAAAAAAAAAGGAAAAGGAATATCACCTTGTTCTAACAAACAGGAGATGCTGTCTGTTGTTCAGGCTTTAAAATGATTGACTTGTATGGGGGCTGGAAAAATGAGCACCTGGAGCATTTTACTGTTTCCATATTTCACAGGGAAAGAGAAGTTTATTTCCCACAGCAGGGGCATCCTCTACTCCTTTTAGGCTGAAGCAAAGGAAAAAAAAAAAAAAGGCAAATAGAGCAGAGAGACAAGAAAAGAGCTCTTATTATTCTGGTTCTGTCACAGATACAGGAAACTTGTGAGGCACCAGCTCATCAGAAAGAAAGATTTCCACCCACACTGCTGCACGCAGGTCAGCCCAGTGAGTGCACAGCATGGTCTGTGTGATGGAAAATAGCACAGGGACAGTGCTGGGAGGCACTGGAGGGGAACTGCTCAGTGTGTGGGGCAGGTGGGTGACACCTGGGGCTGCTCCCTGCAGACAGAGGCTCTTATGGTTACAGTCAGCCTGGGAGATTTGGGTCTGGCCACTGCTGACCTTTGCCATGATGTTGGGAGCCACTTTGGCTAATGCCTCCTCCAGCAGTGCTTCATAAAGCCCTTGGGAAGGATAACTTCCATGGGCCCTGGGGCTCTTGTAACTCCGTGGTGCAAACCAGCTTAGGGGTGCTTTTCCTGAACGGCTAAAGCAACAGGGATATCACATTTACCTTTCTGGGGGAAGTGCTTCATGTTTTCCTGAGGCTCTGAGATTAAGTATTTTGATAGCTAAACAGTATCTGCAGGCTGACTGCCTTTTCTGAGGAGTGCCAGACAGTGAGGGATCATACAGTTGAATTTCTGAGACTTAGTTGGAGGAAAAAAAAAGAATAACACAAGTGGAAGTAGTAGCAGGAACTGTGTTACCACATGGCATTTGGAAGTGAATCTTCAAATCAGCAGTCTGACTAATGCATGAGTCATTATTCATATTTAAAATAATTGCTAAAAATAACCTCCAAAACAAAACAAACCAGTCATGTGAAATTTGAGTAATAAATGTACACAAGTATTCTGTACAAACTAAAAAAATCACCTATTCTTAAGCCTTATAAATTGACTTTTGATCAAAAAGTAGACAATAAATTACCCATCTGTGTGGTTCAACCATCACTTTATAGCTTCTGCCCAAACTTAGATCTTGTGTATAGATTTACTCTTCTGCTACTGCAGCCTAATATCACAACCAATCCCTCAGAAAAGACAGCTCATAGACTTCTGCAAAGAGCCAGCCGAATTAAACCATAGCAGTGCTAACCTCAAAGCTTAATTGATTACAGTGAAGATTAAAGCAGACATATTCCAACTCCAAGATTTATTGGCTACTGTACCAGCAATAGGTTTCTATCCCACTAGGGTCAATACAGACTTTTTATACTTGCAAACAGGAAACACAATATAATTGCACTTCAGAGTTAGATGGATATCAGTGAAGAAAGGACTATGAATGTGCACAGCCAGCAGAAAACGTTATAGGTTCAAAAATTGAACAATGAATTGAAAGCATTACAGAAAAATTATCTGAGATCCATAAATTGCTTTAGATTTAGAGCAAGCACACCAATGGGTGAGAAATAACATCAGAGAATTTAAACTACTTTGTTGTTCAGATACTGCCTAAAATAGCACCCATTTAAATATTAAAGAAAATAATAATTTGTCACATTATAAATAATTATGATGGCTTTTAGAAACCGGAGAAATGTTTAGAAGCTTTATGATACCTGAACCTTGCCACAATGCTTTGACAACCAAAAAGTAACCTTATCAGCTGAGAAAATTCTTTCTGGAAAAACCTACCTGACAGCAGTTTTGCAGAAGCAGATTACTAAATTATTTTTTACCAGTCTGTCACAGGTTCACGGTACCTTCATCTGCATCCCAGGTCTTTGCAGTAAGTGACTGCAGAAAATATCTGTGCAAAGTTCAAGAATTATTGGCTATGTTTTAAATACACCAATGTGCACATGCAAAAAAACTCTGCCAGCAGGGTCAAGTTGGTCGTTTACCAGAGTAGGAGCAGCAGAGGAAAAAAAAAACCCTTAAGTGCCCATCTGAGTGAAAACACATTATTATGTCAAGATGGATGAAATTTGAACATGTCAGATTGTCTGAAACCACAAAAAAAAGAGAAAAAAAAATGGGGGAATGGGAGGTTGGAGGAGAAGCATAGAAAAAGAATAATCTGTAGAACCCAGTATTTTAAAGCAGAGGCAGGGTGAAAGATTGATATGATCTCAGAGAATGACCCCAGAAGATGAAACTGGCTTCAGAAAAGAGCAGGAGTGGCTACAGACATAGGTGGATGTCCCTAATCCAGAATAGTCACACCCAGGACAGGAATATTCTGTCCAAAATACATTTTGAAGGTGAGGAAACATTCTGAGAATTGTATGCAAGTCTGTTTATAGTGTTTTATCAATCTCCCTATTTCTCTTTAGCTAATTAATACAAAGAATAGTCCATTTTCTATCTATCTTTTTCTTTTCTCTTTTTTTTTTTTCCCCTTTTATCCTCACATCTATGTTATTTCAATTACTAGATAAGGGACAAATTGTTAGCACCCACAGAAATATGGAGCCTGTGGGACTGAAAGTCCTCCAGGGAACCTGCACCAGGGCAGAATTCTATGCCAAAACTGTGAAGGAGGAGCCATGAGAAATGGAATAGTCTCATACAGGAAAAATCTGAAATGAAAGAAGTTGAGTAGTCTGGGCCCTAAAAGCTGCACGTTCCTAAGTGCTCAGCCTGCATTCCACATTTCATTGCAGTATTAGAGATGAGGACACAATCAAGTCAATCCAAGCACAACACTAAACCCATGTGCTTCTGGTGGGAAGTGAGCAGAGCCGCCTTGATTTACATCAGGTCACCACCTGGCTCTGGAGAGCTCTGAAAACACAGGTGTCACTGTAGAAAGGAACAGGGAAACCTTATTCTTCACATGGAAATCTGGAGGGTACACTGGGATCAGGTGTTTGCTGTCCTGCTCGGTGCAGTTATGCAGGAAGGAGAACAGCTCCTCATTAACTTTGAGACTGTACTGCTCCTGCAAACCAAACAGTGTGACAAACCCTTCAGGTAGCACAGAAAGTGATGAAATTAGGGGCAACTACTAAACAGACTTTAAAAAAAAAAATTGTGACACATTTAAATTCTAATGTGTGATATTTAGTGATAAATTCTTAAAATTCATACATCCTTTCCACCTGCACTTTTTGTTTGGTTTTTTGTGTGTTTGGGCTTGGTTTATTTTTTATTTTTAGAGACTTGCTTTGAGGATGGGAAACTTTCTTTTACTGTTTTCCCACTAAAGATTTTCCTTTCATTGCTGTGGCACACATGTGGTACAAAAACAAAGGCTATCAACTCTGATTACATTATTTACAGTACCAGAAGCCCCACAAAACAAATCCAGTCCAAAGGCATTATGAGTTCAGTGAATGATAACAACCTAAATATAAACAAGGCTTCCATAATAATTGCTAATGTTTTCTAAATTAGATTTACTCAAGCATACGCTTCCTTTTAGGTAGTATTCAACTGAACCTCTCTCCTAGGAGTGTGTCCACCAGGAAGCTGAATGGCTCAGAAGAGGTGAATGATTCAGATGCATCATAGGAACAACAAGATCCCAATGCATTTAGTCATATTTCACTGCCTCCTACATAAGTAATTTAATTTATTTTCTATGCTCTCAATCCTCTTCTCCATTATTACCAAAAGAACTGAGGCTTGAAAATCATCAAAGCATCCATGGATATAGAAATACATTATGACAGGTGACTGTGCAAAGAGGTGTGGTGGGGTGAGGTTTATCCCAGCCTGCTGTGACCACGGATTCTTTTTTAGCAGCTATCCTGTCTCCTTCTTTAGTCACTGAGTCTCTCCTCGGAGAGCAAGAAATGCCCTCTGGCATTGATTGTATATTGGGTTTGGATACATTAAGTCCCTCTAATTCCCCTTGGCTAAGATGCTGAATATAAGTCACACCAGGCACAGAGCCTTTGGTAAAATTCAGTACATTGGAGTCCAGGTCCAAAGGCTTTAAATTATTGGATTCATTCCTAGGGACCAGAAACTGTGTGACTTGGGTAAACAAACCTCTCTGTATTCCTGGAATTGAAGGCAATCAAATTGTATTTTCTTTTAGACAGTTTATTTGCTATTAGTGTCACAAATTGAGTTTATTATCAAATATTCCTGTGGGACAACCATGACTGGGGCTTTGTATATGCAGCACATGCTGCACAACACAGCAAATTAACCTGGGAGCTCTCTATTCTCCATTGCTCCAGGCTATGCTGCAACTGAAAATCATAGGGGGATTTGAGGGTCCTGAATGAAAGATTATTTCTCAGTTTAGAATAGGTGTTGCTGACTATCTGAATGTGTTATTGCTAAAAGAATAACGATTTCCCCTGCCTATCTTTTTGGATTTTTTTTTTCTTTTTAATGACTACAATAAATTACTTTGACATACACCTTAATTATAAAAAAAGCATTACTAAAGTGCGTGATGGCATAGAAAATACAGATATTAAAATCGCAAGTGACTCTAAGCACAGAAGGGTCTCAAGCACGTTGGAGGACAGGTCTACAATTCAAAATGATTTTGACAGACTGAGAAAATACTCCAGACAAAAAATAAGATGCCATTCAATAAAGACAGCTGTAAAGTTTAACACTTGGGCAGGAAGAATAAACTGCAAAAATACTGGATAGGGAACAATTCACTAGGCAACACTGATGCTAAAAGGAAACTAGGAGCTGGAATAGCTCTCCAACCCCTAGGTACTGAAAAAAAAGGGAAAAGGTTAAAGGAGGATTCATAAGTGGGCATATTCTCTATTGGATACAGGATAATGGCCTCTTCCATTCACAGACCAGAGCATCAGCTGTGGCTCATATTGAGAACTGCACTTCAAGAAAGATAAGAATAATGGTCCCCAGTGTCATTTTCTGATTTCTCAGCAGAGATATTTTCTTTTTTTTAAAAAAGTCCAGAATGTGCACATTTTTCTACAAAATACCATTACTACTTGTATTTGAGGATGTAAAAAATAATTTACCTTCTGAGTTATTGTTTCACATTTAATACAGAGGTGACCAAAAAAAGAAATCTTTCACATCAGCCAGGAATTTGACATGTTTTTAATAACACATAAAATAACTGGTATTGCTGCATCCAATCTATGCATAAAAAAAAAGTATGTCAAAATTCTGGAATGTTTTATTCCATTTTGCTGACCTGAAATGAAATGTTTAATTTCAGCTGGCCATTAGCTGAGCTGGCCAATCTCAGTCCCTTTGCTGCCCAGTGGGAACAAGAAAACCATGTCCCTCCTTGGCCAGGTTTCAGCTCCCCTTCCTTATTGTTGGCTCGAACACACAAGAACTTAGGTTGGTCAGAAGCAAATGGTTTCCTGACAGAGAATTTCACTGACATAGACTTTTCCTTTGCAGAAATTCTGGAGTTAAAGGAAAACCCATTAAGCAGTGAGAATGGATATGAAATGTAACCAAAGATCCTCAGATTTTTACCTTTGTCAGAAAAAATATTATGCTTCCATCATGACTAATGTTACTTATCTCTCAGAGCGAGAGGTCTATCTTTAAATCCTCGTGCCTGCAGAGCATCCCACAGAAAGCTCAGATAACCCAAAACTGCTAAACATCCCTTTGTGGAGAAAGATCCTGTTGCACATCCTCTCTCCATCAGCCTGTTGATTCATTAAAACCCGCAAAAGGTCACAAATTCCAGTGTGACTCCCAGTTCAACACCATAGGTTCCAGGGATTTCCAATCTTTTCCCAGTGAGATTTAGATTTTTGCAGCTTGAAAGTGAAAGAGAGCTCCACCGTTGACTTTCAGAAGTACATTTGCAGATCAGCTCTTTGTAATTCGCACTGAATTATTAATGCCGAGCTGACTGATTAATTCAGAGTGTGTGTGCTGGTTCTACCCGAGCGTACTGTGCTCCACAGAGCAAAGGAAATCGGAGCAGATTGAGAGGGGCAGAACTTGAGCAGCTTCTTTGCTGACCCCTGCAGGCACAAGATCATCCTGTCAGGTTTTACCTTGGACCACATCTATTTTGTACACTGCTTGCACAACACGGAGCTCAGGAGGAAGTTAAATATGGCCTAAATCTACATTCTAATGCAATTCTAATGCACCACATTATTTCTAGTAATAATCTCCCCCACAGAAAGAACTGATGCATATTATCAAGCATGAATATATTTAATGATTTAAAAGAGAAATGAGTTCATTAAAATACTCATTCACCTCAACACAGTGCGAAGTCAGAGAAACAGGTGAGGAAATAATTTTGGTTTTTCAAACAATAAAAAAAGGAATTGAAGCATTTGATAGAAATTATTATATTCACATCCCAGTTTTTAAAGATTAAAAAATATTAGACATGGACCAATATACCCTTTTGAGGTGTACCTATGTCATACATACATAACCATCACTGAGGCTTACGTTTTCCAAATTTTCTAATGCTTGGTTTCCTTTCCTGGCATCCTCCTCCTTCTTGATTTGCTGCCTTCTCCAGCCCCTCTGGGCATCCTCCAGGGCTCCCCAGCCCTGGGACCCTTGCTGCTGCTCCCCCTCTCCCACTCCTCAGCCAACTCATTCTCTTCTACATATCTGTGCCCCCATTTCTTAATTCCAGACCTCTGCTTTTGCCCCCAAGATCAGAGGTGTTTCCTACAACTCTTACTGTTCCCCATTTCCTCACCTCCACTTGGCTTTTCCTTCCTCCTCCTCCCTCTCAGCGATTTTGGCTCTGCCTCAGCTCCCCACACCTGGCTGAACTCACTGCTGGGCTCCCAGTTCAGTCCCAGTGCACTCCCAGTACCTGGCCCCCTTCCCTAGGGAGCAGCTCCCACCTGCTGGGGCTCCTGTAATGGTGCCACCACGAGGGCATCCTCCTCTGCTG
Organism: Aleadryas rufinucha; assembly: GCA_013397815.1. Classification (NCBI taxonomy): domain Eukaryota; kingdom Metazoa; phylum Chordata; class Aves; order Passeriformes; genus Aleadryas; species Aleadryas rufinucha. The sequence continues at coordinate 1,434,753 of VZTH01002840.1, forward strand.
CATCCATCCTATGCCAGCTGCTCTCTCCCTGAGTAGGGGGATCAAAGTCAAAACATGGAACTTCCGACAATTTTCTGAGCTGTAAGAGGTCAAGAGTTCCTTTTCATGAGAACACCACACTATTTAGAGCGACAGGTAAAAACACCAACAAACAAAAAAACCCCTAATGCACTCAGCTTGTTTTGGAAATCAGACACACAGATCTACCAGAGGAGAGAAATACTGAACTCTTAATGGTATATAAATATTCCCTCTGGGAAAATAAATAAAACAATGATCTTTTTGCAATAGTAGATATGAAATCTCACAGTATAAAAAAACCCACCTTGATAGTTTTTAAGCTTCTCCTTGTTTCTTGAAGCTGTTTGTATCATGAAGAATTTCTGAAGCAGGTGAACACTAAAAGATAATGAATCATAGTTCCTTATTTCAGTGATCAGAGAATATGCAGACCCCAAAAAAGTCGGATTTGAAGAGCATTAGTCCTATATAGATAAAACCAGATTTTTAAGACAGCTGTTTGGTACTTAAATAGACGTCTCAGCAGCTAATTGAAACTTCAGCTGCTGTTTATTGGGCACTTGCTCTTTCAATCTAAAAATATCATGAGTGTTTTGTATGACCATGGATACCTTTCAGAAAAAGTTTAGTTGCCACATGAACATGAACTAAGGATAATGGAGAGGAGAGGAGCCCACCTAAACTATCTAAAACACAATTACATTGCAGAACAAAATAGATCTATTTGTCCTAATTAAACAGGTGATGAATACAAATAACAGACAAAAATATTCTAATGTTGATCAGATACAGGATTAGAATCAGATTTTGCTGCAGTTACAAAAGAAGATAAAACCTTTAAGAAAATAAATCACTACACATAAGAAAAATTAGGTTTCCCTGCTTCGTTCAGGTGAGATTCTCAGGCAGAGGAGGACCAGTCAGCTCTCAGACTTCATCTCGCATTTTCTGTCTAGTTATTCTGTTTCTTCCCTTAGACATAATAGTGAAATAAATATAACATTCCAGGCCTGCAAAAGAAAATTCCAGTGACAATATTTGTATCCATCTTCACGCGAAGAAAGGCTGAGAATTCTCAACTTCAAGTCAGCCTGTGCCTATGTACAAGATTTCTTGATCTGTGCAGACTAAAACAAAGGAGAATAAATTAGAGACCTACTGGAAGACCAAAAGGTTATCATTAGGTCTGAATTAAAGCTATGAAAAGGAAAATTAATTCTGAATATTGAAAAATGCTTTTAAATTATGTGTTCTGTTAAACAACAAGTGCACGTGCACTCATGAAAGCAGCATTATGAGGTGACATTTTATAATTGAGTGGGAAAACTAATTTTAAGTATCCTTCAGGGCATAATTTTTCATTGGCTAAAATACAGGAATGGTATTTTATTTTCAATTGTTTCTGTAATTCTAAGGTGAACTGAAAAATTACTGGTCTGTAACCACTGCCTTTTCTATTATTACTTTTTCAATCAATTGTTAAATCTCCCCTTTGATTGGGTATTTCTGATAAGACAGGACTTGCTCTGGGTTTTCAAACGTGCAGCAGGAAGACATGCAGACAGTTGAAAGTGCTTTTTCGAACCATCAGATACTTAACAGCAACATTAAGTGCCTAAAGTCACGAAAATACAGGTCACATTTTCTACTCCAAACTTTCTAGTGGCATTTACAGAACCGTAAAATTCCCTTCTATGGAAATGTCTTTTCCTAGTAAGTACTGCCCTTTCCAGATTTACTATCTGCTGCACATGAAGATACAAATAAAATAAACTTAGAATAAGGCAGCAAACGTCACAGACTTTAAGCAATTCCCACTTGCCCATGATCCCCTTCCATCATTACTGTGATGGGTCCCAAACCTGGTCTCTGACAGTGAACTGAAAAATTCCTGTTAAAGGACCATGGCTGGGCCTACAAAGATGACTCAACATATAAGTGTCTTCAAAACTTCAGTTTAATACATTCTCTGGGAGCATTTCTGTTGTATTTTCTCTTTTCTATTCCGCTCTCATCGTTTAGTTTTCATTTGTCCTCTCTGAGCATATCATCCATTGCTACACTGTTCTTTTTTCTTAAGGTGAAGACCTCAGTCAAGCAGACTCTTATGAAACCAGAAAAAAGAAAGAAGTAAAATTACAACAGGCAATAAGATAATGCTAAGAAAAAACCTCCAAAATTTAGTGAGGAAAAATCTATATATTCTTTATCCCTGTAAACAGCTGCAGTATCCTCAGGATATTTCCCCTTGTGCCCATTCACTCACACAGATGCAACATCTTCAGTTTCTCTATCTAAACAGAGATTTTTATCAAACTACCCAATTAAAGCAGTCCAAAAAGAGGGGGAGAAAATGCCTTAAATAGTTCACTGTTTTTGCCCAGAGGGCAGGCAAAGAACCATCTTTTTTCATTCTGTATGTAGGCAAGTAATACAAATGAGAAAGAATAAATAGATTCCCTGTCTATATTTGTATCACAGTTGCTATAGTTTCTCATTTCAGATTCATTATTTTTCATTATTTTGGCTATTTTTATTAAATCGTGTCCTGTCATTGTTAATTGAAATACTATGAAACTTTCACTGGGGCTTGTTTTTTCAAATACCTGTAAAATCTTCCTAGATGTTGATGGAAGCAATAAGTCAATAATGAGAGTTTCAGAAAAAGTCAATAATGAGAGTTTCAGAAAAAAGCCTGTCTGAAGAGCTATTCATTACTGGACAGAACTAGTACAATTCAATATTGTGTTCTTTCAATTCTGAATAAATTATGCAGAATAATAGAGGAAATCCAGAACATTTCATTGCAACTTTTCAGAGTTACAAAATATTTAAAAATTAAAAACCATTAAATAACAATGGCTCAGGGTTGTAAACCTTTATTCCACAAAAAATTAAGAAGAAAATTACTTTAATGAGAAAAATATGCAACTACTCAATAAGTGTACCCAAAATAAGTGTATGAATGCCTACCTGACTGAATAAACCCTCTAACTAAAAAATTCCTCTTTTCAACTCACCTGGAACATGTTATTGTGAACAATTCATAATTTTGGCTCAGAAATTCAGTGGTTCAATCCTACAATGCCAACCAAATTTCTTGCAAAAACATAGAAAAGGTTCAGAAACTGGCAAAATTAGCACATTATTTGGCTTGATTGTATTGTTCTAATGCAAGAAAAGCAAAATAATTAAATGAAAAATGTGTCAACTGTCCCACTAAATTTTGATAGTTGGATTAAAGTTGTAGTCTAGATTAAGAATAATAAAGTGTTTCAATGCTTGTGGCCAGCATGCCAGAGGCAGTGAAGTAGTGACACATCAAGTGAGATGCATCTTTCTCTAGGTTTTCCCAATAACTCAGGATACGGAATGAGTTAAATCAGACAGGCTGGTGGGGATGATGGAAGAGGTGCTATAAGCACCCGTTCACTGACTAAAGCAGCTTTTCTGGCTTTGAAATGAACTGATCCAATATACGGAAGATTTTCCTATTCCAATTCAACCAGAATTTTAAAGCCACCCTCAAGCGTTCTGAATCAAAGGTAACATAAAAACTGCTTTTAGCAAAACTGAGGAAAAGAGCATCAAAACTTCAAACCTCTGCCAAACAAAGCAAATGAACAAACAGAAATCCCAGTGCAGAATTATACTCAATGAAATCCTGCATTAATGTTTAATCTGTTGAGCCATAGGGTACCTTGTAGGCAAGTTGGTTAATTTTTTTCTGCACTGCAATTTCCCCACATATAAAATAGGACAGCAACATTTGCTTAGTTGCAGTGGTTGTGGGAATTTAAACCCTGCACACATCCCTGCTTTGCAGGCAGCAACAGCCATTTGCACAGTGCTGGGCTGGGGGAGGTGTCATTAATCATAAAGAACATTAATCATAAAGAAGAGATCAAGCATTTTTCTGAATTGCTCAGACAGAGGGAATTAATGCTAAAATCCAAGAAAGAACTCCAGTCTGCTTGCACTTCTTCCAGCTTTGGGCATCTCGCTGACCTGCCTAAATCAGAGGCCTCCTCATTCTCTGCTCCCTCTGCACCTTTTTGGGTGGGAGCGATGCTCCAGATTGCATTCCAGATCCTGCCTGGTACAAATCACCCTCTGCAGCTGCCTCCTCTCCACACACAGCCTGAGGTGAGAACTTCAGGTCCTCCAGTTGGAAACAACAGTTAAAAATTCTTCTTAAGGAAGAATTCAGGTGAAAAATCCAAAAATTATGGTAGGTATCCCAACGTAATTGGGAGACATCCAACTTTTAATCTCCGAGCCTCAGGCTTCGTTTTTAACAGCACAGATGTCAGCTCTTGCACTAACAGTGTCTTACCAGCACCCCCAGATTTGTGTGTAACCCTCCATACCCTGAAAACTCCAGTTCAAGGCTGGTTTACACCCCACTTTTACCCATGCTGCAGGTGCATTTCTTGAAGCACTTGTATTTACACTGATCTATGGTGCATTCATAAACAAGCATGCTTTTACTCTATTTCTTAATTTTATGCAAAATTCGAGGACTTGGAGCTGTAGTGCTGGGACACATGCAACAGAGGTTAGAATTTTCACTGTTAACAAGAACACAGTTTAATGACCATGAGTATGGGCTGTAAGAGACAATGTTAAGCCAAATTAATGGTGTTTTCCTGCAAAAGCCAATTACTTCAGTCTACAAGGATAATCTATTTCATAGGAACAAGACAGGGTCACTGAAAGATTTCCATCTTTTATAATTATCTTTAGGAAACAAGTGAGAGGAAATATAAAAATTTTTGTAATGATAATACAAGCCACCGGAAAAAAAACCCATAGATGAAGCTCCTGTAAGAGGCATTTGTTGCTAGGAGCAGGATGACTTCACTATTAAAAAATCCTCTTCTGAAGATAGAAAAGGAGGAAATAAAAATATTTCTTCAGCAAAACAACTAAAAATATCTTTCAAATGTTGTTCCCAGTTTCAAGCATTGGTAGGAGGGTTGAAGTTTTCCCCCCTCCTCACCTCTCCATTTTCTTTTTTTTTATTTGTTGATTATTTCCCTCTCAAAACTTTTTCTAACATCATTAAAAAAAAAAAAAAAAATTGCTCTTCTTTGCTGAAAGAACAGTGGCACTGAGAAAATCACATATTTTCTAACCAGTAGAGGCCAGTTACATCCACTGACCCACTGATTTTTCAGCTACAAGGTAATTATGAAGCCTCTGAGTTCTTAGCAACACATGGAAGAAGAAAAAACAGTTTAAATCATATTATTCTCCAGTGAGATATTCTACTTGGAAATAGATTTTTATTTAAAGGAATACTATGAGGAAAATAGGAAAAAAAAAGTCTCACTTCAGTCAGTTCTCTTCCTGTCTACTATTGTTGAGGCAGCTTCACTGGTCCCCCAGGGCAGGTGATTGACTCTCCCAAATTCTACAGCTCTCTGTAACAGCTCTAGAAAAGAGAAGCAACATTTTGGAGAAATACATTTACGAAGCTACAGAGTACCACGGGTTGGAGTTTATTTGCCTGGGCTCTGAATTGTATCAGGTGTGTCTTAGGAGAACTGTCCCTAGTGCAAATAACAAGAATATGAAAGCTTCAGTGGCTCCCCTCAGACCCTCCCACTGAAATGCAACACAGTCATGCATCATGCGGAAGCTGCACACTAAAAATATATATATATAAATTAAAAATCCATATTTTTCACAAAGTAGAACCAGTGTCTAAATGACAGAATCATTTTACAGAGGAACAGAAGCAACTTTATGTCCTACTATTCACTTTTTCCCTGAGCTACATATTCAATTATTGCTTAATCAGGAAATACCTTTCTCCTTCCTATAACATATTGGTTCACTTCCTAGCTTAGACATCTCTGTGTGCTGGCACATGGCCCAAAGATATTATTGTGGCTTCTCCTTGTACTTCAGAAATCTCACAAGCCTGCTGGATATTTCAGGTGTGATGGTTTAATTATGAATAAGAGTAACAGGGTTGCCTGGGGATTATTGTTTCTTCTTTTTACTAATTGGAGAAAACTTGGCACGGAAACAAGATATCAGAGGAATATGATTTGCTTCAATTAAAAAGAAAAGAAAAAAGGCAAATTCGCTTACATAGAACCAGCTTTTCAGACCAACACACAAATATTAAATACAGAGATGTACCATTAAATGAGAAGTAAAACCAAGACAGTGCTTAAGTGATATTGCTATCCACACCGTGCCTGCAGATTTTAAACCCTCTTTCACAAATGATACTGCAATGACTCCAGGATGAAAATCAGACTATTTCAGAGCCAGCTAGAAGGTGATAGAATTTAGGAACAATAGGACTCTGCACTCACCTGTACCCAGAACGGAAGGAACAGGGACCACTGAACACAGTCATGTCCCAGCCACCATTTATTACTGCCATGTGCCCTGCTAGCATCAACTGTTGTGCACCTGTCTGTGAAGAAAGCACATCCCTTACATTTTCTCATTTTCAGCTGTTTTGCCACAAGCAGAAAAGAAAACAAACTCAAAAGACAGTGAAAGCTGAATCTTTTCTCTAGCCCAAAAGGTTAACTATCAGTTATTCTTTTTTAAGCCAGCAGCCTGTGTTCTGTGTTAGGAAGACAGATCTAATAAATCTGGATGGTGTGTATTGTAGGGGAAGTTATTTTTCAGTTTGGGAAAGTGGTACTGAGGCCTCTTCCCTTAAGAGTTTTTTTTTTCAAAAGTAATTTCCAGTAATACATTAAACTGAAATTCAATTACAAAGCAAATATATCTCAGCTAATGTGAATATTGGATGGGCTAGCAAGGAGAAAGAAAGGGAAGACAGAGTTACTGAACTCCAAAAAGATGGTCTGTTGTGAAAAAGATTATTTCTAGGTTTATTCCCTTATACTTTAAAGTCCAGGGGGCACTTCAGTGGACCAAGATGCACTGAAAATTATTTCAAAATTCTGCAGCATAAACTCAGAACTAAGAGAACAACTTTGAGTGGATTTTTATGGTATTTAACAAGAGATATAAATAAAAATTAAATGCCTCTTCATAACCTCATTAATACGTGATATAGCAATTCTTTGCTTTCATTGAGCAAACAGAAAAGTTCTTTCAGATGTGAAGTTCAGTTGTAAAAAGCAGAGGAGCCTAAGTGTACATGAAGCACAGCATGCTTGAAGGAACACACATATTGTGATTTAGAAAAAAAAGCTCTTTATTTTTAACTAAATGGTTTTGAAAACAAAACCTGTTTCTGAAAAAAATAAATCCCAATATATTGCTTTGGGAAAATGATAGACTAAAAATATGAATGTTTACCAGAAGTGGGAAAAGTAAAAAGGATTTCTAGGTCCTCACAGAAGCTTTTTTTTCCTCTTTTTTGCATCCTATTTTCCTCTGTGAGTGTGGAACTTCAGCAGAACAATTCTTCCACAAAGCACCACAGCCCTGACTGCTCCCAAAGACACCAACATGGAGTATGAGAGACCATAGAAGAAAATAACAGATATTTTCTAAATCCCCAAGTTTAGTCCCTCAAATTATCACATCACATGACCACAACATGAAATTTTTAACTCCCCTGTCTTGTCCTAGTCTCACACCCCATACAAATCAAAATAAGCAATGGCAGGAAAAATAAATTGTCACTATCCAAACAGCAAGAGTTTTGGGGTTCACAGATTGCATGGCAATTACTTCTTATCACTACCTGGTTTGTCTACTCAATGTAATAGGTACAGTCCATGACAGCTGACTCATAAAACTTCGATATTTGGACAGCAATTAGTGTCAAAGATCATGATAATACTTAACAGTTTCCTTAAAAATGTTCTTATGGGTTCCAAAGCATGTTATTCTCTTCTACAACAATTCATCTGCCATTATTCTGAGACCACATCTACCTCCAGTTTCTGATTTCTACATTTTCTGAAGATCTGCTTTCCATTATGCCCAGCAATTCAGTCAACACCCTCGTATTCAGTATTAAGGATGCCTGAATGTCCAGCAAAGAGATTCCACTGAATCCACCCTGCAATAAAGACAAACACATTTACCTGTCATCTGGCATATACAGCTGAGGTTCAGCCAAATTCACTTTGTGCAAATTTAACTTGTGTTAAGCCAACCAAAATGAATTATTATCACAGAACAACTGACAGACGACTAAAAGGTGAAAATAAACATGAGGTTAATTAAATCTTTTGCTGGTAATAGGATGGATAATACACTTTTCTTTTGGCCAGGCTGTTCTTACCAGAATAAGAGAAGCATTCAATATGTTCTGTTTCCAAAGGAAGAATGGAGGCCATACATTTTAAGAGAGTTATGGAGCAGTTCTAGAAACAGTTGGCAGATCATACCAGCACCTAAGGACCGTGAGCTGGGAGAAAATTATAATGATTTTCTGACACAAAATTCCGTTTCTGAAGGAAAAAAAATTCTCTGAGAAGATGCTAAGTGTCCACCAGAAATTAATAAAAGTGTAGTATTTTACTGGCAGTCCAGTTGACTCAGATGTTTTCACCACCTAACTGCCTCAAAACACCTCACTTTGGTCAGATTAAACGAGTATCAAATGCATTTTATGTTAGCTCTCCTGATATGTAAAGTAATCCTGCATCCCTTTTTTACCCTGCCAAAGTACTCAGAAGATAATTTTCATGAACCGTTTTCCACCTGAAATTGTCAGCACTAAAGCACCTGGTCTGTGGAACTGTCTAGAGTCCCTCCATGGTTAATGAAAGGAGGAGTGGCAGTATCATCCTTCTGGATCATTCTTCTTTTTTTTCTCTCCTTCTCTCCCTTCCTACCATAAGAGAGCACCTCTGGGACCACTCTACAAAATATGTGATATTTTTTGGCACATCCTGAGCTGTATCAAAAGCAGTGGGACTGTGACCAGGAGGCTGAGGAAGGTGATTCTGCCCCTTTAGTCCCACCCAGAGTGCTGTATCCAGCTCTGGGACCCCCAACATAAAAAAAAAAACAGAGCTCCTCAAGAGATTCCTGAGGAGGACCACAAAGATTATCAGAGAGCTGGAGCACCTCCTCTATAAAGACAAGCTGAGAGAATTAGGTACTAGCTAAAGGGACTACAAGAGAGCTGTGAGTGACCTTGTACAAGGGCATGGGGTGATAAGACAAGGGGGAATGGCTTTAAATTCAAAGGAGATAGGTTTAGATAAGATATATGGAAGAAATTCTTTACTATGAGTTGGTGAGGCCAGGCGCAGGTTGCCTAGAGAGCTTGTGGCTGCCCCGTCCCTGGAAGTGCTCAAAGGGAGGTTGGATGGGGCTTTGAGCAACTTGGGATAGTGGAATCTGTCCCTGCCATGTCAGGGGATTAGATCTAGATGATCCTTAAGGTCCCTACCAACCCAAACCATTCTGTGATTCTATGAAGCTAAGTCTAAGCAACTTCTGAAAAAGCACATAGGCACGTTTGAAAATATTGCCCTTTATATCTTTAGTGAAAATCATTTTCTTCCTGTCAAACCTAAAAACCAGATGAAAATGGAAAGAACCCTGTTAGGTAGCTAACATAGTCAGCACCACAGTGACTTGGACTGAAATTCCTGTTTTAATCTTCCCAGAGTAACTTTCCTGAACTGTCTCTTTCTGTTGTTCTTCTCACTTTGAATTTAATAGCAGTTCTCCCTGAATGACAACCAAATGCTGTGTCCTACAGAGCTGGCTGTATCCACTCATGCAATTGCCAAGGCACCTACCACTGAGAGATCCAATTACTCCACCTCCTCTTTCATGTTCCTTAGTCACTTCAATTTGCAGCTGCACTTCTGCTAAGGTTCTCTCTTGTTTCTTCCCCACTTTCCTTCTCCTTTCCCTGATGGTTATATTTATCTCTGACCTTCATGCTTTTTGCCATATTTATTTTTTTATTGTTGAATTTCACTCCTCAGTTTCTTTTTTTTTTGTAAGATGGAGCTTGCTGAGCAATGCTGTGGAGCAGCAGCTCTCTTTTCTTCCTCTCAGTGAAGTTCTGCTCTTGCTTCTTTACTGAGAGGGCAGCCTGGCTCCCCTTTCTGGTTTAATATCTGAATCCATACTGCAATCAGGGGTAAGTATACTGATTTTCTGTTTACCATATTGCATCTTCATGTGGAAAGAAGAATCCAGTAAGACAAAGAACCATTTCCAAAGACTGATTGCAGAACCTTAATGGAAATTTTCCTGGAACTTGTCTTACCCTCTGTCTTTCATTTTGTCAATTTAAGCAACATGTCTGATATGATGTGTGTCAGGGATGTGTGCCTTTCCATCCCTGGCACTGAAGGAACGAAATCAGTCAGTAAAGACTATAAAAAGTTCTGGGGTTTAATTATGAGCTGAACTCAAATATCACTGAACTTGCTAAAACCCCAGGGGAAGCCACATAATACAACCTGTCAAAGCTTCAGTCTGATAAAAAAAAAAAATTACACCAAAAGTTAATTGGTGGGAAAAGATAAATTCTTGTGTATTCTGACTCCTTTTTTAAGCATTCTATTTTATAATCATAGGGTGAATTTATCTGATTTTTAAATGGTTAAGATTGCTAGCATGAAATGCAGCTAGCTACAGATGCTCTGGGAAAGCAAAAGCAAGCTTTAGCTGCTTCCAGACAATTTTTTCCCAACAATTATATGCTCAAAACGATGTAATTTCAGTCAAGACAGAATCTACTGATTGTGCTTCTAGTGTCTTTTGTTAAAAAATAACAGCAGCCTTTCTCTACTCTATCCCTCCTCCCTGATTTTCTTGCATGAATCAGATTTTTGGCAAATGGGCTGCACTCTCCTTTTATCTGAAATTTCTCCCCATATGCTGAACAAGATTTAACCTTTTGTACCCATTTATTACATCACCAGGCTCACATCCACTGCTGTACATTGGGAAAACAGGCAGCACAACACTGAACAGAGTGGTAATTATAGCCCTGGCTCCCACCCCAAGCCTTTCTACAAATGTGTGAGGCATGGATCTTGACAAGCTGTCTGTGGCTTAGCAGAGGTGGTCCATGAAGTTCACTTTCCTGTTCTCTTCAGAGGGAATCATCTTGCTTGGTCTAGGATGCACTTGGTGGGGACTTACAAACTGCTGAGGCTGATTCTCACACACGAGCACAACAGCCTTTTTCTCGTGGGCATGGCTTGTCCCCATGTCCCCATGATCCACTGAAGGTGCTGCTCCGTTATAATCAAAATACACAAATTCCTTTGCATTAAATCAAACCAAACATCACCTGCTCCTCAGAGGAGCGAACTGCTACACTGCGAATCAGAGCATAAATCAGCCAGAAATTCACTCAAAGAAGTCCTAAGGTTGGCAGCTGCTCTTGACTCCTGGAACCCCAGCAGACAACGTTGAGAAATTTGGCAGTAAAAAGTTTCATGTTTCAGTTCTTTGCATGACAGCCAAGAATGTGGATATCACATGCACTCACTATAATTTGAACTGTACTGAGTCACTAGATTTGTGAACTCGTATCTTTAATAAATTGGAAATATATAATAGACTGTCTGTCCCCCCACACAAGTCCTTTTTACAGAAGATTCTAGAAATGTACTGCCTTCAGATAGAAAGGTTACTTAAAGGTTTGATACAAAGTCTACTCTCCCTGCCCACGATTCCAGTCTTGCAAAAAATGATCACATCTGAATTCCTTGAGACTGCTATAGCGAGTAACTGCTTAGGTAATTAGGGTTAACTTGTTTCTATTAAATGCTTTGCATACATTTTAGTCCAAACCAAGAGGTGATGAAGGTGATTAGACATCTAACAAAGAATGGAGAATTCAGATATCCAACAGGGAAATCTCTTCAGGAAAGAGATAACTCAAACAGAATACTTGATCATTTAAGAAATCAAATACAAATCATATTAGTTGTAAATTGAAGATGGTGAATTCTTGTGAATACATTTATTTCAGGATAGAGCTGTCAAAAAGTTAAAACTTCATTATGGAAAGCTTTGATTTCTCTAACACATATATATGTCTACCTTAGGTAATAGTATCTGTAAAGAATCCTTAAGGAAACAAAGGATTTTAGCCCCAACATTTCATCTTAACCTTAAGCATTAGCTGGAGTATGGGACTAGGAAGCTTTGCAAAGATTTAATTGACTACCCTTTCCCTATTACTGCTCACTGACAGTTACATTTTTCTATATTCTGATGTGAGGTAAATTAATAAACCGTGAACAAAAAAGATAGCCGTGAATAACCTAAACCATCACTGTCTGTCATTGTTCTTACAGTAAGAGAGGGAAAATTTCAGTGATACATTTTGACAAAATCTGAAATTGCATCTAACTATTCAGAAAAATAAAACAAAAACACAAAGCAAAAGAAACTAAAATCAGGTTGCCCTGGCTAAGTAAACCAGTGAAAGTTTCTCACAGGTATGTGTATACACGAGCACACGTATAAATAAATTCTTAAATTAATTTGAGGCCTTCTGTTGCTAGATAACTGCTGCTTCTACACACAGAAAACAATTGGGAATACTTTAATATAATTAGGGACACAATTTAAAGATTCATTTCCTTATGATTGTATTAATCATACATTTTAAACGGGAAACAGGATTGTTGCTCTTATTTAAGAATTATGCCTTAAAAAGCTGTGCAAAACATGACTTTTCAGAGGTGAGATAAAGGCACGTTTGGCTTTCTGGGCTGTGAGTGCACATTGCCATGTCAAGCTGAGCTTCTCATCCACCAGTGCCTCCAGGCCCATCTCCTCAGAGCTGGTCTCAATCCACTCTCGATTCACCCAGACTGTGTTAGTGCTTGGGAATGCCCCGACTCACCTGCCCCTGGCCTTGCTGATCTTCATGAGGCTCACACACACCCAGCTCTCCAGCCTGTCAAAGTCCCTCTGGATGGCATCCCTTCCCTCCAGTGTATGACTGACTCACACAGCTTGGTATCATCAGCAAACTTTCCAGGGGTGCCCCGGATCCCACTGCCCATGTCACAGATAAGGACGTTAAACAGCACCGATGTCCCAACAATGACCCCGAGGAACATCACTGGTCTCCAAGCCATGAACAACGCCTTTGGGTGTGATCATCCAGCCAACTCCTTGTCCATCTGTCCAATCCATGTCTCTCCAATTTCCACAGCTTCATTCTTTTAAAAAGAGGAAGTACATTTGAATTTCTCACATTACATTTCTCAAATTATACGACAGATATCTTACGCAAATGAGTTAGGCCTTAACTAATGAGACAAGGTATTAATTACTGCAGTGTTTTCTTTATTGTGTGTCATATATGAAATTAGGTAATTGGCTTTTGCATATAAAAATCATCTTATGACCAAGTTAATAGTTATTAAAGTTGTTAAGATAGTTAATTGTTAAATACCTTTTAATTATGAAGTTTCCATTGCTCTCTGTAAACCCACGTAAATCCCNCGCGCGCCGCAGACCCCCGCCCCCGAGCCGCGTGGCGGGGGGTCGGGGTGGGGGGGGGGGGCAGTCAAGGGCCTATCTCTGTTCAGAGACCTTTTTTATTTTAAGAGAATTTTGCCTCAGATTAGCTGAAGTTAACCCAGCGCTGAAGATTTCTGTCGTGGGCACATAGCCAGTTTGGCATCAAGAGTCTCCGATCCTGTGATCCCAGGGTTTTTCTATTTATTTTAAGAATTTGGACACTGTTATTTTTCCAAATTATTTTCCTTGTAATAAACAATTTTTTTTTAATTAAAACAAGAGTTGTCCTTATTCCGGACATTGTGGGAGAAATATTAAATCACAGAGTCAAACATCCAGCCTTAAACGAATAAACTTAGGAAAGAGTACGTGAAGGTTAATTACATCATTAAATTATTAAATTCTTACTTAAACTATGATACTATTTAATATATTATGAAAACATTTCACAGTTTAATTTTGACTACCATAATAAACTAGCCACGGGTGCTGCTTGCAAAGTTCTGACTTACCATCAAGCTCTCCTGCAAGCCTGGATTTTTATGGCTTCTCATACTGTGCATTTCATGAAAATTTGGTATGACATTCTGGTCCAGAGAAATCAGCAGGAGGAATGGTATTGATCACAAGGCCAGGATTTTGCTTCCTTAAAGGATGAGACAATTTAAGATGCATTTTGCAAGGATTAATGACTCTTTCATCAAAATCAATACTTGAAGATCATTCCAGCAGTCTGTGAGGTTGCCACAAGTTATTTATCTGCTTATCTTTGTTCAATATGTTAATAGCTTCCTGGCTTTCTGATAATGCATCTTGAAAGCTGTTATCTTCTTTCTTCTCTTATCAGTGACATACTAGGCTACCTTATCAGTATCCACTAAATAATTTCTTTTGAAACTGTGAGAGGTGAGTAAAGGAAGAAAATGTCAAAAAAGTAATGAAGTGTTTTTCCAGTGTAGAGATTTAGCCCAGTTCTTGTCAAAAGTAGGATTCCCGTGTCTTAACTGGGATTATTTCTACATGTTCGTCAGAAATAGAAGTGAAGAAAAATGTTGGTTTAATTAGTTCAATACTGTTAAAATCTAGGAGGAAAAACCCAATGGCCCTCAGCACTGCACCCAACAGAGGAATCTGCAACAAGCACTGACATGTATGCAGCCTTCAGTTTCAGTCAGTAATTTCCCATACCCACTGATACTGCAGGCTGTGCAATTTCCAACAGTATTTAGATCTTGAGCTCATTTAGTCAGGTATGACATTTTTATAAATGTTATAGGACAACTTCATGGGCTACAGAAAAGTTAATTTCATCCTGCAATTTATAAAGAAAAAAATTCCCTTCCTGTCTTTATAGCAGCTGACACCAGCAGGGCCTAATGAACCTGTTCATTTACTAATACGCACTAATGAAAATGGTGATTAGTTGCAGTCCATCTGGGTCACTAAAGAGTTGATTTATATCATATTTAGAATAAGAGCTCAGAAAACAAAAGTCCTGTACCTATCTCTAGTCTTCAGAATCAAAAGTTAAATCTGACCTTGGGATGTGGGGCCTTGCTTTGCTGTGTTTTCTTCTTTACCTGAAGTACTTGAGGCTCTTCATGGTCATTGAGAATGCCATGGAGAAGTCCAGTTCCAGGGAACAGAGGAATTTAATAAACTAAACAACAAGGAAAACAGAGGAACATTTTAATCCTTTAGTAAATCTCCCGTTTCACTCTTATTGAAAGGGAAATACCTCAGCTGATCTCCATGTAGTGGATCCATTCCTTCACTTGTCTTGTTCAATAAACAGAATGTTAATTTTTTTCATATTTTCATGACACTGAACTAAGATGAATAAAAACCTCTGCAACTTCACACAGCTAAAAACCCCCTCTTCCACTTAGGTAATTGTAATTACTACTTTGATTTTGCAATAGGATGAAAATCTTCATTCTATATCTTGCACAGACTTTAAAACTGGTTTTTTTGGGTAGTCCAACAGTCACAAATTGTTTATTTTACCTTATTATATTGGAAGCTTATGGCATTAAGCCACGCTTATTTAAAAGATCAATGAATTATTAAACTTTAAAAGGGATATTAAATGGAAAAACAATGACATTCATCTTCACCTACTGAATGATCCAAGGAAATGAGACTTCATCTACTTATTTTGGAGACAAAAACTAATGAGGAAACTAATTTTAATTATCAGCAGCCCTTCTCTTTCAATAATGGGGGGAAAATAGGGACACTTTTCTGGAGAACTGAAAATATTAAAGTCAAATGACACAACTGCAAAGGTGTTTGGTTCACATACTTTGAAATTCCATTGGATTGAAGATAAATTCTGGTTTTCATTATTTTTCTACAGACAGGTCTGAAAAAATGTGTAGCATCTTCTTGAGAAAAGTGGCAATAGTAGGAGAGAGAAAGCCCAAAGTACATGACATTTTTCAAGTTTTCCCTGATGAAGTGAATTAACAAACATATTTTCCCTAGTGTTCCATGTGTTAATAAAATGCAGGAAGTCAGCACCTCTTTCTCTCTCAATAAAATTAAATCCATCTATAACTATCATTCTTCATCTGTGGAGTCAGAACAGGAGCTCTGTGAATTCAAAATAGAAACAAACTTCATGGAGAATGATGAAACACTAAATTAAAATATTTTGCATTTTTCAAGATGCAAGATCTTGTTTTTACTTCTTCCCAATACGTTTTGCTCCGGCATTATGTTTGTTCATTAATGCAGTTATCAAACATTGTGCAGAGAATGCACAAGGCAAGGATGTAAGCTACTGATTTAGTATGGAAAGTAGAAGGAAGACAGGTTTTAACTCTGATATAACTGCAGCAGTAAAAAAAAATAAACAAACCTACCTGACTAAATTATCTACCTAATTTCACATGTCCAATAACAATTCTGCTGAGGTACTTTCACACCAGTTCTGCAAAGCACTTGATCGTTTGCCAGCCTGGAAGGATATAAAGAGCCAAAGGGTCCTATTTATATGTTTCAGGGCAGATGCAAGCTTAGGTCCTGTCCTGAGTAAGAACATTACATCCTTGTCTGTGATTATCCTCAATCTTTACTGTACTCTGAAACTAGGCCACCTATTTATTTGCCTAAGATTTTGGCTGGGAACAGAAATACTGTCACACTAGACTGAGTAAGGCCTTCCTACTACATCCTCTCCATCAGCACCCAACACTAGAGAAAAAGGAAACAACCAGACCTGAAACTATCATCATCCTCCATTTATCCCTTTTCGAAAGTCTCTAAAGGTTGAGAGCTCTATATTTAACAATATTTCTATATTTTTCTTAGTGCTAGGTTTACACATTTCTCATTTACATTTTTGCCTCTATTTTTTTGCCCTTAACAGCTTCAAATTCCAGAGCTCAACACTGATAGCATACTGTGTGGTTCAAGAGAAATTTTTTTCCAGTTTTCTTTTTCCAGTTTTATCTCCTTTTCCCCAATATGAAGTTTAATTGTATCTTGTCTTCTTGACCACCCAGGGTAGACAAGTTTGAAAATAGAAGAACAGGCCTGTAAAAAGCAACATTTACAATACTGAATCAGAATGACTTGCCTGGTTCACAAAGATATTTTTATAATTAACTATCCATATAGGTATTCACAGACATGATGTACTGAAAAGCCCAGTTTCACTTTGTTGAATTCACCAAACTGAAATGTGTGTTTCTACTAAATGCTTTGAAGTTTAAAGTCTAACATAGAAGTCAAGTATAAATAAGCAACATCAAAACATTTTTTCTTTAAAGAAAAAAAAAAAAATAATTCCATATATTAAATTGATTCCTGTTCTTAAAAAAAAAAAAAAAAATCACAATAGCAACAAGTTAATGCCTACCTTCTAGTTGAGGCCACCATCCTATTATTAGAAGAGATGAGGTCTGAGACCTAAACAAAATATTCTTTTTACTTCAAATGAAATACAAGAAGCATAGATGTAGACACGCTCTTACTAACATTGCTAAAACTAAAGATTGTTAATTGTATTCCAATCCCCTCCAAAAAATTGAGGTTCAAGTGTGGAATAATCACATAAAAAGAAAACAGTCTTCCATCTGTCTCTGTGGTTGAGTAGAAGGATGAAAAAGTGGATCAATTAAGAGGAATAAAGAAGATCATCTACCAGCATTATTGAGGCAGTGGCACTATTATCAAGAAGATAATCCAATATTGCATTCTGACTGTCTTCAAAGAGGATGCTCTTGTCCACAGATATTTTAAAATAACTAAGTGCACTATCAAACCACAAAACCATTTAAAGCAGAATGCTGAATAAGCCATTTGGGATTCTATGGCAGTGGCAGAGCATTTTAAATTGCACTCATAATATTTTTTCCTCAGGAAATTTATGCAATGTACCTTAATGGAGTGAAGATTGGAATACACAGTAACGAAGTCTGATGAACTGAACACCACTAAAACATTTTTTAACATACTACCAGCATAACCTTGTTTCTGAAAAGAGCTACAACTCTGCATGCAGCTTCATCTACTGATGAACATGCATTCCTATGGAATTTCTTATTAAATGTGCATCATAAAAATTGGTGTGGCAGGACAGAGCACGCCACAAGTTTTCTAAGCTACTTCCAAGAATATTAAACTTCCCCCTGTATCAGAATGTATTAAAATATTATAATAAAATCAAGAATAAACTCTGATGAGATCCCTTGTAAACTATTTTTACTGGAAGAAAGACAATTTCATTGACAGCAAGTCTCCAAAGCCACCCTGGTGTAATAGAAACTGTTCTTTTGTGAATTCTGAGATAAATAGAACAAATAGAAAATTAAAGAGGAAAGAAACTAAAAAACCCTATAAGACAGGAAAAAAACCAAAACATACTCCCACTCTCCAAGCTCCCACTCCCTTAACAGAGTTTCTAATGCTCTTGGGTGCTCACTAGAGCAGTGCACAGAGATCTCCTTCAGGTCAAGTGGAGGTGTAAAATGTTCACATTGACCTCAGCTCTATGATAGTTATGTTCATTAGATCTTTGCTTATTACTCCACAAGAACACATTGAGAAAGAATTGGGCAATCTCTTTTAGAAATACAGAAATTTTTCTTTTAAAACTAATCATGTATCACAGAATTCTGGAATAATTCAAGCTTAATTGTTTCTCTGGAGATCACCTAGCCAACTCCTCCTGCTTTATGCCAAATTCAGATGACATAGTTTAGGACTTTCTTCCATGTGTGTTAAGGAATACTCTGGAGCATTTTAATCCAGAATGAGACAAGGAAAAACAATTTTGTGTATGTGTCAGACAGACTCAGCTACAGACACTGTTAGTGCCTATGGAGTTATCTAAAATTTAGCAAACTCATAAAAGCGTAATTCTAATCTGTTCCTCACCATCGATCTCCTGAAGCAAATCACAGAACACAAATTTTAAGAAATTATGTTCTCACTTACATTTCTGACTAAGCTGTAGGACAAAAATATCTCCCTTGGACTTTTGTACAAAACCTAGTTGGAGGTTACACTGCCAGTAACTTATGCAATTAATTGCAATCATTATGGAATCAATGTCAGTGCTTTGCCTTGAAGTGATGTGCACAGATAAACTAAATGCTGGTTTCTAGAAAGAAACATTGAGATCAGCAACCAAGAAATAAGAAATGCTTGTTTCTCAAGCATTTTTGCTGGAAACAAAATCATCTCAAGCAAGGCTATTTTCACCTTCTCTTTGCCCAGTATCTCTTTGCTACTCTCACACTGCTCTGTTCCAAACAGCTTGATGTCTAATGCACATACATTCAAAAGCTCTTAATCATATCCGTGTATATTTATTTATGTCTGCCACCATCCTAATGAAGTGTCATGGAAAACTCCAGCAATAAGCAATAATCTCAGACAAGAAAGTAAAGTGCTCGTGTTATAGCTTTCAGGTGACACTTTCCATACTGCTTATTAATCTGTCAAAAGCCTAAAGTTGTTTAGTGAATTAAAATAATTTCTCATTCATGACAGTAATTATGTCAAAAGAAATATTTATATTTGAAGTCTTGATTGATTTTGTGCTGAGAGCACCACCTATTAATATATTTATTCTGAAAAATTACTCCACCACCACCAGCAATGAAAATGACCTTGCGGGGAAAAAAGTGAAACTCAAGTACCTTCTCTCTTCTATATATAACATACATTATCACAACAGAAGTTAAATATAATTTCCTTAATGGAAAAAGGATGTCCTTAATTGCTTTATATAAAAATCAATTTAAATAGCAGAAGATGGAAAATGTCAAACCCTTAAAAACTTACTAATTATATTACCAAATATGATTTACCATTTACAGTTCTGTTATTGACAGATTTAGAAGGTAGAGATAATTTTGTGAGTCCAGGAGGAACACTAGTAATACGTGTTACAAAACATATAAATGGTATATAATAGCATTATGTTTTAAGAGATACCACAGTCCAGTGTCTGAACTAAGGCATTTGCCAATGCTCCATAAAACTTTTTCCACTTAAAGATACCTTGGAGCTAGATAAATCACCAAATCTGTGCAGTGAACTACTCAAAGATTTTGAAGACCAGATCAGAGCATAAAAAATCTGGTGTTGGTTTGTCATCTTGTGGGTTATAAAATACACGTGCATATTTGGAAAAACAAACACACATCACTATCGATGCTGAGAGATTGATAGAGGATGCCATGCAACTTTGAAACCCTATCACAGAAATACTGAGCAGCTCTGGTAGCAGAGCTTTATTTCACTATCATTTTAGCAGTCTCCAGATTTAAATAAATGAATGTTTTATATTTAACTGTAAATACCACTGGTAAGGTATATGACCTCAATGGCTTCTACAGGACTTCTCTTTCAAAAGGAAAATACATCATCCTGCCCATTTCTATTAAAATGGCTTCTTGTTTTCCTGTAGCTTTGCTAACAGCTTCTATAATAAAGTCATTCTCCCTAAAACATAGGAACATGAAACCACTTTACAACATGGCAATCAGCAACATTGAACTCACAGACCAAATGTCCCACTTTCATCAGCAAAGGCAAAGAAATGAAATGTGTGATAAAGTTTGAATTCAGGCAAATTTAGATCAAACTATCTGTGAGGTTAAATTCAGTCAGACCATCTTGAGCTCCTGGCAAAAGCTGAAATAAGTCTTCAAATTTGGCCTTTTCCTACGTAAAAGTATATATGTGGCATTACAAACTCAAATAATGAGTATTTTGGAACAGGCATGGCCAAAATAGAACTTAACACTGAAGAACAGGTCTTCTCTATTGTATGGCTCTTCTCTGCCTGCTGGGAATTCCTTCCATAATTAACCTCCCCAAAAACACCACACACATCCTCGCCATTCATCCTCCATGCTTGAAAAACTCAGGCTATGAGCTGAAGAAATGCAATGCAAAGAGCACAGGGATTGAGCCTGTTTCTCATCAGAGAGCAATTCTACAAGGAAATTCAAAGAAATTAAGAATATAGTGCATCTAAGTGTAAAATAAAGACATGTTTTACACAGCACAGCTGGAATCCCACTCTGCCCTGGATCAGGGCTATGAGGGAGCTCATTCACCTGAACTGTTGAAATAACGACTGACTCTCAAATTTCCTATTAAAACAGACATTGAGCATGCATCCTCAGAGGCTTGGATTTTTTTTTCCATGCTCACTCACCCTTTTGCCTTGCATTCCAACTGGATTTTGCCTCTTCTAAAACATGCTCAGGATGTCTACTTACCATCATGTGTGCCTCTGCAGAACTCTTCCTCCCTAAACTTGATTGATGTCTGCCTACTTTTGTTCTCAATTCTCACAAGTCTGAAGCTATAGCAAGGCCAGTGTTACCACACCTTTTAGATCTTTCTCAGAGCCATGGAGAAAATACTATTGCTCAGTCAAAGACGGAGGAAGAATACCAACATCAAGTTTCAATTAGAAAATCCTGGTGCAGTCAACTTTTCTCTTACCTAAGCCCTGCTGACTGAAAGAGTTTTCTCTGACTTATAGTGGAGGAGACAAGGCTTACAACATATTTCATGAGAATGACTAAGCAAGGAGGCTGAAATCAGCTGTAAATCTTTTCTGGAACAAGAGTGAGAGCAGGCCCAGGGTACTGAGGGTGAAACATTATTCTTTTAACTTGATTGGTTTTGTGCTTTAAAAGCTTTTGGGTGAGGGTTGTTGTACTCTTGCTTTACTAGATGCTCTTCTATAACCCAGACATGTCATTACATTCTTTGTTCCCTACAGCAATTTTGCACAGTGATTCAGTTCAAACACAAAGATACTTCCCTTCCTCCCAATTGATTATGTTCTTTACAGCTGTTGATGGAAAAGACTGTCCACCCAGTGATCCCCTGGAGGTGGCACGGCACTCCATAACACTGTCAGTCATCCTGTCACACCCTGCTATCAGAAAAATTCCTTTCACTTCTACCACTAACTGGTTTCCACTTAACTGCTTGCCACAATGTTTTTTTCCTCAGGTCATTCTTGTTAAATTCAGTTCCACAACTGATGAATTAAATGTCTAAGGACTCCTTACTTTAGTCAAAGAACACTCTCAAGTTTTCACCTTTACATAACATCTCTGATCAGATATTTTCTTTCATATGGATTGGAAATAAATGTGTCAGAAATAGGCACCAGAACCACACCACAGGAAAACATGGGAAACTCATCCATTCTCAGAAGGTTCTTTTCCCTGCCACATATGGACTGATTTAAACACAGAAACATGAGGTTTCAGTGTGAACTCTGGTTATTATTTTTGTCTAACTTACTTTAAACACTGATGAGTTCCTCTCAGATGAGATCCAGTTTCTCTCTGATTCAGCTTCTGTCTATGAATTTCTGGAGGAACATGAAGATATTCACTGAACATTGAATTGACAAGAAATGTACCTTCTTAAAATAATATATTTGCCTGTATCTCCATTTTATCATCATTTTCAGCCTTCCTTATTAGACATTATTTTTTGTTGAAACATAGTCAAGAAATGTCCCCTTTGGAATTAATAAGGTTGAATGAAAAAGCAGCAGAAGGGTAGCAAATCATGGCCCTTTACTCCTATACTTACATGAAAAATGTCACACTGTGCCTTGAAATGTCAGACTTATTGCTTAAGATAAAACCCTCTCCAAGAGGAATGCTCTGAGAAATACATCTGTTTTCCAGCCTATTCTTTTTCTGGCTTGTTAAAATTAAAATGAAATGTCATGTGACTGTGTAAATAAAAATTCATATTTGCTTAGAATTGCAAAATGGCAAATTTAAGTCATCAAAAAATTGGACTGTGTGAAGCTTACACAAATTTATGTTCTACTATCATTATTGTCAGACAATAATATTTGAACATAAATAAAATTATAAATAGAAATATACAGCAAAAAGTTACAAAAAAAATTACCAAACCAGAGGAAATTAAAAGCTGATAAATTACATACCATGAAAACAACAGAGCTGACATTTATGAAGAAAACCTATCAGCTTGGAGAACCAATACTGTTACTGATGTTTTTCAAGCAAAGCAGCACGTCACAATGAAGAATGTCACATGTCAAGAAAGAACAGAAGCAGTTAAAATCAAAGTAATTCCTACTAAATAATATTTGGAGTTACTTTGATGGAAATAGATTAGTGATTAGGTTGCAAAATGAGCCTAAAATTATTAAAACAAACTGTTCCTGTTTTTCCCTTTTCAATGTTTTTTCCCTTAAGGAGGAGCAGACTTGAAAAATATTCAAGTACAGACTTACAGACACAGAAAATTTGCTGGCACTTCTAACACAAGGACTAAAGTGCATTGGATGAAGTCAGTGTGGAGCTTTGAGTAACTGGAAGATATTATTTTACAGACTCTTACATTGTGAAACTCTTCAGGACATTTTGGGGGCAGCCTTGGCAGCAGTGACCATGAAACTGGGACTGGCACTGGTTAACATCTTTGTTGGTGCCACGGGCAGTGGGACTGAGGGCACCCTCAGCACGTTTGCCAACACCACCAAGCTGTGTGGTGCAGTCCCACTGGAGGGAAGGGATGCCATCCAGAGGGACTGGACAGGTTTGGGAGGTGACATCTCTTCATTATCAAGTATTGCCTTTCAGCACTGTTGTTCTTATTTCTGTTTCACTATAGTAAGTTCAGTTGAAGCAGGATGCACACTAAATCCTTCTCCTTAGCAAGCTCCTGTGCAGAAGTTTTTACAGGCTCTGCTGATATGGACAGCAGCATTTTTAGTTAATCTCACACTAGCTTTACCAATTTTCTGTGGAGAAATCCAAAGCACAGAAAACTGAAAGCATATTGTTTGTGAAAGCCTCCATATGCTGAGAGTAACTTATTTCTTAGAGCAAATGGCAAAACAGTTGGACCATTTTTCTTAAAGATGTGACAGCCAAATGCTGAGACTGAACAAAGACAGCAATTAAAAAATTGACATAGTGAGTGGGGATGGATATGGTCTATCATTATAAATTAGATTCACACCGAGACTGGCAGGTGACAGACCAGGTTCTCTGTACTTTAAATTATTTTGGAAAAGTGCATGCCAATTTATGTTCTTTTCATATTACTGATGCAATTACAGCTGCAGCATGCAGCTAAGTGCTGAAATTAAAATATGCCTATTTCCCTTTATTGCAACCAGACCATGCCTTCCCTATTTGGACATTTGCAGAACCAGGAAAAAGTCTTCATTATTCTTCCTTCTCCTCCTGCACCTTTCCACCCCATGGTTTCAAACTCTGAATTTGTGCTTTATAACAGAAAATCACAATCTCTATTTACATTAGCAGGGAGAGTCTGTTAGTGTCTCCTATGATAATTACAATGTGTGATTGCAGTCAGTGTTCTCTCTGACTTGTTGCATCACTAGACAATGTTCAGAGGGTTAGTGGCCCTAAAGAAAAATGCTAATTTCAGCTCTGACTCAGTTAATACTTCCTTTCCAAGTTAATTACAATTTTCTTGTTAGTCAAAATTAAAATTTATATAAAGCTATTAGACATTAACATTATGAATAAAATGAAAAAGCTTTTATCCTGAAATAGTAAAGTTCAATAAGTCGGGATAGGTTCTCAAAGCTGAAAGCCACAGCTCATGGGAACACTGACCAATGATGTGTCTTGATGCCTTATCTCTAATTCAAAAATTGCGAAATAAATGCAACACAAATGTTAATTGACCATATTTATTACCATGGAAACAGCAGTTCTTGTCTTTAAATAGCTTTGAAAACACTAAATTATCTTCAAAACATCTGGGTAGACAGGAAACCCCTGCATCTCTGAGTATCTGAGTCAATGCAATGAAATAACTGAGAAAGGTGATTACATTCCTAATGGCAGCTGTAGCCAGTACAGAATGGCTTTGCTCTGAAACAGTAAAGTGAACTGCATTACACAACTAACATACACAACAGGTCATGCCAGACTTGAAAACTTACATCTGGAGTACATATGCCAACACTTGGAAAAACTTCTAGGCACTGGAATAAAAATTGATTTATATTTTGATTTGTGGTGTAATTAAATTTCTAAAGTGCTGCTTCACTTTGATATCTGACAAAAACGTTCAATTTCTTACCTTAACTACATATTTTTGAATGCATTTTATTATGGCACTGCAATAATTTTGGCTTTCTCAGCATTACAAAAATGATGCTTGGTGGCACGGCCTAGTGGAGGACTTGGCACTGCTGGGTTAGAGGCTGGACTCGATGAACTCAAAGGTCTTTTTCAACTTAAACCTTTTCAAGTCTATGAGTCTATGAATAGTATAGAAACAGCATGGGAATATATGAACTTAAGAGCACAAATAGAAGAAGAAAATTTTAGTTCAGTTTTGTGTCTAGCACAATGTCAATTCAGGAAAACTCAAAAGAGGCATGAGTAAAGTGGTCCTTAATTTCAGGTGACGTCTCAGCTGACAAACTTAAATTTTAGGGACATCTGCAACCGGAGGTTGTACCTGGGCTACCTTAGTTTGTAGTTTCTAAATGATTTAGCCTCCACTCATCTGTCTCATCTCTTGCTTTGAAATTATAATTTTGGCTTCTAAGGCTTCCCATGGCAATGCTTTCCATATGAAAGTTAAGTGTTGTGTGAAGAAGCATCTCCTGTCTGAAAATTTTAGAAGCAACCAATTAAATTACTGTATGTGACAACTCTGTTCCCTATTCACTTTCCTTACAGAATTCATTGAAGTCTGCTGCATCTCCTGTTGCATCTTTAATGCAGCTCTGGCTTGAAGCACAGTCAGAGATAAGACTTCACAGGAGCACAGAAGACACGATTTTAAGTCCTAGATCTTTCATAATATAATTCCAGTAATGTTTACCATTGCCTTGGGAGTCTTTTCAGCCTTTCCCGGCAGAGCAGACGTTAGTTGCTCAAAGAAGAGGAAGCTGATTTGCATAATGCCATGTATTAATATGAAAGGTTTTGCAGTTCACTGAAAATTTACTATTATCATAAAAGCTGTTTGGGGTTTTTGGTTTTGTGCTTTGGTGGTCGATGTTTCCTTCCTGTGCATGCAACTGAGATGCACTTCTCATCCATCCCATCCTGTTTCTCCCAAACAGACCCCTAGAAAGCTTTTGTAGACAATTTTATGAAACTTTCATTTTCTAACACACACACACAAAAAGTACACAGCCCTGAAACTTTTTGACTCACAATTCACATTTATACAGTAGTGATGAGAATGAACAAACTAACAAAAACCCCATTCTCTCTCCATTAGTGGATCAAAAGGTTTTTTAGCTCCTTTCCCATTTAATTTCACTTTTATAGACCCTGGTGAAATTCTAGTTTAAGAACACTAATTTTGAAGGCAGAGCAGGAGGAGACTCAGTGCTTCAGTTTTGGAATAAGGGGCAGGAAAGGATAAGGAGATGTTATGAAGTCATTTCCAATTCCTAGAAAGCCAAAACTCTGTGTACAGGAAGTTGGTGCTATGGAAATGAAAAAATCCCTTTCCAAATGAAAATTATAATTTGCTGTCAGGGAGAAGAGTGCAGCACTACAAATTTCAAAAAAAATTAAAGATATGACTGGAAAAATCACTCAGACAAATCAATGCAGGATCACAGGGTCAAAAGGATTACTGAGTGTAATTATACCAGGAAAAAGAAATTTTTATGAGTAACATTGCCTATGAAATTCGCAGTGCTGGGGATATCTGGGAGAAAATGTATCATGGCTTAGTAGTTAGTATTTTCTTTTTTTCTGCTTTTACAAAAGGTGTGAAATAAATTTACTTTAAACAATTATTTTGATTTGACAGTATTATATAAAGAGGTACATTGATGACTCTGAAAGAAGCCTCATGCTAAGAATTCATTTTTTTCCTTTCTTAGCTTCATAGGAGCTAAGACTACCATCATAAAGTGAAACCACTTACTCTTTACTGACTAACTGATGGTAATATTTTTCAGCATTCTTCTCAGGTCGGAATCATGATAATTTTAGAGTTGCTCAAGAAATTAATTCTTATAGCTGCTAGCAAAAATATTGAAAAAACTGAGCATACAACGGCAAATGGAGAGATTTTACCTACAAACCAGTTCATTTTTTTGTGAATGTGATCAGGCTCATAAAAATGGGGTTGTCAGGGACATAACAGCACATAAAGCATTGCTTTGAAGAGTCATTTTTACTGACAGTGTGACTAACAGGTGTGGCAGTGTTTTCACCTTTAGTTATCAGTGGTCTGGTAATGAACGTCCTACCTCTTTAATTAAATGCTTGGTAGCCAGTTACATTTACAACTGGCTTAATTAAATTTCACATTTTCATGTTCAGATCAAGCTTGGTTTTAAAAGGTTACTCTATTCCTACACATGGGTATGTGGCACCCCAAGAAATGTTTGTTTATGATGTTCTGATGCAGATAGAAAAACTCAAAAGCAGCACCATGAAAGTTAAAGTGAAGTGTTTGTCAGCTGTAAGAGATGCAGCCAAATCTAATCTCCACAGGAGTGTGGTGAATGCATTACAATTAAGCACGGAGCCAAGGCTTTGGGTCACAAAAAGCTCCAGATCCCTGTTTCCTCCTCCTCCTTCTACTCAAGTGAATAGTTCTGCCTCCTGTTTGCTTTTTAGAATCCTGTTTTATCAAATAGCAAAGGTAAACACTGCACTTACCCATCAGACAAGTGTTTTCTCTAATAATGCCTCCAATAGGAGCTGCAGTAAAATTTCCATTCCTCTTCCCATGTATTTAGCAGTACTCTAGAAGGATGGAGCAATACAAAAAGGCCTTTTGAAAAAAAATATGAACGTTTAAATAATCTGAAGTGCTAAAGTTAGATAAACTTCCACTTAAGAAGCCCAAACCCTCTAAATACCACTTCCCCTGCAGCAGGAATGGGTTGGATGAGCTGCTCGGCTCCTCCTGTGTGTTTCTCACACCCCAATTTACTGAGGAAGCACTTTGCTGTTCACAGGTGCTGATAGATTTGTAACCCCCGGCACAAGAAGACCGTACTGAGCAACACCTCCTGGGAATGTGAGCGAGGTGCTCAGAGGGGTGGACACCCACAGATGGTCTGAGCTGGGATGGACAGGGGGAGCCTCTTGGATCCGTAACTCCTGGAAGCATGGCTGGAACAGGGATAGCACACCCCATCCCATGCAGCTTGTCCCATACAACAATCAACAGCTTCTCCTTAGTAATTTATCAATTATGTGTGTGTATATATATATATATATGTATAAAAACTCTACAGCTAATATTTTACATTTAAAAAAATTATGTAGGCCAGGTCCAGCAATGTTTTTGGTCAACAATGGGTTAAAAATCTCTCAAGTGCATACAGAGTCATTCAATCCATTTGATAGTTAGATAGGAAAAATTTTGATAGTATGCCAGCACCTTTGGTAAATGACATTAACAAAACATTTTTATGTGAAATGCCACACCAGCATAAGTTCCCCAACAACCTTATTTTTTTAATATATAAAATAAATATCTATTTTTAAATAAATATTTCATTTATGTGGAAATAAAATAAAAATTTGTTCCTCAGATGAAAAAATATCCTGACAAAACAAGTAAGCCTTCCTTTATTTGGTTTAGCATGTGAGACTTGGTTTACTGGCTCAGTGCTTCCAGTAGTCAGTCTGGTCAATGCATACCAAGAACTTTTAATAAAACCTCCCCTCTTTGGGCCCAGTTAATATCGCTATACTCTTGCTCTGTGTCCATCTATATTAGACAGGCAAAATATACTCATTAGTTTACTGTCTTTTAAGTATTAGAACACCATTAACTCATTGCACTGGACTTTGTTGAAGAATCTGTAAGGATGGTTATGCAGCATTTTCCTTGGCCACGCTACAAAAACGTGTTAAATTACAATTCTGGTCCCTAATGGCTTGCTTCTTATCAGAATCATGCCAGGAATTTGAGTGTGTTCAAAAGTCTCTTTGTATCTCTATTTACACAGCTTCTCAAGGCCCTAATTTATATATTTTGTTTTGCCTTTTTTAATAAATGTTGTGTTCAGAAATGCTGGGGTAGATGAATAACCAGATTTCACCCAGATGCTTGTTCCCAATCATGTAATTCAGAGTGCAGTATATGAGAAGCACATGCACTCAGAAGCAAAACTGACTGCAAGTGTTTTCCTAAAGTAGGCCCTTAAAATCTACTCCAGAAATCCACACAGTCCTCCTGGCAGGGTCTCCCCACCAAAACCAACATTATTCCAATTTCATTTTCAGTCCCTCCTAATCTTTTTTTTCCAACTTTCTATCTTACTGCTGACCCTCATGGATCAGTTATAGAACACAGGCAACTATTTTTATCCAGGAAATATACACTGTCAGAATTTTGTACAAATATTTATAAGGACATGCTGCAATCAACTGAAACGCAGCAACTCAGCCTGCAAATCTAGATTTGTGAGTACAGTTCTGAAAACTTAGCTGCTTTTACAGGTTAGTCAGCCTTGTGACCCAACTCACAGCACTGGTCTTTATGCAGAAGCATGAACATAGGTATGAACAAAGAGGCAATGCAGAAATATAATGCAGATTATATTTTTTTATATATATATATATATATACACACACATACACACAAATATATATACATACAGAGACATTTTTACAAGTGGAAATTAAAGCAAACCAATTTTTCTCTTCAGAATTGAATTCCTAATAGACAGAAATTTATGGCAAGGGATATACAGTAGGGAAGAAACATATTACCTTTGATATACTAGTTATGTAGCAATTTTGGATGTTATCTGAAGGATTAGTCTTCATGCAACCTTAAAATGTTAATTCTGAATCTAAAACCCTTTCTCAGATTTATAATCTATCTGCAAATATGCTGTGCTTTTCAATTTAAAGAAGTTTCTCATTGCACGAGTTGGAGCATATTTCCTCAGTAAGGTTACTAATTAATGCACAATTATTGCTAAGAGTCAGATTCCCAACTTCATAAAAACAAAGCTTACTTTAAAGGAGGTTGCTGGGTGTTCTACAGAGCTGTACCTCATCTCTGGAATAGGAAGCTGTATTGCTGAAACATGGCAAGTGTTTGGAAAGTAACATGAGGAAGCCAATTTTTCTTATAGATGTTTGTCTTATACCCACATTGAGATCCTCCAACAAGTCTGCACATTACAGCTTCCTGTGTCCTGAAATTAGGAAGCTGAAAGCACACTCATAAAGTTTTATGTACTTTCCTCCAAAGAACTAGTAGGTATATTGAAGATTTTGTCCTGTTACCCACTATCACACAGGTCAATTTATTCCTCCCAATTTCAATTTATTAAAAGTTTTCAAACAGCTATTTTTTGGTGATGAAATCCCTTTCTTATCCTAAGTCTCATAATATTGCTCTTTTCCACTTGATGCTATAAGTGATCAATAGGGATTTTATCCTTTTTAAGCCAGGATGTTGTCATCAGAGAAAGCTGCAGTTTAAGGCAACACATTCAAACCCAATACAGTGACTCAAAGGAACAAATGTAAGCAAGTGAATACATGCTCACTAGATTAAGTCCTACTCACTTTTACACTAGGAGGGCAAAAATTCATTAGAAATTTGGTATTGATACAACTTTCTGTGTATGTGTATGTTTAAATCTAATTTTTTCCCTATGTGAATAATTTTACTACACATTTGTACCCCTGAAAATGGTGCTTATTTCTGTAAACATCTTGAACCACAGCTGCACGTTGTCATTCAGGAACAGTCTGGAGGAGAATTGTAAATGTTAATCTCATTATAAAGTCTTTCAGCCTAAAAGCATTTTGTAGTAGGCCTATAAAACTTTTCTAAAACTCAATATGCTGCTATGATATTTCCTGTAGAATCATCTTCATTTCCCCTGAGATTTCAGAGAGCTTTCTCTGAACAGCAATCATAGAAGCTGTCCCCAATTAAGTGACTCTGCGCACCAATGGATCCACCCACAGAGAAGCAGGTGCATAAGCAAATAGTTCCAAACTTTGTAGCAAATACAGGAAGTAGTTTTACCTTGTCTGAAGCACAGCAAGGTCTAATAAGGTATTTGCCATTCATTTTTCCTTTCTACCACTTCTTAACATAACTTCTGGCACAGCTGCATGGAATTTTCAATCTAATTTTCTTTTTCTGTTGCTGTATTTACAGGAAGTGAAGGAGTAGCCCAGCTGAACAGTATTCGTTGCAGTTTAAGAGCTAAGAGCACATGTATCTTGCTGAATGAAGATAGCTGAGTATTCCCACCGGGAAAGCAACTCAGCTCCTGGAATTCACTCTGAAGCTGGCAGTGAAAGCCAGATAGAAGAACGAGTTTGCTGTTTGCATCAGAGAGACTTCTGCCCTCCAGAACACCCGTGCTGGTCAGTTGTGATGGTTTGAGCCTGAGCTGATGGACAGCTCGTTTGACATGTGGTGCTTTTCAAAATTTCCATATATAAAGTTGAAGGGAGAGGCAGTTCCGCTCTCTCTGGGGGGGGGGCTGGCATCCCAGCAGGAGGTGGGGGGG
>VZTH01002840.1:1466299-1526754 GCA_013397815.1 Aleadryas rufinucha
GTTTTCCCGGTAACAGCTTTATTTCCCGGGCGGGGGCTGTTGTACTGAGGCTGATACGGTTTTGGACAACCACGGATTGTAAAGGAAACCATCTTTTCTCCTTATTCGATAGAAAGATGTTTAAAATTGTGAATACTGACTTATGAATTATGTGATGTTATCCTTTGTGCTGATTTAGGGAAGAGGAAAGGAGGAGGGGGGTGTGAGTGAAAAGAGGGATTTTGCTTTGATTTTCTTATTATTTTCTTTTCTCTTTTAATTCTGTTAATAAACTTTTCATTTTCTTGATAAGTTTGAACCTGTTTTGCATTCCTCCAAATCTCCTATCTCACAAAAGATACAGAGGTGAACTAAACCACTACATCAGTTTATTCAGACTAAGACCCAGCAGTCTCTGTGCCCCTTCTCATGGAACCTACTCTTCACCAGTGACTCAGTCTGAATAATAGGAACATGAAGAAAGAATGGAATTAGCAGGAATAAAATCCTGTCCCCCTTGGAAGTGACTGGTTGCCTTCTCAGTGACTTCCATGAAGCTATGGCCTTTTTCCCCCTTCTATTTTCATGATTAGCATAAAAACCCCAACATTGTAAAGCTGCAATAAAAGACATAACTCAATATCACATGACTTTTCGTAATGTAGGAAGATGGTCTATCCCCCTGTCTCTGGCAGCTGTGAAAAGGAATGCTTGAACAGGCTCCAAGCAGAAGACACCTTTATAAAGGGTATTTAGGCAGGGTTCTACAATCCTATTTTCTGGCCATTTACTTGACTGGTTTTTTCTATGATTTGATGACCTGGCCTTTAGGAATTATGTTTTGCAAGTCTTTTTCACTACTGAAGTCCCTTTCCTTTTCATGAAAGAGCAGCTGAGATTCTCCGCAGGGGCTTGAAATAGCTACAAGTCTGCTCACTACTTGTATTGTCAATTTGTAATTTGGTGAGGATATGAAAGATACTTATTATTGCAATAATGTGGCTCTTGAAGGCATGGGCTTCTTCACTTAATAAAAAGAACCAAGTCAAGAAATCAATACATGATTCATACTAGTAACAATCTATTTCATATAATGATACTGAATTGCTATCAGAAAACATGGCTATATGATGTGAAATACTAAAGGTGAGAAATAAAATCTATATTTTATTGTGTACAAGAAATTCTTTTACTTGTTTATAATGACTGTTGCTTGAATAAAGTCAGAAATCAGAGTGCAGCTGTTTTGTTACCAAATCACACAAACCTGCCAGGGAAACGTCTAAAAATTGAGTTAATGTATTTCAAATTTTGCTTAGCATGTGCATATTTTTGCTTCCCTACAAAATGATTTTGTTTAAATTCAGGCACCTTCCAGTAAGACTGGAAATTTTGTAGTCACTTATGATTACATACTGAGCCTGCATATTTTTGTAGCAATCCAGAGATGCAGGCATAAACATTTTTTGACTCCTGCACGGAAATGTGATGTTTTGTGGTAATGAAAAATGAACAGTAAAAGATTGTACTGGCAGCCCTTCCAATGGAAATAATTGGCATGATGGCATGGCCCACCTGGTATCTGGCCTTGACAGACTGGGGAAGGACTCTGGAAGAAAGGACAGAGGCAAAGAGTACCGAGAGGAAACCAGACAGAGACATCCATTACAACGCCATAACCATACAATATTAAAAGGAAAGGTAACTAATGCTTCAAAAGCATCAGAAAGGTCTGTGCTCCAGTAATATCTCTGCAGAGCTAGCACAATGTAGCTTTAGCCTCACACAAGCATATATACACACCTTTCTAAATATGCCTCTTCTGCTCTAACTCAATTCTTAAAATCTTGCAAGCATGACGATGCTCTAAACCATACTGGGCTAGGTTAGGGAAGAGAAGTTGACCAGTACTTTTTCCTTATTTGTTTCATAGGACTCAGCACAGGCAAGGGAGAATGTGTACAATTGCAAACTACTTAAATATTCCCCACAGATCTATTTTAAGCACTTATATTTCAATCAATGGTTCAGAAGGAAGCTGCAGTATAAACACATTCCATTCAAACAGATTTGCATATTGATGTCAGTAGTTTGAATCAAACCAATTAGACCATGTAGTTATCTATGGAAAACATATGGCAGACTGATAAAAACCCAGTTCTATGTTTAAAATCTACAGTGTTCCATTAGCATAGCAAAAAAGCAGCTGAAGGAGGGTGCTATTCTTCACGGACTAGACAAACTGATACAAGGAGAACTTCTTGGGCTGGATCCTCAGCTGGCAAAAAGTCACTCTGAATGCAGTGGTGAATTGAAGTGGAGCTAGTCAGTCTGAAAGCAAACACATGCTCATGTAGACACTGAATCAAGCACTGATTTCTCTTTGTTCTCAGCTCCTTATCTGTGAAATGGGGCTATCCCATTTTCTCACCCATTCTTATTTCAATTAGAGCAAAAGTTCTTCAGAAAGAGCATTATCTCTTACTTTGCTTTAAAAAAAACCCCAAAATTGCAAAAGGTCCATCTATGCTGAGCAACTGCCCCAACATGAATAGTGGTAGTGGCACCTGAACCTTTTTATCTCTAAGTTTTCCCTTTCCTGATGGCCTAAAATCTTTCCTTAGCTCATGTTTATCTTCAGCAATAAATCATGTTTTCATTGCATCTCTGCCTCATTGGGGTGCAAATAACAGAACAAGACAAATTAAACTGTAAAACAGTGGCTGAGGAAAGAAATAAAGAAGGACAGATAAATGAATTCATGTGAGAAAGACAACATTGATTCTGAACACCATCTTTTACTGTTGCTGCTTTTCATATTAAAAAGAAAAAAAAAAATCAACTCCTTTGAACAGGCAGCGATTTAGCTATAAAAATATCTGGTCTGCACAACATGACTAATCACCTCATCAGCACCATGCTCAGATCTGTATGTTCTCCTGGCAATAACGATATGCTAAGCATTTAAGCCCATCCTAATAATATGTCCACGGCTCTTAGACTGCTCTTTTACTGAATGAAGCCCCCACATGATTTGTTAGGTGACATCATCTACAAACAATGGCATTGCTGTCTAGAATGAATATCAAATTAGGAAAAAAAAAAAAAGAATACCTTATAATCTATTTGAAATTCAGGCTTAGCACTGTATAAATTAACAATATATGTTAATTTCTTCCCCCCTCCTACACATTCTTCAGCAAATAAGTCACATTCTTCAGCAAGTAAGTCAGTTCACTGCAGATTATTCATTCCACAACTACTGAATCATGAAATGCCAGGAGATGTGACCATGGATCAGGACAACATAGTAATTTTTTAATTATTATTTTCATACACTCTCCATACATATGATTGTATTAAAAAAGGGAGATCCTGGTATCAAAATAATCCACACCTAGACAGCAGTCAGAGTTCAAGGAGAAAGCAAACTGTTGTCTTTTTCTCATTGGTATTCATATAGCAAATGCTGAGGCAGGGAAACTCTGCTAAATATTGTCCTGTCTGTGAACCCTGAAATAGCTTCAGTCCCTCGTGAAGATTTTACTAAGTTTATATGAATTACATTCAAAAGCAAGGTTAGTAATAAAAATAAGTTTTGCAAGCATTAAAACACTTCAGTTAAATTAAAACCTACCACTTAAATGCTGAAGTTAATTAAGAATCACAGAAATCTCTGATGATACCCTAGAAAATAATGTCTCCTTCTCATATTCAAATCAAATACTTTTCCGGACCAGGCAGTTTCCTTTAGAAATCCAGATAAATTTAGAAATATAATCTTTTCTGTTGGAAAAGGTCTTTTAAGAACATTGAGTTCAACCATTAACCAAGCACTGTAAAGTCGCTGCTAAACCATGTCCCCAGGTGCCACATCCGGATATTTTTTAAATATGTTCAGAGATGGTGACTCAACCACTTCCCTGGACAGTATAGTCAATGTCTGAGAGCTCTTTCAATGAAGATATTTTCCCTAATATGCAACCTAAACCTCCCTTGACACAACCTGAGGCCATTTCCTGTCTGTGATGGATGCACTTGACTCCTTAACCAAAGTCGAAGTAGTTTGGTAGAGACTCCAAAGGATGGAAACACCTGAGCTGTAACTGGGCCAAGAACTTCACTAGTTCCAGTTTGTTCTCTGAAAAGCACAAAGGAGCAGAGTCACCCACCGAACAGCTACATAAAGAACTGAAAGTAGTGTCCACAGAACAATCAAAGCCTGTATGGAACTATCCATGTGGCTCAAGTGCAGGTGTCTGCTTAACAACTTCCCGAAAAACAAACCTGGTTGCTTATTCCAGGTTGTTTCAACCTCTTGAATCTCATGCAATTGATGCTCAGCAAGAAAAGTGCTAAATCATCTGCCTCTGGGAAAAAAAAGAATAGCAAATTTTATCCCAGGTGCTTATTGTTCCCATAGATTGAATACTCGCACAATTGTTTTGGTGTTGGTGTATAGTGTCTATTGAATTTAAAATTCACTTAACACTGAATGAACTGAGAGAGCAGAATAAATTACCAAACAAGCAATTGAAGATGGGTATACTGGGGCTCTGGGAGTGACCCATGTCTCTTTTGTGCTATTTAATATCTTTGAAGGCAGCACGGTTGTGAAGAACAATAACAAAACTGTTGCATAGACTGGCTTGGATCAGTGGTTAGGCTGTGACCATTTTAATTTGGGTAGAGGGAATTGTATACAGTTGGAAAAAAAGGGAAAACAATCCATGTAATGTGGACTGAATTTGGAAAACAGTAAATCCAGAAGTGAGACTTGGAAGTTGAATCTCGATAAATTTAAGTTGGATTAGTATAAAAGTTCAAATGTGTTGTGTCTTCAAATTTGAAACTGTCTTCTAGTAAAAGCTGTAAATTCTTACTTGGGCACTTTAAAATCAAGATGGGCTCTATGTTGTATTTGTGCTTTAGTCCTATACAATGTAATAAGTGTAGTGAGTGAACAACCAGGTGACTAAGACAGGAGTTCTGCCCCAGCTCTGTGTGTTTTTCTACAACGGGTGAAGTACTGCATCCCTCCCATGTCTGACTCTATCACTTCAACTTCAGAAATACATGGCTTAAGAAGTTCAAGAGTCTGTCAGAACTCCATCTCATTGAATTGTCAAAACCAGTGTTCACTAATACAGCTTCCCACTTCAAAATCTCTCCCATATCTGAAGGCAACAATTTTGCATCCTTAGATTAAAAAGAAAAGCTAGAATTTTATTACTTCAACTTAGGATGCAAAGAGAAAACATAATCATATTTACACACATAAGCAGGCAACAATTCACATGAAATTATCTTAAACATGTATGTAAAACAAGGAGAGGCACCAGTCTGGTAATTTTTTTCTGGAATAAAGTAAATATATCAAGATAAAATACAATTATTAATCTGAAATCCTTCTTTCATAATTTGTCACCAAGAAAACAAGAAAGCAAAAAGGAAAAAAAATCCAAGAAACTTATTATTTTTTCAGTGCACACTTTATCAAATACACCTTCCTAAAATCTTGTACTCCTCAAAGCAGTAGCACTTGTTTACTTTGAGTGTCAGTATATAAAAACCTGCAGCAAACGTGAATTTATTACAGACTAATGTTTACAAGGCCATGTACTGTCCTTGTTCTCTAGAAGGAGAATTTGATGTCAATAGAAGTAAAATTGAAGGTCACTCATGGCTCAAATTGCTGCTGATGCTATGTTGCAGGGATTTACTACTACATTGTTGACCTTTGCTTTCAAAGTCTTATTTCTTGACCATAAAAAAAAAAAAAAAAAAAAAAAAAAAAAAAAAAAAAAAAA
Source organism: Aleadryas rufinucha (assembly GCA_013397815.1). Classification (NCBI taxonomy): domain Eukaryota; kingdom Metazoa; phylum Chordata; class Aves; order Passeriformes; genus Aleadryas; species Aleadryas rufinucha. The sequence goes on from VZTH01002840.1 coordinate 1,472,089, forward strand.
AAATCAAAGCTGTTACTTTGAAATGTAATGTACAAGGTGTTAAGATATAGAAGTTATTCTTCATTAATGAAAGGGGGAAGGAGGGGGAGAAGGACACAAAAACCCCTCAACACCTGAAACCACTAAACAAGTCTCAAATGTGATTGACTTGTATAAAAAAAGGCAGTGGCTTTAATTTTGGGTTCAGACACAGATAACGAGTAATAACGTTCTCTAAATTTCCACCACAGCTCATAATTTGTCTCAGTTATGGCAAAGTGTGTCATACTGAAGCCCCTCCTTACCTCACATTTCATGGCTTCTTGGATACAGTGCAATATCACTGTTAAGGGCTTCCCTGTGCCACCATCCAGGAGCCACTCTGGCAGCCACCCTCACACCACCCCAGGCTGTCACTGCTGGGACAAAAGTCACAGTGGCGGCTCCAGTGACCTGACAAGTCCCCATCTGGCTCCCTGCACACCCCACACTCACAGCCAGACCAGGTTTCCTTACCAGGTTTCCTGCAGCAGAGTGTCAGATGCCCAGATCCTTTAATCAATTTAATTCTGGTGCAATAACTAAATAAAAAAATACCAGCTCAAGATGTTGCCTCGGAGAAGGGACTCAGAACTCCTGGGCTTTTATCCCCTCACTGTCCTAACTCCAGGAAAGTCTGGGGTTCTCAGCTCCTGCTCTGTCTCTGAGTGTCTTCACCTGGCTGAGCCACAGGTACCCTTTCTTATCCAAAGGGTGACAATTCACAGCCTCTTGTCCCAGCCCCCTCCCAGAGCTGACGCTGCAGCTGCAGCCCGACCCACCTGCACCGAATGGATTCCTCAAGAGCCACAATGTATTCTGAAAACGTGACAGAGGTGTTGTCAAGTGAAACGCTTTCAAAGAATCCGAGGCAAGCAGAAGCTGTTGCAGGTCAGGTGGAACATTCGGTCGGGTTGGTGGAGGGAACTGGGAGGACAAGATTCCCAGTGTTGCTGAATGCAGAGTTTGAGCACTGCTATAGCAGAGGTTCTGTTTCATGGAAATGCCTTTGGATATCCATGGCAGCTGCTGCCTTGAAGTTCTTTTTGCACTCTTCTTTTCTTGGAAGCTCCCTCCCCACCCTCTCTGTTGGAGCTCAGCTGTCTGTGGAGCAGCTGCTGAACGGCAGAATTTACAGCGAAGGACATTAAGTAAAATCAGAATTTATTTCAGATACCCTCCTGTTCTGTGCTGCAAATAGTGGCAGCTCAGACATGTTTGGGAAGGGATATAAAAGAACTCACAAAGGGCTGCCCTCAACAGAGTCAGCAGCTCCCACATCAGGTTTCAGATCCACATACGAGGGTAATATTGAAAAGATGAGTACAGTCTACCATCAGTGCATCAGTGACATTTCAGTCTCAGATGTGACAGGTTGAGCTCATTGTTATTCTTCATTAAAATATCTAGGAGTGGTTAAATATGGTTTAGAATTGAATTTATAAAGTTTTGTAGCCCTTTTCTTTATATTTTGTATATAAGTGCCTTGAGTCTTGGATTATTTCTTTTTTAATTTGCCCATTAATACTTTTTTGAGTTTTGTTTTTCTTCTTTCCAGTTTTTGAAAGGCGAGCATATATGAAAAAATTACAAAGTGCAGTCTTATCTTCATGGAGCCAACTGATCAATACAAATTGGAGCATGAGGTGTCTCAAGGGCAATGATCTCTGATAGGTGCCTTGAGATAAACTATGAAAGCTGAATCAGCAACTCCTCCTGTTTCTGCCCTAATTGCATGGAAGGTGCATCAACAAAGAGCATCAGCATCTGCTGGCTTTGGAGATCGTTCTCCCAGAGAGGAGGAAGCAGAAAACTTCTACTTATATTTGCAGAAAAAACCCATATAGAGTTCAAAATGAAAAATACCTTCACTTTAGCTCTTGCTCTACCTATGGTTTCAGAAAAGTTAGGAAATCTGCCTGTAACATTACTATTTGCATCAAACAGAGACAAGGGTATTGTGCTGCCCAATTAACCTGATGAAATTATATCAATCAATGCACTGAAATGAAAACAGACATGCAATTAGGTTCTTGTTGCATAGTATGCCCCATAGTTTTAACCATTTGCTTCATTCAAACGCATGGAAGAATTTGAAAATGAAAGTACCAGCTAATGGTTTTAGAACATATTATCCAAAATGTCTGACATTCATGATGCAACAAGATTAGACAGAGAGAAGGCAGAAGTTGCTTGTCCCCGCTGTCATGGGAAAAATCAAGTGTAGCAAACATTAGAGAACTTCATAGAAACATCTTGTTTTCAACATCATAAATAAGAATGTGCATGAATTCCCCCCAGCCCTGGGTGAATGTGAGAAAAACAGTGGATATGTGTTGAGTGTGATACAGAGACAACTAAAATCCATTGAGTACTCTTGTCTTAATGCACTTTTTAAGCATCTGGGCCTTTAAAACTGGCAGAAACATATATTTTCCCTCTTGATGTTTTATTTTGGAATTGGCAAGAGATGAAAACAGTGGAACAGCTGTGGCTCAAGCTAATGAATATTAATTTTCCAATACAATCACTTGTCCATGCACACATTCATGCTTATGGTTGCACTGCTTTATGCACTGTTCTAAAATATGCTTGAATAAGGCAATGTCTAAAAGAGTATATGCAGACAGAATGGGAAGTATCCTTTAAATTCCAGACTATGAGATACAGGACAGAAACACAGCAAGGAAGTCAAAGAAAACCCCTCTGTGGGGTGTGTGCAGGTGCTTAACCTGCTAATTACTCACCACACGTGGAGGAACTAATGGCACTCCCAGGACAGCAGGGCTGCTCATCACTCACCTGCTCCACAGCCCTGCTTTCCTGACACAGAGGAATGTGGCATAACCAAACATGGCAATTCACAGCACTGTGTTTGAGCAAAAAACAGAGGGAGGAAGCATCTCTACCCGAAAGACACTTCTTATCTGAGATTGCAAACAGTGAAATGTCACTTGGTGTTTCGGGAGAATGCAAATGTACATGAGCACGTGTGAGAAGAACCAGTTCCAGGCCATGTGCTGGACTTCAAAAACCTGCAGTTAAATTTATCTTTCACACCTACCCACCACCATCTAACTACTTCAGATATAAAGCAATGTATTTCCAGGCAGAAACTTTGGATAACTGAAAGGAACCTGATTGAGAATGTTGACTTTGGCTTAAAGGAAATAAGTATATAAAAAAGATTAGTGTCAACTGACATGAGTAAATATGACTTCTACTGAAAAGAAAATACATTTAAAAATGAATGTTCTATACATCTAACAGACTTGTAGAAATATTTTTTCATTGCTTATCTTAGTCATGCAGTTTCCCATAACCATTTTAAAATTGGCCAGATCTCTGCAAAGTCTGGTAATTTAGAAGCAATTCCTATTTATTTTTAAGTCAAATCTCTGTAACTGCCCTGTCCTTCAACACTTTAATTAGAGAATCCCAGCCAATGAGCAAGTTTTCCTTACATAAGAAATGTAATTAATTTAGCTATAAGTCAACATCAAATTTGTATGAGGTTTTTATCTTTGCTTGCTTTTATGTAGTCCTCTGTGATAGTCTGTGCTCTGACTGAAGAGGTTACAGGGAAAGCTCTGTGTTTAATGCACTCGCATGAATAAAATTAGAAACATCTGGTGAAAAGACACCTGACTGAACACATGCAGCAAGCGGTGAAGTCTCGCCTGGGGAAACTGCTCTGTGAAGAGGGGTTCTCTCCACACTGTATCCCTATCACACAGCACTGATGAAGCCAAACTGCTTTGCAGTATTCATGGTAACTTTTTAATAGCAGGGCTTTGCTGAATCAAAATTATTCTAATATGGAGGGCCCTCAAACAACTAAATACAGCTGACATTGTGCTGTTGGGTAAAATTTCCACTTTGCTTCTTCTTGCATTTACCCCCTGAATACATGGCATGGCAGTGATCAAAGAGGCAATGTTGTATTCTATCCTGTTTAAAAGAGGGGGGGAAATGTGGTCTCTCCACAAATAAGTTTTCAGCCTACTTCTCTTTTTTTTTTTTTCTCCTGGATTTCTTTTTATGTTACCCATTCCCCTATTAAGTTGCATTGTTTCCCAGATGTATTTACAAGATTCTCTCAACAGGTCATTGAACTCCATCAGGCTGCTGTTCTGCCTCTTTTCCAGTTTATTGATGGAAATATTAACTAATACTGAAGGCATTTACAGATCATTTGATACCTGCTTTCCTGACCCTGTATGTCAGATTTTCTTACAGTATATCAGGAATATCTCCTGGAAAAAAACCTTTCTGCCTTGGTAACAACAACATCAATAGTTGGAGGTCTTCATTCAGTATGAATAAGCCACAGCATATGTTCAGTTTGATCATCACTGCTTTGACCTTATTATGCTGTATCTCATTATTAACTTAAAATGCAGAATCCTTCAGCATATGGTGCACTAGGGCTTGCAGCAGAGGGGGAGAGTTCAGGACTATCTCTCCTTTATACAGCAGCACATTTGTAATATCTGAAGGCACAGCAATGAATCACATTCCTTCAACAGCAATGCAACATGGACCTGTCATCAGTGCACTACAATGGACTTGAATACAGACATTTCCATCTGAAACCAGCTGCAACAGCCATGGAAGGGCTGGGAGCTTGTGTGCAGTGGTGCAGCTGTTGGGAATAGAGGATGGACATCAGGCAGTGTTACAGGGATAATACATCTCTTGTCTTTACCTAATTTTCTGTCTACTGATGACAATAGGAATAAAGGAAAAAAAAATCCCCTGAAACAAACAAATACCCCCCAACCACCTATTCTACTCAGCTCTAAAAATAACACATGCAATGAATAGAGGCATTTGTTCATTAAATTCCTTTTCATCTGGTACAATCTTCTCCCTTTGATATTGAAATGTGGATGAATTTATCGTGGTTTTAAAGAACAGAAGAAATAGTAAAAAATATTCTGATGGTTATCCTGTTTTAAATACAGAGATGATCACTAAGGTGCCACTGATGCCTTTTCACCATTTTATGTTTTGACAGAAGACCCTCTAGCTGCAGAAAAGTAATTCATTTCCAAGCTCTATCAGTCCTCACTTTCTTGTCAAATTTCCACAGAGACAATACACTGTGGTGCTGGTTTTTATGACATGAATCTCTTCCACTAGTAACTATACTGAGAGAACAAACTTATTTCACACAGGCCATCAATCAGTCTTAGAGAGCAAAACCTCACAGTTACTGCTTTGCCAGTCTGGCCTGTAAGTAGTGATTTAAGGAAAAAATGTGGAATAACATTTCCAGCTCCCTGGGCCAGCCAAACTTCTGTTCAAAACAAGCAGAAAATATTTCCTATGAAAAAGCATTGATGAAGGATTCAGCAGAGCTAGTTTCCTCATGTCTGTCAGTTAGCTGCACAGTAATTCTTATTTATCTTGTCCATTAACAGGAGCAGTCATTCACACATTTCTATCAGCAACAGCATTACGAGATATAAGTAAACTAAGCCTGACATTTTCTAGAGGATACAGGGAACAGAAGGTTGTTTACTAGACTTTGGTATTGATAAAGACATATTCCCAATATTCTATTTTAGTCTTATGGGATGCTTAACCATCTGTCAAAGCGCAAAATTATGCAACACAAGTGATTAAAAAAAAAAAAAAAAATTCCAATTTGCAGCATCAGAAGCTTTAACAATGTTTTGGATCACTGCATTTCCATCACACTGTAAATCCTGTGTTTCTATAATGAAGAAGGCCCTTGGCAGGACTGAACAATGTACAAATCCATGCAAACAGATGGGGTGCAGCTGAAGGTCCCAAGGAAGCAGATTTTCACAGGGCATGGTGCTCAGAGACTTTCCTACGACTGGAGAAAGATATATAACCCATTTTTAAGACAAAGGAGGAAATTATGGGAAACATCAATCTGTGGGAAAATTATGCAGCGAGTCTTCCTCAAAGTCATTTCTAATCACAAGAAGATAAACAGAAGAAGAAAGTGACAGTGAAAAGCCAAAGTCCAGCTGGTGGCCAGTTGTGGCGGGACCTCTCAGGGACTGACACTTCAATACCAGGCCCAGTATTTCTTGAGTTTTTTATTAACAACCTGGATGGTGAGCAAGGGAACACCCAGTTTGCAGATGGTACAGAAATGGGGGTAGTAGCTGATAGATTGAGGGTTATTACCTCCTGATTGGCACTTGAGACTTCAGCTGGAATATTTTGTCCAGAGCTGAGCTTGTCAGTGACACAATGCAATGAGTGCAGCACAGCCAAGATGATCAGGGCCCTGAAGCAGAGAGTATGGGTTTGTTTAACCTTAAGAATACATGAGCATGGAAGCACTTGCACCTGGCAGCACTTGTCCCAGTGCTTCAGCTTTCAAAGTATGTTTTCATTATTGAACCTGTAGGGTTTTGTCTGGCTGCGAGCTATTTTGGTATCCACAGCAGCATTCTGCCCATCAAGAGAAATGTCACATCAAGGAGGAAGAGCAGCAATTACATTCTGAGGGCAAGTACCCACAACAGTAAGAAATGGTCATCCTTATACTAACTGCTTCAAGAGTATACTTATTGCAACTAATAATAGAGACATGTCCTCTGAAATGTAAATATGCTGTATCTTAAACTGTAATAAATTAGTAAAATGCTATTCAGCGAATCAAGCATGTTGTGTGTCAGTCTTCACAGTTTCCAACAAAAGTGGACATTACTGGGAACAGACATTATTGTTTTCTAAACAGAATTGTTGATAACATTGTTTAACAGACACAGGATGATGATTATTGTAGGTTGGGCAGGCTGAGCTAAATCTCAGTTCTTGTTGCTTCCATGCCAATTTACTTTAGATCTCTTACTGTAAGAGCCCTAACAGGAGCAATACCACAGAATCAGCATCCCCTCTGCTATACCCAAAGAGATCCAGGTGCCGGTACTGAAGCATGAAGATGTTGCAAGTGCACATATTTGAGCCCTCTCACAGAGGCACAAATGAAATGTGTGCAAGTTCCCTCCTCAGAAGGGACCTACTGACTGTGCCCAGCATTCCTGACCCCCTGCTGCCCCGAGGCTCTGCAGAGAGCACAGGTACCCCAGCACTCACCCACCTGCCTTCATTACCTCTGTCTGTCACCAGTTCAAGTGTCTTTCACATTATGAAGATTCATTATTTCTTTCCAAGAGCACTGCAGATAAAGCTACAAAGGGCAGGGCTATCAATGCTTAAGCCTTACAGGAAGCAGTGCATAACTAGAAGTGAGGCTGAAACTGTGTATAACTAGAAAGGACACAGTCCTGTAATATTTGCCTGATATTTGCCTACCTCCTCTTTTTTGGGGACAGAAGCCTAACTAGATGACAGACTATTGTATAAAATTAGCTCTTAAGGTATTCTATATTTGAGATTTCTTCTTAAAAATGTATCTTAAAAAAACCTTGGAAACTGTCTAAGATCTAATTTTAAATAAACTTTGTATGATCCCAAATACAGACCACCTCAAAATGTCTTATTACTTAAATTGGGCCACTGCCATAATAAGCCTTCCTGTAGATAAAATGGAGAAGAGGAAAGATATTTCCTATGTTTAGCAGAAGTTTTTACTCACTCAAAAATAGGTCTTTGCTTCTGAATAACCTCAGAAAATAAATATACATAAAACAAAGCACATTAATTCGGTAAGAAAATTGAAATCATCCATATCTAATATGTGCAGCTGATTTTGGATACTGCAAATCAATTTTCATCAAAAAAGGGAGAAAAAAGGACATTTTGGTCTGTCATGATTTTCATCTACATACATCAGTTTCAAATTTGAGAATTGGACATAAAGCTGAACACCACACATTTTTTAATCTACTGTCTGTAGCTCAAATTGTTCTGTCATGATCTGCTCACTGCACACCACACAGTCACCTTCTTTGTAAATTATGGTATTTTGGTTATATTTCCTTTTTTTTTTTTTTTAATTTTAAATTCACATTACCACCTTGGACAAATGAACAGCCTTTATCTTCTGTTGGAAGAGTAGTTCAGTGCAGTCACACATACAAACCTGAGGACAATGACAAGTTTATTCCGATATTTTTGTCCCACCTCTTTCAGAAAAGAATAGTTTGCAGCTCCTATTCAGCCTGCCAGACAATCAAAATGAAAATGATTCTTACTGGCACACCTTTCTCTGGGTTTGAAAATCCTACTTTTATATAAGTGTATTTTTGATATATACTTTAACTTTTGCTAATACAGGAAAATATGAGGCTGATTTTTAATTTCAAGTACTTTAGCTGCATTATCTTGGCTGATCAATAAACCTTTAGAAACCTGGATATCTGACCATTCAATCCGCTCTGTTAAGTGCCTCATTGCATAATCCTTAGCTGAATACTGTGTGAGAACTATAACACTAATAAAGCAGGTCATGTAATTTTGCACAAACATCATTTTCTAATCATTCTTCACATCACTGTCAAGTCCTGAGATCAAGCCCGGATCATTAAATCTGCAAAACTACAATGAGAGCACGTGCTACATCAGGGCAGAGAAAGAGAATGAACATCAGACTGCCCCCAGCTGTCTGCCAGGTGCTCCACAAACACCGTGCCTGGGCTACCAAGAGAAGCAAGGGCCAGAACCCTTTTTCCCTCCCAGTGAGAGCACCATCAGCTCAGAGGGCTCCCTGCTCCTCTGCACTGCAGAGATCCAGGCGCAGAGAAGCCGCATCACGGAGCACAGCAGCTGAGACGACATCCATTACCTCCTCCCATAACAACAGAACATTTTGCTTTCCACCCCGAGGGTCATAATTTGCAGTTATTGCCACGCTGAGATCTCTGCTGCAAGTGTTTGGAAATATAGCTTGCATATAATGGGTTCTGATACCTTAGTGAGGCCCCTCCAGGACTCCCAACAGTACAGCATGTCCTCCAGCAATTCCCAACAGCTTCCCAGAGCCACGGGTCCTACAGCGTGTGGGGTTTTATTCTCATCTCACCTCTGCGTGCCTGAAATCAGTGCCTTGGTGCAGGGGGACCAGGCAGCTCCAACTAAAGGTAGCTATAGAAAAACAGAACCATTGAGGTTGGAAAACACCTCCAAGATCATCAACTTTTGACCGAATACCACCATGCCCACTAAACCATATAGTCAATGTCACTTCTACTGGTTTTTCTGAACACTTCCAGGGATGTTGACTCCACTTTCCTGGGCAGCCCATTCCAATGCTTAACCACTCTCTCAGTGAAGAAATTTTTCCTGATATCTAAGCTGAACCTCCCCTGGTACAACTTGAGGCCATTTCCTCTTGTCCTGTCAGTGGTTGCCTGAGAGAAAAGACCAACCCCCACCTTGCCACAACCTTTCAGGGAGTTGTAGAGAGGAAAAGGTCTCCCCCGAGCCTTCTTTTCTTGGTACTAAACAACAACTGTACCCTCAGCCCTGTGCTGCAAGTGGGGCAGCTTTACTGTGGCTTGGGGCTTCCTCACCCTTAGGGAGGGCTGTCAAACAGAGCTGTTGTCTTGCCACAGCACAGTCCCCTCCCTGGTCACTGCTGCCCTCAGCTGCACCCTGCACAAGAGCAGGACTGACACTTCTCTTGACTGACAGTGCACCTTCAGACTCCTGGGTATTGCCATTTAGCTGCTTGCTGAACATAGTGGTAAATGCCATCATTACCTCCTGAATTCAGGGGAACTGAAGGGGAAATCCTCTCTTCCATCTTCTAGGGATCACATCAGCACTACAGGAGACAGGAGAGAGAAAGATGAGGAGAGAATAGCCCCATGAATTTGATTTCTATTCTATCTCCAAGATAACAGCCAGTGCTGTATGAGTTTCAGGGGAGCACAGCAGGGAAGAAAGCAAGCACACCCTGAAATTCAATTGAAAGACACTGGCACAAAAATGATTGTATTTTATTGACACTGGCATTCTGTCCTGATTTCATTTCTCTTTCACTTTGGGAAGCTGCTCTTGCATATTGGAAAGTGAACATAGTGTGAACATTTGCTTTCTTGCCCTTCCAGTGTACAAAGGTTTCTCACATCTCTTCCCTTTTGGAAAACATTTTAAAGCAGGAGTGCTATAGCCCTATCTCTTCCCAGGAGGCCCAGCTCTCCTTTGTTAGAATATGTGCTGGGTATTTTTTCTGGGGGTAGTGAATAGAATGTAACCTACAACATCTGCTAATGGCTGGAAACCTACTGCGCCTCTGAATTAGATTCCTATGACAGATGAGATGTGTCTGAAGGAGGCTGTTAAAATGGTCCAGCTATTATTTTTTTAATTTACAGAGGTAGCATACACAGTTCTTCAGATATATTCTGGTAAATTTTTCTGGAAAGAGGTGAGACTGGCACAGAGAGGATGAAGGCACAGGGAAAGGGATGCTCATGGCTATTTCAGTATCTACTTTCACTGTCACACCCTAGCAGGATCTACAGCAAGGATCTGCCCTTGCAACAAGGCTTCACATAAAGACAGTTCAGTCCCTGGCTCTTGGACACCTCTATCTCCTTTTAGTGGGCTCAGAACACTGAATTTTTTCTGTTCAGTCTTCAAGGTTATTCCCAGTTTTCAAACCCATTTGGTCAGTAAAGTAGAAAAAAATAAAGCAATTTTGTCCAACAGTTGCTGGGCTTTCTAGGAGCCCCCCAGTCTGCTGTGGTTCATAGTGCAGGCAGAAGATTGTTTTGCTTTGAAAATTTTTATTTATATTTATATTTTTATCCTGCAAGAATTACATATTATGGAATTTTCACCAAAAAACCCACCATAAACCCCCCAGAAAACCTGAATTCTAAACAAAATACAGCCCCATAACATGCACATTGTACAGTGCATTTTTGAGGAAGGCAGTAGAATTTGCTGACTGGGATTTTAAAAAAACAAATAAACAAACACCACAACAAACCACAAAAACCAACCTCCCTCCCTACCCCTCCACAAGCAAATACATTCCTAAAGCTTGGAACCAATATCCCCATCAACTTCAGTCATAAATAAAAACTGAGTGAGGGACAGACACAACCCTAACAAAAAAATTATCCACAAGTAATTTCAAAAAATTTAGCATAAAATATAACTAGATGTCCTACACTCGGATACTGTGGATATAAGACTGATTTTCCAGGAATTTTCAATCTTTAATTTAGAGAAACACTCACATCATGCACTCCCTCAAGTCTTCCTGTTTTTTCAGCCTTATCCCCCCCAGGTTCAATCCTCTCTGGTAGAGACTCACTTGTGCCAAGGTGTAGCAATCAGATGTTCTGTAAATACAAAGAGAGTAATCCTGTGCTCATTTTCATTCCCAGCTCCCCAGTTTGTACCAGCAGAAGTGTGTCTGCAATTTCCACTAGTTCCATTAATTTGGATTTCTATAATAAGCAGAAGATAAGGCATATAAATTAAGTATCTGAAACTATGGGTTCCAAAGTTTGATTTTTTTCAGCTGAAGTAAGCATTTCCATGCACAGCTGTTTGGCCTCCAAACCTCTTAATTAAAACCTTTTGGGAGGATAATAACATTTGCCATTCAATCAAACACTGGAGAATTTTACAGCTGATACCAAATGTTATATGATAAACTCAGAGTTGAGTTTCAAAGCATCACTGGCAGTAATGACAATTAGAGACAGAGTTGATCTAAAACTCTCAAGTAATAAGTTTCTCACACTCATTACTGAGGAGGAAATATTTTTATAAACCAGTGTGGGACTTTTTCTAATGTCAGTATAAAAGCTAATTCATGTGCAGTCTAGCTGAAATTTAGTGAGACCTGGGCATTAAACTCTGCATAAGCAAGTCTGTGCACCTGCTATGGGAAACATTTTTTTTAATTGCATTCTGAAATCAATAAAACCCCACTACTTTCAAAATAAGCCCAAATCAACCAACCAAAACCAACAAAATACCCCTAGCACACCCAAAAAAACAAAAAAAAAAACCAACCCCAAGCCCCCCAAAACCACCACCAACCCCTCCCAAAAAACAAGAGAAAACCATCAGTGAGAGGGTAGATTTACACAGAAAGTACAAGCTCTGACATACCAAAAATAATGCCACAATTTAAGGATAAAATTCTACCATTATTGTGCCTATTTTACAATACACCCTGAAAAAATGAAACAATCTTTTAATTATTATAAAATTTTTATAACACCCATCAAAGCTTTTTAAAACTTGAACACCATAAAGCTTAGGAGTTGAACCAGTGAAATTAAAACTTTGTTTTCAATATGTTCTTTGGGAGCCTGAAGGCTCTGGAATATTTGTTTTAAAGTGTGCACCCTTCTGCTGCCCTGGAGCAGGGCAGCACCTCCCAGAAAGGGTCTCACCACCTTCATCCAGCCCCCACTAGAGGAGGAAGGAAAGGATCATCCAGAAGGGCAGACCCACTGTAAGACAGACCTTGGGGCAAAATAACCTTCTGCTGTGGACAGAAAGACGACTGAATTTCCTGTATGTTGCCTTTCCCTATATCAAGGCAAAGCTAAAAGGAACATTACAGAGGTTTATGGGTTCTTTCAAATACCTCTGCACCAGGCCTGTGCTGCAGAAATCCCTTAACACCTGGGCTAGTGCCTCAATTGTAGCCCCACCAGTTAGGGGGTTTACCTGTTTGTTGTTGGGGTTTAATTTGGGGTTTTTTTTTGGTCCTGTCCATATTTAAGTATATATTCTGCATTATTATACTTAGCTCTTTCATACTTCATTTTATTTCTGGTGGTAGGTACTTAGTCATCTGACACAAAAGAGAAATTAGCTTTCAGTGTGAAGGAGAAAGACTATTTTATTTTTGGTTGGTTGGCTTTTTTCTTTTTTTTCTTTTTTTTTTTTTGTTGTTGTTAATGATTGCAGATGATTTAAAACCTAGATTAAATTGCTATCCAGTGCAACAGAAAAACAGTTAATGTAAAACTACATCCGTTAATTATTCCTGTGAATAAATGAATGACTCAATACTTCAAAGTCCTACAAGTAACTTTCCTGCAGCCCAGATCTTATTGGCAAGAACTAAAGAGAAATAAACTGTTGCTGCTTTGGAAAATGAGATCACAGGGAAATTCATTAGATGGACAGAAATCCTCAAGCCCTGGATTCTGCAATTAGATGCAGGATATTGGAGGACTGTGTCTCTGGAGAATCCTGTTACTTTGAAATAGAGTTTCAATTGACTGCCACAGGATACCAGACTAGCGTGGAGGGTCTGCCTCCATCAGAAGAACTGATGAACGGGACATGTTTGAATCACTGTAATTTGCAAAATTTTGTATCCAGTTTAAGCCAAGTAAACAGGCTGTCTTTGAATTTCTGCCATAAAGAAGTGTTGGGAATTTTTTAATGAATAGGAAAAATGAAGATGCACCCTAATTCCCTGCTCTCCAGTAAGAAGGTTTTTTTCACCTTTTGCATACTATTTTTTTACCTTTCTAAATTAAATTGTCCTATTCTAGAAGAAAAACAAAACAAATCCACAACCAGCCCTTCATGCTTTTTCTGCCCTCTGTGTAAAATATACTTTGAATGTTATCACCTTGGAAAGCCTGGGGAAGGGCCTGTTCCTTCCCAAAGTGAAGTTACTCAGTCTTACTTCCTGCCAAGGGTTATGAGTTCAAGGATCACAAGAGAATTTCCACACTCTGTAGATATTGAAATCTGACATTTGAATTGCAGCTTTGAATCACAGAGTATCTCAAGTTGGAAGGGACCCATAAGGATCATGGACTCCAAGTCTCTGGTCCCTGCAGGATTACCTAAAGCTAAACTACTAAACCCACTTCATTGGAGAACATGTTCCAGTGACCAACCACTCTCTGGGTGGAGAACCTTTTCCTAACATGCAATCTGAACCTCTCCTGACAAAACCTCGTTCCATTTTCTTGTGTCCTATCACTGATCACCACAGGAATAGGACAAAATCCAGGCAGTGGAAAAAATTAACAGTCATTTTTAAATTTTTTTTTAAGATCTCCTCTTTGCCCATGGTGTAGCCACAGAACTTATTTCAATGCTAAGGAGAGCTTCTGAGCTTCTCAAGGGTGAAAATCTCCCGTCCACTTTTTAATTTCACACATTGCAAAGATAAAGGGTGATGTTACTTGCACATTTTAAGGATGCAAGACTGAGGCAAGGAGTGTTAAGTGTTTATTGGCTTTGAAATAATCAATAGCCTGAGCTGCATAAGATATCTTTGCCAGGAAAAAAGAGAAAGATGGGCTTTTTATCCTGTCTTTTAGGCAAATGCAGATAGAGCCAGGGTCATCTGGTGAGCAAAAGCTTTGGTGTCTGTCAGCAGCCCTGGCGCAGCAGTGTGCCCGTGCTGAGGTGCCTTCTTCAAGGGAGGTGTTGTAGCAGGCACAGCACAGTGTTAATATGTTCTGAAAATGAGAGTTATAGAGAGCCTGCATACAGGACTGCTCATAACAAGGCCACCCAAGCATAAAAAGGAAACTTGCATAGGAAGGAAAAAGAAAATTCTCTATATAATTTTATTATCTTAATCATAAGACTGTCTTTTTTTCCTTCTGCAATTCTGACTCCATGCACAATCTATCTTCTACTTTCTGCTAGTGAGATGGCAGAAGTTAATAGGAAAAAACTCATCCTAAAACCCAAGGCCTCACAACAATACATAAACTAAGCAAGAAAAAATACTAAGAGAGCAAAAATCTTGCAGGCTTGTTTTTTTTTTTTTTTTTTAAACAAAGATTAGCTACCTGAAAAATGCAATTAATCTTTCCCTAATTGTTTTGTTTTGACATTCATAGCAGCTCTTTTTTAACTGAAAACCAGCATGTATATGTCCTCTATGGAACAACAGGTTGCTTTGCAGGCATCTTCTTTTTAGAAAAATGATGCCATCTAGGAAGCTAACATAAAAAGGCAAGAATTTTGCACTCTTCCATTTCCCAGGCTATTGGAAGGAGACCACAAACACATTAATTGCTGGCTGAGAGAATAAAGTATTATTTTTAATTTAAAAGGGAATTATTCCAGACTTTCACAAATCAGCTTCATAAGGAGGTTTAAATTAAAATAAAGTAAAAAGGAGCCTTCAAACAGCATTTTGTTGAGAAAGAGATTAATGCTGAATTTGAAGAGATCAAATTCAGATTACTATAGGTCCACATGCTAATTATGAAGGTCAGATTAATTATAAAATCCCAAAACAACCAGGCTTCTTTATTTCAGAGTCTTGTTCCCTAAATTGTCTGATTCAGGTTTTATAAATAAGCTCACCTTGCTAAATGAAATGAATTTTGTCTGCTGCACTGGAAGAAACTAAGGGATCACTCAGTACTTGTGACTGGGAATGTCACAGAAACCAGGCTTGAAGGGAGCAAAGAAAAAAGCATTAAAAGGAGATCTTGGTCCTTCAGAATCTCATGCATCAAGCAAGAAGGAGGCCCTGCTGCCAGGACTCTCTCAGGCAAAACACAAACCTGCATCAGGAAGGCTCCCCTTGAAATTTGGCCCAGGGAACCTTACTACTGCTTCTAACTAAAGGGTACATGTGACTGAAAGTTAATTTCTTCTCAGAGGCTATTTTATGCACTAAAGTAATGTTGGAGATAGAGTGTATGTGAAATAAATGCTATTAAAGACATTCATAAAATTAAGGCATGCTGAATTATAGTAAAACAATTAAATTCCATACTTCTGCTCACAGGTTTGAAGGCTTGCTCTATACTAGTTAATACAGAGACTTTCTGAGAGTCTTATTCATTTAAGACAAACAAGAAACTTCCCTAAATCACAAGAAAGCAGTAAAATAGACTTTTGTCCTTCAAAAGATAACTAGGAGAAGCTGGGCAGCATAGTGGGTCACTACAGTACGGTAGGTGAATATATAGTACTTTCAGTGCTCAAGGGAGTAACCAAGGCAGGAGACCTTGAGAGCAGAATATTTCTACCTAATTTAGATTCCAGAGCAGAGAGTTAAAGCGACTTATCAGCCATCAGGTGAGCTTCTGTCTCTTCAGAAGAATGCAACCCTCTCCCCCACTATTCTCCAATTACAGGTCATACACAATCTCGTGGTTTTTTTCCCAATATCATGATTTACTTAACCACAAGCTGTTATACTTTTCCCCCCCTCCTCCATCCATCATAGACATTAATTTTAATTACCTCTTTGAGAATTAATTTTTTGAGCCCCTGCTTATTTATGTTCAACGATAAAAGAATACAAACAACAGCAATTTCCTTCTGTGACAGTACATTCAGAAGTTGTTAAGGAAAGCAGTCAGGTAGACCTTGTGCGGTTCAGTCCCTTCTTGAAAGAGAAGTTTTCTTCTTTATTTTTCCTTGATTTCTGTCACTGGACATATTCACAAAACTGTAGGGGTTTTTCTTCCCCCATCTAAACACCTGCTAAAATACTGAGTTTTTAAAGAAGTTTCTTTCCATAAAAGGGACATTACAAAAGTCTGGGGTTGCCTTGGACCTTCTGTCATTGGGCATTACTGTGGTTCCAGCTTTATTTTGTCTTCCAGAAACTGGTGTGCTCCCCCTTCCAGTCAGGGATACCCACTGTACATTGGCTTTGCCCTGCAAGCCCAAACTCCTAATGAAAGAGTCGGCCTAACTGAGTAATCCAGAGCTGCAAAGGAGGAAAGAAACATCCCATAATTTACTTACACAATTCCTGAATCCTACAATGGGGTACTTCACAAGTGAGATGCAGAATTTCAGCAGATCTATTTTATGGAGGAAACAAAATTACTAGGAAAATCTCATCTTGTTTAACAAGTAATTTCATTTTAAGGTACTCTTAGTCTCATTACAAAATTCCTTCTTAAATTACCAGCAAAATTTGGTGCTGCCAACAGTAGTCACAATCTAACAAAATTACTGGTTTTATTCCCAACCCAGCCACAACATCTTAAAGATCTAAGCACAGTGATCTATGCAAGGGTGGGAGGAACAAACCCAAACACTCATAAAGAACTAGAATAGAAAAACAAATTTAAACAAAAAATTAAATTTGAATATTGAATATACATAATATTTCACTGTAATGATCAAGTGACCCCACTAGAGGCTGTGGTTTTGCTGCATTGAAGCAGGGTGCCATATCTAACAGTGGTAACTTTGTCATGTCTTGTAAAGAAACTGTTGATAGTCATAACTGTCCTTCTAAATTTATTAAACCTCTGAAATACAGTGACTTTTTCAGTTTATCAATATTTTAAAAAATAGCTGCAGGAGCGAGAAAGACAAATATATTAGTAGCAGAGCTTCACTGCAAAATCCAGCATTACATTTGGTATTTGGACTCTCTTATGGCCCCTGTTATGAAATGTGCACACCATCCTCTGCCTCTAATCACACACCAGGGTGGCAAAAATCCACAGCAACAGGAACATGCTGAAAGATCATTATTTCTCCAAATAAAAGTAGTGTGAATATATACAGCCACCTTCACTCAGCCTACAGTAAAATCCTTTTATGGACCACAAACTTGACCTGTACTAATGTGTACTTCAAGCTGGGGCAATAAGTGCAATTAATAACTAACAGATTCCTGTAAATTCCAGGAATTCAGTGCTAGTCAGAAAAACGTTGAGTAGATTTGATTTAGCACTCGTTAATCGGATGTAACAAATAGAGTCGAGTGCAGGGAAAGCACTCCTTGAGCTGCAGTTCAGCCTCACAGGGTGTCATGCCCAGCTGAGCAGCTCGCCCACCTCCTCCTCTCCAAGGCCACAGCTCTCCTTTGGAGCACTTCTGAGGGGAAACCATTTCCCAGACTAAGCCTACAAATTGCTTTCAAGCTGTCTGTTCTCCCTCTGGAGTCATTAATTGCTAATTAATACTTGGTCCATTTATCATCTTGTCTGTTCTTCCCCCAAAGAATCTGTTTCTTCCAAAAGGCTGTGTCCTAGCACAGGATGGCAAACCCTGCCCCTCAGCCCTGCTTCTCTTCGAGAGATGCAGCCTTGATGGCTGTAGATGCTCTCAATGTCAGTAGATGTCCTTTAAGAACAAATATTGTAGGAACTGCAGGAATTTTGGATCTGCACACAGAAAACATGCAGCTCAGTGTAAGGAAGAGCCAGCCTCTTTCCAGCATTGCTGCTCTAAATTTCAGATTCATCAGCTTGCAGATGGAACCCACAGAGACATCTTCTTAAATAGTTTAATACAGAAAAGAGGTGAATTACTATCAGCATTTCTTTACAAATGTAAAAAATAAAATTTTAAATTGAGCTGTTGACAGGATCTTTTTTCTCCGATGTCACAGCAGGATTATCAGAGAGTAGTTGAAATGATGATACTGAAAAAAGCCTCTGAAATATGAACAGGGGAAATCCTCCCTGCCCTAAGGTAATGTCATGGGTTAACCCCTGTAGGCAGCTCAGCCCCACGCAGCCATTCCCTCACTCCCTGCAGTGGGATGGGGAAGAGAGCAAGAAGGATAAAGTGAGAAAAATGATGGGCTGAGATAAAGCCAGTTTAACAAGTAAAGCAAAAACCTTGTGCATAAGCAAAGCAAAACAAGGAATTCCTTCCTCATTTCTTATGTGGGGACAGGTGCTCAGCCATCCCCAGGAAAGCTGGATTCCTTCCTGCCTAATGGTGACTTGGGAAATGCCAAACACTATCACTCTGAATGTCCCCCCTCTTCAGTCCTTATTACCCAGGATTTTTTCTTGTTAAACATGATACCATAGGGTCTGGGATATCCCTTGGGTCACTTGGGCTCAGCTGGCCTGGCTATGTCCCCTCCCAGCTTCTTGTGCACCTCCAGCCTCCTCCCCAGCGTGTGGGGAGAGGAGCAGAAAAGGCCTTGGCTCTGGGTAAGCTCTGCTCAGATGTAACAGAAACATCCCTTTATTATTAAAGTGATTTTCAGCACAAATCCAAAACATATCCCCATACCAGTGTTTCTAGCCTGAACTTCTGCAGCAGCAGATGTTAAAGGAAACGAGAAGCTCTGCTGTCTGTTACCAGACAGACACCCTTTATATCATCCTTACTTTGTCACTTCTCCTCCTTTCTGCACCCTGCCTCTTCCTCAACTGTGCAGGTTGAAGAGTAAAATGGTGTTCCTTAAAGGCAGAACAGAAAGCTTTTGTCTGGTCTATTATGCTGTACTGTACTTTAATTCAGGCTTTTGAGGCACTGCATGACTGAGAAAGCAGTGTGGGAAAGGCTTTGGAGCCAATGGCACTGGAGTTACACTGACAAGGTTGCCAGCAAGTATATCTTGTGAATTGATGGCTTCACTCTGGGTGCCCTTCGAAGTTAACTAATATTTATTTGAGTGGAGCAAATGAGACACATCTGTACACAACACTGACATGCTAGGAAAGCAAATTATTGGGCAATCCAGTTATTAAACTCACTAATCATGTCCAACTGAACCACTTCCACGAGTTTGGAAAGTGCTCCCTGGTCTATCATATTGCTAGACCGGTTCAAGGTACTCCAATTATTTCCAGAAAGATTTCGTATTTTGAATAAATACTTTCTTAAAGATTTCTAGATCATATAGCTGAAATTCTTTCACAGTTTGAACTCTGAGACTCAGCAGAGGCTCTTCTCTTCAAATAGCTATTGGAGACCTAGACAGGGCTCACTAACAGAAGCAGATGTCAGCTTGCAGCTATTAGCAACAAGGGCAGTTTTAAGATGAACATATGTTTGCATATTAAAGATGTCACAGCACACTTTTTATTGGCAGTAAGATTCTGCTTTCGCAAATACCACTGACAGAAGAAACATCTACTGACCCAGTAAGAATCCTATGAACAATATTCCATATGCCAGTAGAATGACATCCAAATTGAGGGAAAATTTACATATTGCCATTAAGGCAAAATTGGCTACAACCAAAGGTTAATGAAATAACACAATCACTCCATTTTGCAGCTTGTCCTTAGAGTTAACAAGGTTTTATTTCAGAAGAAATAAGGAAACATACATGTTCCTCTCTGTGCCTTTCACTGTAAATTTTCATTTGGAAGGATTGAACAATACTTACATTGATGAGGTTGTATTAGTCAGTGTTAGGGAGAACTTGAAGCATTAGTAACAAAGTTAACATCCTTTCTATCTTCCTATCCTCTTTTTTAAAGTAGAATAATGGGGAAAAAATGTCAGTTGGAGACCTATTTCATTTAGATTAGCCTGTGCAGAACATTTAGGAGTAATCTGAATAGCTCCAGCAGAGAACTTCGTTATTGATGTGACAGCCATGGGCAGAGCCTGAACCAAGATCATATCATGCTATGACCTGTACCATCATAACCTGAGATAAAAGTGTCTTTAGACAGAGAGTTTATTGGCTAAATTTGGGCTATAATCTGGTGCATCCTTGGATATTTTAAAAAAGGAAACAGTCTAACTGGTTGCAATGGGACTCTTCTGTTGTATCTGATAATAACAGGAGCCTGGTATTACCCCTAATACCGTCATGCTCTGTAAAGTGTGGGTGAGCCTTACTTTCACAGCATTTAATTCAAGCTGGTGAGGCAGCTTTGCTGTCCTTTTTCTGAGGCCAGGCTGATGTTTCCAGGGACTCCAGGCTGTCATGTCATCTTGCTGGCCTTGTGTTTGAACAGAGACTGTGTAGGTGCTGTTCGAGGGCACTCATGTGATCCCAGGCAGCCACAGCTCCCCCGAGTGCTTCAGCAAGAGTCCAAACGTGCTGTGCAGCACCTCCCCTCACCCCCAGGAGCAGTGTAAGGATCCCCGTGCCAGTCACTCAGAACTGACTGAGCACATCTGGATGAAGTGATCTGCCCCCTTCCCAGGCCATGGCACAGTTTGTGCAGCTGACAAAAAAATTAAAAAGTAGCATGAGCAAAAGAGTAAGTCCCCAAAAAGTTAATCTGAGAAAGGTTATTTTCTTTTTTTCCAGTTCTGGTCAAGACTGAAAAGTACATCCATTTTTGGTATGTTATTAAAAACATTCTACTGCAGGAAAATAGAGATTCCAGGGAGGACAGTTGCACTCTGGGGATCTGACACTATTTAATGATTGGGAGACTTCTCAATGAATTGCATTTAACCCATCTCATTGTACTAACCTGTACTGTATCCTCTTGTAGAGGTACATCTTCACCTTGTTGTTTTTTTTTTTTTTTAAGACTGGCATTCCTGTACCTCAAACTTCATGAACCATTTTTAGAAACTTCCTCATCAGAAAACTCTTAGGATTTTCAAATTCGAACAAACAGAGCATAAAAGTATTTTTCGTTATCCACCAAAATACAGTTGAGTCGTTGTTGTGATTTGGCAGGTGACTTTTATTTTTAATTGAGTCCTAGTGCTCTGAAGAAGCAGAGCTGCAACAAGCTGTAAGAATCACTTTGACAGATGAATACACATTAACAGCCCAGCTAATTTAACTCATTTTCACCAATGGAGCTACAGCCAATAAGGCAAGGGTGTGACACGTTTCTCCTGTCAGGAGTTCACCAACAGACCTCACCACCCTAAGGAACCTGTAACCTCCCTTCTGTGTAAGCCCCTACATCTGCATCCTCATCCATCCTGCCCCAGGAGCTCAGCAGCTCCAAGTCTGCTCCAGAACAGCAGTTGTGTAACCTCAGATCAGATCAGCTGAGTGGAATTGTGAGAAAGAGCAATAAGAAGCCTCATCTGGATCTCCCATGGCACAAACCTCCCTCCAAATACTCAGGAACTGCCCTTTTCCTCAGCCATGCCATAAGTATGCTCAGGTGTAGGCAGCTACCTCTCTCTCTGTTTGGCTTCTTGGCCTGAACTCAAATGGACACTGTCAGCATTTTTGGGTCTGCCAGCTGCATCCCTGTTCACTGATGGCTCTGCTCTGCCTGCCTTGGTGCTGCCCTTGGCTCCCAGCTCATCTCCCTTTGCAGAGGCTCTTTTGCTTTTCCTTGACACCTTGTCCATGAAGGAAACATAAATGATTCCTCACTTCCCTTGCCAAGAAGAATTCTCATTTCATTAGAAAGAGTTCATTAAAACCTGAAGGAAAATCGACTCATTTTTTCTTGCTCAAAACATCCCTCAACATTCTACTGACAATCCCAGAAACGGCAATTGTTGGGTTAATATTTTCTAACCGAACTTGGAAGTGCAGCTAACTTCATTTCACACACAGAAAACTATGATCACAGAATAAATCCATTTGATGTGATGGAAAATTATCCCAGCTTTCCTCTCAGAGGCTGGAGATTGCCAGTTTGCACAGCCTCCAGGAGGAGGGACCTGTCTCCACTGCTGTTCCACACGGGGCTGGCAGCAGCTTCACCCACTTCAGTGCATTCTCCACCTGCTCTCAGACTCTTCTGAGCAGAGATGCACCAACAGGACAGGGGGAAGAGGTTGCCAGAGTTTGCAAATGAAGGAACATCTCTTTTAATTCCAAGCAAAAGACATTTTTGTAAAATTACCTCTAAATGTACTTGAGGTAACATTTTGGTCCTCATTAAAAGCAGCCACAGATTTCTGTCAGCTTCAAAAGAAAGAGAACTTCAGCCACAGTAAAATCTATTACAGTTCCTTCAGAACAGATGCTTTAGTAGAAGTAATTTTTAAAACTATATCATGAGGTCTACTCTCAGTTACATATATCATCTTCCTGACATTATTGCTCTGAGTAGAGCTCCTCAAATGTAAATTGAGAACATTTTTAAAATGTGGTTCTTTGTTAAGGAGTAGCAAAGTATTAAAGCAAATTTGAGTGTTATAAAAGTTATTTGAACCCCAGTATATTTTGCAGAACATTTTCACTCATAATTCAGCATTCAAATCTTGTTTTTAATATTGATGAAGGAAATTGGTGAATTTTTTTTTTAAATTTATCTTAGCTGCAGGTGTCTGAGGTAGCTCAGTGGTGTGATACTTACATTTGCTGAGCACAGCATGGAACAGCTAATGAAGGCACAGATACAATTTGCCTTGTGTGCTGAACAGCTCCACTACAAATATATGCTGATTTTAAAGTAGGATATGATCCCCACAGAATTTTTAGGGAGCTCTGCATATTCCTGATTTTTGCTGGCAAGTTATATAAATCCATCTGCTCTCGGGCTCTGGCTCCTTAGCAAGGGTTCTCAAAGGCCATGGTTCACTTTCTAACATGAAATTGTCTTGCACATCAGAACTAAGTGTTTGTCAGGTGACAGCCAGTGGATTAATGAAAAAATCTCCACTGGATGCTCCTCAGTTTTCAAAAGGTGAGGTGACAGGGATGGTAAAGAATCTGGATCATCCCACACAGGGTCACTGTATTTAGGAACATATCCAAGTCTCAAAATGGTGAATAGGATTGTCTTTACACCCAAGTGTTGGCCTGGGATTAGAGAAGTACACCATATGTCTTTTAAAGGAATGAAAATTACTGAACTGCATACAATTTTGATGAAATCTGAACTTCATTAAACTGCTGCTTATGAAGTTAATTGGACTACTATGTAGATAAAACTCTAAAAGCAGGGAATATGATCACAATGTTGTAAAGAAGACTACATTAGAGTAGCTTTGGGTTTGTTAGGGTTTTAAGTATTCTATTCTCCAAAAGTCTTGGACAGTGCTGTTCCACTCAATCAAAAAAACCAGTAGAAGACTATCAAGTGCACAGCCTTTTTTGTTAGGAATATTTCAAAAGCAAATTATTCAACATCAGTCACTCCAAATCCATCTAGCATTAAGATCTTCTAAAGAATTCTAGCTATGAGTAATTTAATAATTGTATGACATTTTTCAGCAGTTTAGTTACCCAGGTGAAAATATCCAAAACATGTAATCAAAGGCAAGTTATAAAATGTGTTCCCATGTGCCTTTTGAGCATAAGACAATTAGAATAAATGACAGGAAAATGCTTGCCTCATTTCTCACTGAGAGCATTCTGTTGCTACAATAAACTTGAAACCATTTAGAAGATTATGTGAGACAAAGTCCTGTAAAACTTGGTGCAATAAAAAGAAATTAATTGAAAAGTCATACAATGGAATGTTTTACCTTGAAAAAGCAGTCTCCTGAGACCTTATTAAGGCTAGAAAATCCAGGTACCTGCATGAAGTCAGTAAGCACATCCTGTTATATTTTACCCACTGGTAAGAGTTACTGCTGAAATTTTATACAAAAGCAAAATCAAGAGATGTGGGTCTTTAGGGGCCAAGGGGTAAATAGAAATATCATTAGTTTGGAAGACTGTCACAGTATTTTGTTCTTTTGCTTGATGGAATGTGTCTTACTTTCCTAGGAAATAATGTTCCTAGGATTTCTCTCTCATTTATGCTCCTAAACAATAAAGAAATTAGGTTTTTAGCAATATTTAAAAAAATAAAAAAATATTTCAGCTCACTTGGAAATTTATTATCTTTCCAACTGGTATCTTTATCATTAGCCCATTCATCATAAATAAAATAATATAATAAAAACTTGAATATGTAATTAAACAATTGCTAACAGACAGCTTCAACAGTGGAACTGTGGCTGGCAGCATGTCTTAGACACATTTCATTTGTGCAGCATTTTAAGATTTATTTTCTTTTTTCCTTGATATTCACCTGGGATTTGGTAATCAAAGGTCTAAGGGTGCTCAAGTTCCCAAATAAAGCTGTAGAAGCACACTATTTTCCTTACAGAGTAGGAGAGGATGGGGCTCAGTGAATGCAAAAGAATATTCATGGTACAATTTGGGTACTCCAGAGCCGGGGCTGATTCTTTCTTACAAAGCATTCAGAGTTCTGCCTGGCTTGAGAAATGACAGCCAATGTCAAAGAACTTTCATTTTTGCTCCATGTCAGGCCCTTAGACCTTTTGGCTCCATTTGGTCTAATCTAAGACTTACTGTATCTCAGGTCAAGAACAGTCTCTGTAAACAGAATTAAGTTCTGAAGTCCCTCCATCCCTCAGCATTTCTTTTCCCCCAGCAGAAAAGTATCTATGCACTGAATAGCACAAAAGAAAACCAAACAATAAAACAACCTCCTGAAAGCAATCATACCACTCCTCTCAGCTGTGTACATCCCAGCACAAGCAGCTGTCACATTTTCTTTTGTAAGTGTAACTGCATCTCTAGTTGTTTAAGTATTTTTGTAAATCTGCCCTTAATTGCTATTCCCCTTTTGTTTTCCAAAGTTATTTCTTCTCAACTTTTCCATCTCCAGCATCAAATTAAAGTTTCTCAGGAGAAAAAGAAAAAAAAAAATTCCACAGTGCCTCCTGAAGGACTTTTTCTGGGTTCCAAATAAATAGAGTGATAAATAAGCAAGTCACTTCCTTTCAGATCACAGCTAAGTTTATTAAAATTAACACTTGGACCCTAGAACTGTGAGTGTCTCTCTTGTTGTACAGCTCCCTCTACACACCTGTCTTCAGAACTGACATATTTCGGAGGAGGCGCTGATGTTCATCTTTGCATGTTGGGTCAGTTGTCCTACCTGCAAGTCAGTAGAACAAACTACTCAGTGTGAAGAGAGACAAAACACATTTTGGGGCTGTTAAAATAGTTGTTTGCCTCTACCATGTGTAGAAGCAATGGTAACCAAAAAAATAAAGACTGAACTGCCAGAACTACTTTACTCACAAATGCTCAACTGTGCTTTATGTTTTTCTAAGCAAAACCAAAACCTACATGAGAGTGGGAACTCCTGCCAGAATATGCTGCATTGAGTCTATTGAAATGAGACATCAGGGGGTTTTTATTAGCAAAATTAGTCTTATCTCAAAAATTCACCTTCAGAATAGAGAGGAGTATTTTTAGTTCTAATTCTCAGTCAGTGGCTGTCACTCTCTTACTTTTATTGTGTTGAGAAGACATTCAGTTTATTCTTCTACTCTTTTGTCTCGCTCCTTGCAAAACACTGACAAGCTGTGTGGGAAGCAGCAGTGAGAAAAGGAGGGGGAAAAAGCCTACAACAAAAACCCCACAGGGTAGACAACATTTTGGCCTAGACTTAAAATCTTGGGGGCAATGGAACAGGTCTTTCTTGGTGAAACTTCCTGTGAGACCTTAGTCAAGCAAACAAAGCAGTGAAGTCGAGTTTCATATCAAGATTTAATTCAAGCAGAGTCTCTTCAGTTGCTTCCCTGGAAGGGAGATAATTCTGCTTGCAAAGAGCAGCCCAATAAAACCTCTACAGTTCACTCATTAAGGTGCTGTCCCAGGTACGGTGACTCTGCTGCAGTCAGGACTCATCTTTGCCCCAAACTCATACCTAACAGGCAGAACAGAATTTGATTTCTATCATCCTTCCAGAGCCTTAGGGAATGGAAAAGGTTCTTTCCAAGTGTATTACTATTAGTTTCAGGGGAGAAATAAAAGAAAGGATAAATCTGACTTATCATCGTCGGTTATGATGGGGATAGTGCCATTGTCATCTGCAGCACTTAAGTCACAGCCTATCACATGCTTTCCATCTCCTGAAGAAGCAGGAGATGATTCTCTTGACAAAACACTGTTTCATTTCTCTCCTCTACCCATGTCCTGAGATGAAAATGATCAGTCAGGGTAACAGACCATAACCAGAAAGTAAGGAGTTCTAAACACAGAAAACAGATTGACAGGCTAATAAATAACATAACTCTATATCCTAAACCTCTATCAAACAGAAGGATATAAAAAACCCTTCTTACTTTGGTTTTCCTTGCCCTAATTTTTTTTAAATCTCTCTGCAACAGAAAAAAAAAATATCAGCATCAACATAACCATAGCAGCAAACCTTTCTTTATGGGAAAACAAAGACAAGGAGATCTCAGACTTCTGCAAACTTCTTGCTGGTTACCAGCACTAATTGTTGCAATTTTAAATTTCCACAAGTACAGTGATGAATATGGGGATATTGCATTCACAGCTGGATACTATTCCCTACAAAGCAGATGCACAGTGCCTGATGTACCTGGTACTGTCTCTTCTGTGCCTCAGCTGCTCCTTCAGCACTGTGCGATCCACTGTGGCTATGACGGGCTCCTTATTGATTGCATAAACCTCATTCAGACTGAAAAACAATCAAGGAATTACAATCCATAATCTGTTGCAGAGTGACCCCTGGTGCAGAAGAGAGTCTGCTTTAGTATATAGCTGAACTCGGCAGTCCTACCTAATAACAATATTTTATGCTCAACTTGTGTGTGTAAATAACACATTATGAGGACCATAGAAAGGCAGCCCAGCAATATTAGGGGACAAAAAAAATGAACAAGCATAATGAAAAGTCTTAAAACTCATTTTCAGAAAAAAAAAAAAAAAAAGTCTATTTTGGGAAAAGGACAGTAATATTTAAAAATTCAAAATAAACAAACATATTAAAACACATTTCAAAAAGTTATTATTAAACCCACAGCATTTACCATCAGCTGCCACACTGTGGCATCCTATGATAACACAGTATTTGACTGTGTATTCAAAAGAAATTAACATCCAAAAGAACAGAAACACTCCTGTTAATCTACTTCAAGATATGTGGATAAATTCTGGCCTTTTAATAGCAACAAACCTAAGATGGTAGATTTTTCCTCTCTCAGAAGGCTGGTTAAATTGTCTTTTAATTAAGAACATTTAATATACAACCTTTTCAGTTATCTGTAAAACATTTCAAAGTCCTCAAAAAATAATAATAAAAAAATATTCCAGGGTATTGACAATGAAAAACTTCCTAGTCAAAGGAAATGGAAAATTACTGTCCATGTAATGTTCACTTGGCTGTACTGAGTTATTCCAATCTTTTAGTGGTATATTATTCATGCTACTGTCTACAGTTTTATTCTAAAATAATAAGCAGTGTTTTGTTTTATTTTTGTAAAAAGAGAGCTTATTTTATAATCAAAGCAGAAACATTACTGCATATTCTGTATACAGAAGTCACTGAAGTTAGCTTAGATACTCTGTGGTGGATGTTGAATGGTGCTAGAATAAATTGAAAATCTTCCAAAATTATGCAGCACAGCTCCATTAATACATAAAGATTTTATCATGATTAATGGCAGTTTAATACATACTCAAGGAATGAAAAATAATTTGTCTCACATAATGGGTTACCACCTTGTCAGTTCAGGAGACTCAATTTTGCTGTGACCTTCCAATAAATGCAAGTGAGTCACAGGTTCATTAGCCACGTTCCTTGTATGACCTACAAAAATACAATAGAACTCCAATTTTCAAGTCCATCACTGGTTTGTTACAAAACCTTTTTCAATTTCTGGGCTAAATGCAATCATGGAATGAATATATATTGGAACAGGGGGCTGATCAGCAAGAAGCACCCAGTTCAGTCTTCTGGGTTTTCAGTCAGGTACCAGATCATCAGTTGTTCCAGACCATTCCTTTTGTAGCACCTTATTCTTCACAAAGAGACACAGGTATGTACACTTCCATTTTTTAATGGAATGATCTTTACTGTAAGCCAGCTGACAGAGTGCTCTTTCTGTGATGCTTTCAGAGGAGTTGGACTGTGTAGAATCCTCTTACACCTCGACACAGCAGGTCTAAAAAAGCCACAACCTAAGTCTTTTGTTACAGGTAAAGGTTTGAAGGCTGGATAATTTGTTCAGGTGGGGGGCATTGTTATCTCAAGTGCTGTAGATGGTTATCGCAGACCTACGAATTTGTTATCTCAGCAGGAAGAAAATTACTTTTTGTAAAATGGCTCATCCCAGCGATCGTACCTAATGCAGTGTGGATTCAGACAAGGAGGGCTGACTAGACTGTGGGAGGAGCACAGCTAGACCTGCCACCAAGAGTTTGGAAATGTGATGTGACACATCGTGGCAAAGCGGCACTTTGGCAAGTTGGTTAGCCTGGAAAATAGAAGCCTCTTCTCCTGAGGCCTGCATGACATCACATCATGAATAGCTATTAAATTGCTTTTTGGTTTATTTAGTGCTCTCAGCAGGCATACAACAGAAAGGATAAAATATTATGTGCCAAATTAGACACAATGATCCTTCTCCCAGTGTGTGAATGGCTCTCTGGAACTTGCTCTCTGATGAAATACAAGGTGACTGAAAAGTACCCCAGCTAGCTTTGAACATAAACTTGGATTCAAAACATTGCATCTGTCATGATGAGATGCTCTGCCCAGACCAATGAAATACATGCTCAGTATCATTTCAGTACATTCCATACAGCTGTCCTGATTTACACCTCAACCTCCAGAGGATGGCAGTTTCCTCAGGGATCCTGATTTCATCACACTGCTTCGATAAGCCAGAGGAAAAAACATACCCCAAACACCCCATCCTCAGCCCCCAAAACAATGAAATTTGAGTGTATGAGAAAGACCTTTTTCAAAGGCACAGAAAAATGTCCAAAAACCCCACTGAGCACTGGGAAAAATTAGCTTAAGTATCTGCCTACACCACAAGCTGCTACATGATTTTGGGTTTTTTGTGTCAGCTGGGGTAACCAGAGCCACAAAGATGGAGTAGCCTGCGAGCAGATCTTACACTGACCATCAGGACCATTGCTTCAGTGTCTTGATCTACTTGGATTACTAAAGCTCATGCAAGCCAAAATGTCTCTCTGTTCTCCATACAGTCTATAAGATATCTTGAGGCAGGATATATCCATCAGCACCTTTTGCCCATATATAGAGACAGTGGCTCCTGGCAAGTTTTCCCCCTTTGATTACTGTATTCAATATTCTTCAGTCAATGAAGGCTGGATTTTTCAAAGACATTCAAAGATCTATAAAACCTAGGAAAGGTTTTAAAGAATTTCTCAAAGTGAGGTGTCTTTCCAAATTTGGATAGTTTTTCTGTGAGGTCTTTTATTTTCCTCCTCTTGCCTTCTGTTATTCCTTTACTTCCTTTCCCAATGTTTCAAAAGTTTGTTACACTCACTTAATAGTTGTCTATCCTTTAAATGAACCCTAGAAAGGGGAAAAAAAAAGGGGGGGAGAAAAACCACTCACCCCAAATCTTTCCCTTAGGAAAAACACTGCCAAAGATCTAAAAAACAAAAAGTTTGAGAGAATACTTTCCACCATCACATCATATGGCCACATTCTCCTACTCATGCTCAGTGAAAACTGCCTTCAAATTATCTCACTTATTTAAAAACAACAAATTTAAAATACCATCAAAAATAAATATATTCAGGCAGCATGAGACATCTCTGAATTCAGACACTTTGCCCCAACCACCAGGCCATTTCTTCTTGACTTCTGGTTTTGTTTTTTTTTATTTTTGAACAGAAATTGTCTTAATTTATAAGTCTGAATTTTAGTGCATACATAAAAATATTGACCATAGTCAGAGAAACAGAAACTTTACTTCTATGTGCGCCCCGTTTATCTATTACATGTTTTAAAAAACCCACAATAGCAGATAATGTGGTTACACCAGCTCTTTCAATGTTGAGAAATTCAGGAAAAAACCAAAACCAAACAGGTTCAAGATATGATATCTCTATCAGGAAGAGAGATCTGAAAACAATCAAAAATACATTAGGAAGGGTGACATGTTCGGTAAATTGCAGGCAAGACAATTCCTGTAAATCATGTTATATTAAATTTAAAGCTATCCAGGATATAGACAATAGGCTGCTCTAGCTGGGCTCTTTAGATTGACATCAATTAAGACTGTGTATTTGTTTTTTCCTCTTGCTCCTAGAATATGTCATGTCTTTCAACTTTCAAGTTGTTTTTTCCAGTTGGGGAGAGAGAAATAATCAATGATTACATCAAGAAGAAACATTCTACATTGGTCAGAACTGCACTTTTAAGAGAAAAGTTCTTTAGGTTGCTCCAAAATTCTCTATTTTGCTGACGTCATCTCACAGTAAGCAAACAAAATTTAGCAAATCAGTGAAAATTTTAAGCTAAACTGTTACTTTAAGAAACTTTGTGGAAAAGAAAGGACATTTGTGCCATAGAACAAAGTAACCTCCCAGTGTTTATTGTCAGGGAAATTTAAGTATCCATAAAAGAACTAAGACTTCCTTGTGGCTGAGGTGAAACGAACAGGTTCTAAAGCAGTCAGAGCAATGTATCTCCTCTTTGGGTTAAAGTACCATATTCTGCTGGCAGCATGGAGGGAACACACATGTACCAGATGACCTTTGGTTTCATTTGGGGGAACTGAAGGTTAGTACGGCACAGAGAAACCGCCTAAATGTTCATTTTGTTTTGATTTAATCCCCTTCACCAAGTCAGTAATTATTTTGGTCAGGATCTGATCACTAACAGACAAAATAAAGTGTTGGTATTTGATAAAATTCTTAGCGCAGTCCAAGTGACACAACAGCAACAGTGTCTGTGCAGGGATCATTGCTCAGGCACTTTTATTAGGGGGAAATGGGAAGAAGATTAGCCAATGACCCTTGCACTGCCTTCCTAAATCGTTAAAGAATAGGCATGATTTTACCTGAATGAGACTGGATTTTGTAGCTTTTCATCTGTCAGTCCTAGACAGTCGAAAGCAGTCAGTAACATCAGCAGAGCACAGACAATCCCCTAAACAATCTCAACCTGCAAGTGGGCGAGAAAGGCAGGAACACCACCAGGCTTCCCCGTGTGACTCAGGGTGCTCAGGATAAGAGCACAGGATGATGACAAAATGACAAACTGCAGAGTCTTCAACCCTCTGTGGTTCTCCCATGGCAGTGATGTTGCCCTGCTAACCCTGGATCTCATTGAGGGGACACCCCAGCATCACCATCCCATAACCCAGCAGCACCTCATTTATAACCAACGACAGACTGGATGAGAAAAGCCAGAGATTACTGATGGTAGCAGACCACACAAGACCCCTTGAAAACTTAAAAAGATTATTGAGAGAAAAGAAAAGCTTTTAAATTCAATCTAGGAGTCTTTTCTCTCTTGCTTTAGTCAAATTATGGCTTCATTCAACTAATCCCATTTCTGGGTTTCCAGCCCAGTCATCCAACTCCACTCCATGTAGAAAGATTTGGGGTTTTTTTCAAATACTCTTACCCTTTATTGCTGACATCGTGCCCATTTTCAATTGTTCCTTGGTTGCTTCCTGCGTTACCACATTTCTTGACATATACAACTTAAAAATTTGTAAAGGAGTATCATAGTAGCCACACTCACATTTTCAATGATTTAAAAATTAATTAGAGTATAATCAACTGTGAGCAACAAATCCGGATTCCATTGTACCATCTTGGGAGATACGTAGTAAATGTTATTTCAAAGTCATTGCCTGGAGAGAATACAAGTTTATTCAGTTCAGGTGTCACATGATTTAATGCAGAAAAAAAAACTACCAAGATTTGGACTAGTATTAGTTAATCATGTTAATATTGAAATATGAATGGAAAGACAACAGGAAAATTAGGAGACATCTCTGCATGAATGTCATTGATTTTCCTATTGACAATAGGAAGCCTTTTTTCAATATTCCTAAAACAAAGCCTTCATCTGAAACAATAATAGACAGATGCAAAGTTAAGAAGCCAG
Organism: Aleadryas rufinucha; assembly: GCA_013397815.1. NCBI lineage: Eukaryota > Metazoa > Chordata > Aves > Passeriformes > Aleadryas > Aleadryas rufinucha. The sequence goes on from VZTH01002840.1 coordinate 1,504,455, forward strand.
CACAGGATTTCATTATGTCCTAGCTGCTCATTTTGGATCTCCTCATACTAATCACTAAAACTGACAGGAGAAAGAAAAAGTTAAATAGTTCCACAAAAAAACATGAGCTAAATGTTTGCAGATTCAACTCTTCAGACTAAAGGATAAAATTCTGTAAAATATATTTGCTATTTTACAAAAAAACCAAAACCAAATCAACTAAGTTCAGCTTGTGGCTAAGATTCAGTTCTATGGAATATAAAACAAGAGAGAGCTTTGTGGTCAAGGTGTAATCCTCTGAGGATATTGTTTAGTAATCATACATCCTTAACTGCATTAGTGTTAGCTTGTGCATCTATGGATGCATGTTGCTACTTAATTTTAAAAGGTTTGTAATCTTGTAATGAAACTGTATTTTTGACCAGCCACAAAGCAGAATCTGATTTGAGCATTATAATGTAATTAATCATGGATTTTAGTGTCTCATTTGAAATAATTTATTCAGATTTGAAAAATACACTGCATGTCTACGATTGCATTACATAAAAAGCAAATAAACTACATAATTGAAAAATTAACCACATGGATTATTTGTCATAAAATGGAATTACTTGGAGTTCAGAGGCTGGTCCCAAACTGGTTGCAGTTTGACTCCTTGTTTAGTCACTTGCAGCTTTGCAACAAGACACAAACTCTGCTGCTTGATTTTTATTCACTTTAACAGTGCTGGAAAGGTGATTGGAAAATTTGGGTCCATGGTGCTCAGGACTCAAAATAGGCTTCACATTCGGTAGCCAAATACCAATATTACAGTGCAACCTGTATTTATATGAGCCTTCATAGACTGCTAAAGGAATGAAAAAAAGAAAAAGAAAAGAGGATTTGCATGGCCTTTGGAGATGCACAGTACAGAATGCAATCATTCTGATTTCCACCCACAGGTTTTGCATTTTCAGATATCATCCCAAACCTGAAGGATATCTAGAGCAGGAATGTTTTGGTGTATGGTTTCTGAAAGCACTCTCCATGTTATCCACCCAATCATCATCCATGACTGTAATAGCACGTGGTAATTAGGAGATGTAATAGGCAGTTTTCAAATTATGACCCAGACTGCTCACAGGAAAACTGGAAACTTGTGTGTGTTACCTGATTGCTTTGGCACCTGCAGTGTAGAGTAGAGCTTTCTGGTGTTCACCTGATGCTGCATCTGAGGAGAGGTGAACACACATTGAGGGTGTTTAAAGCACACAATAGAGCTGAATGGGAGTGGTGGAAAAGCAGGACACCAGGCTGTGGATAAAGGAAAAATGTAGCTCAAAGTAAGGAGGAACCTGAGATGGTGCTGAGACTAAGAGCTCACACTTCATTACCTCTGCTGGTAGAGTTTCTGATGGCGGGGGAAGACAGCTCATCTGCTTCCTTTCCTGTCTTTGTTTACACTGAAACACAAGTGGAAAACAGAGTCCACAAAAACAGGTTCATGTCCTTCTTATTGCTGGGGGTCCCTGGGCCAGAGGCAGCACCGCAGGTGGAACCTCACCAGAGCAGAGCAGAGGGATGGATCCCCTCTCATGACTTGCTGTCCCCTGATTTGGATGCAGCCCAGGAAAGGCTGGTTCCCTGGGCTGCCAGCACACACTGATGGCTGGTGTCCAGCCTTTTGTCCAGCAACACCCCCAGGTCCTACTCCTCAGGACTGCTTTCAGTGAGTTCCTCCCCCAGGCTGTGCGCATGTCTACGCTGCAGCCCCTCCAGTACAAAACCTTGCCACATAAAACAATAAAAGGACAAAGCAAAATACCTTTCAGTACACTTTCTCTCCCCTGCTCAGCTGAGGAAGGAGAGTGACAGAGGGGTTTGGTGGGCACCTGGTGTTCAGCCATGGGTGACCCACCACAGTCCTTTTTCTTGCCCACTTCCTCCTCCTCCTTTAATGGATACATCTCCTTTCTTATTTCCCTGCTTTCCACGACCTGCCAGTTTGTCAATCAGCACAACCTTTCCTGACACATATATTGACCTTTAAAATTCATAGGTAAAATAACATTTTTTGATTCAAATTAATTCACTGTAAAACCTTGCTCTATTTATGAGGAGGGAGCTAGGCTATGCACATCAATATTTTATAATGTGTTCTGCCAAATTAGTCAGAGACAAATTAGTCATGACACTCTACAGAAAAAGCCTATTTGGTTTCTATGAAACCATTTATCAGGCACGGTATTATAATGAACAATACATCAAAATGTGGTGCCAGAGGAGCAACTGTAGCAAAAGTTCTATCCTTTCATTTTTTGTGTAAATCCACACTGCATATAGATAATTTGACCCTTAAGAGAACAGTACATTCATGCAAACATATGCACTGAAATCATCTCGCCAGGTTATCACCCAAAACTAGGACTAAGCAGGTTTTATGTATCACTAGATTGCTTTCAAGTCTTCAAGCATCCTCAACTTTTCCACCGTTGTGTCAGTCAGCACAAAACCACAGCACTTATTGGATATATCAGATTATTATAGGGAGATCTCCCATGCTACCTGTTCTTGGTCCTCTGCGTCTGCTTTCTCTTTGAATTCATCTTCTGCCTACGACCTTATAAATTTGTATCTCCTCCAAGTATACAGAGCATTCCATTGTCTTAGTTTACACCTGTAGGATCTGCAGCCTGCTAAATGAAGAAAAATGATTAAAATGTACATACTGCAGCTGTCTTGAATGTCTGTACAGCAAAGATAATTCTGTGACTGGCATAATTTTTAAACAACTCTCCTACTGGTTTGTGTGTCTTTGTGTGCTCATTTTCAAGCATTAGTAAAGATTTGATTGCATGCCATTTGAAACCTCTGGGAGAGCTATTGTCCAGCATCTGACACTTCATCACTCATCTAAGGAAAAGCTTCCAAAGCCACTCAATGCAATTGTGCTGCTCAGTTGATATGGACAATTACATATTTCCTTGTACACCAAATTCTGTTCCTGAAGCTCAATGAAATGCAAGGCAGAACTAACAGAGATGTGCTTAAGAAAAACATCCATAAAATGTGCAAGTCTGAACAATTTATTCCTTTCAAAAAAGATATATTCAGTGAAAGGCCTGAAAGGAAGGTCTTATGAAGGTAAATTAAATACATTACCTTCCACTGCTTTGTTTTTATTCTATGTGGAAAAGTGGCCATTTTATCAGGATGAAAAAAAAAAAAAGTAAGAATATATCTCCTAAATTTGAAAGTCAAACTCGACTCTAATGATTTTTGTATGCTCAGGAGTTCAAATAATTTTTTTCATCTGTTTTGATCCTGCCTGATGCTGAATGATCTGAGTGAATAGAATAGAAAAAGTACTTCTCAGATGTACTTGCAGCTTTGTCTTCTTAGTTATTTTCTATATGACCTCTGACTTTGGTAATAGAGGTTCAAGTTCTGGTAGGAGATGAGAAGAATTGAGCAAATGATTAAAAGCAACAGCATAATCCCAATTTGCATCTGGAAAGGCCAAGTAATAAATACTGAGGTCTATAGGTCCTATGTGAAATTCAAGGCATCAGAGACTGAAGTAGCAGAAAGAGGTTTAGAAAATCTTCAAAATTTAATGTCTGTGTTTAATTATATTTTATCCAATATGTGTTACAAAAAATTAGAGGCAATATCATTGAAAGAAAACTAGAGAAGCAGTAGTTCTATGGCCCAGATCACTGGTTTTAGGATTCACAAAAATCTACAGAAAGTATGAGTATTTACAGTCTGCCTGAAGGCAGATTTTATGACAGCACTTAACATTGTCCTGTTACAAATCATCACAGAAAAATTCATGCTAAAGTTATTTTCCAGTTTCCAATGGAGGAAAGGGGCACAAAGGAGCCTTCCCTCCTATAAATAACTGCTAAGAGCTAGAACTACTTGCTAGGAAGGCAGCAATTTTTCACTTAAATCTCTACACTTCTTTTCAACATAGGGTCATCACAAAATGACTGTTTATATTAACACAGAGGCAGCCTTTGAGAGTGTGCACATTGCTAGCATCCCCAGAGAATAATCCTTTATGATTAATCAATTCACCCAACTCAGATTTCAGAATACCCTGGCCAAAGCAGGCTTCATTAGCCCTCCCTAACGAGTCTTGTGCATTGTAACCAACTTCAGAATCTGCTGAAAAGGAGTCACTGGTAATGCACTACTTCAAATGAGCAAAGCTTGACATGAAGTGCTACTGTGAGCAAAAAGTGAGATTGAGCATAAGAATCACTATAAAATGCCTTGATTTTGAAAAGAATAATTTGTTTCAAATTGTTTTTAGAACAATATTCTTAAGTCAGCTTTTTGCAGCTGATATTTGAGGCAGCATTTCCTCTATTAAGACAGTGCTGGAGAGATTGGAATTGCTTTTTGTCATAATTATTACATAGCTCTTTACAGATTCACAGATTATTAAATTTCACATCTCCTCCAGGAAGCAAAACACTAAATACAGTCCAGAACTCCTTCAGAAATTCCCATTGAAAGGAAAGAAATCAAAACAATACATTCAATTCTATTGACTTCCATCTAAAAAGTATGATCTTAGAAACTTATCAGACTTTGGAGATGAGAAGACAGACAATCGGATAATTGTCTTCCATCAAACTAGTCTGAGACTTTCCATGACACTGAGATGATTCACCTTTTCTGAAGCCATTCTCTGAACTCATTTCTTCTAAGAAAAACTATACTGACACAGTTCTAGAGGAGGCTCCATAAAGTAGTATCCTAGAAGACCTAATCACCTAATCACAAGAATTTGCCGCTATCCCCTTAAAGTCTGTTGTAAAGGCGGGGAATAAAGATGAAAATCTTTATTCAAGCTTTCTCTGTAAATCTCGTCTTTGAGATACCTGCTTTCATAAACAAGATGCAACATACCCCTTCCCTTTAGAAACCTGTGCATTTGTGCCACTGCCACACAGCTCAGGAAGAGGGAACTCACAGAAAAAAAGACAGAAAGGAAAAATAACTTAAGCTCCAGAGATGTTAATATCTCTCTAAGAGGTAGGAGAATTCAACTTGACCCGAAAGCTAATGCTGCAGCCTAAAGGGGAGTCTCGTTACCACAAAAATCCTTACCTAATGTTTATGTTTTGACTAGATAATTTTCTGTAAAGATATAAACAAGACTAATCCATTTGTCCTTCAGGCTCATTGTAAGAGAAGGTCAGGGGAGATCTTGTCGTAATGCATTCAGATAAAATATTGTCACATCCAAAGCTGCCATAAATCACCATTGTTCCACACACCATGAGCAAGCTACAAAGACTACACTATCTGTACAGCTGGTCAGTTCTCCTTATATGTGCAAACATTTTAAAATGTAATATATTGACAATAAATTTCAACATGTGAAATCAAAACTTGACTGTAGTTTCCTACCAATGACTTCATGATTTGGCTAAGCAGTATTTTTTTAAATACTGTCAGAATCATTCTAACAAGATGAACCCTTGGCAAACCTTTAACATTTGTCAAATGTTAATTTAATTATTTTTGGTTCATGTGAGTTATTATCATTTTAATATGCTAAAATTTAGACCTTTCAAAATAAGCAGAGTAAATAGTTTGCAATTAAAATAGATTCAGTTGATTTCATTTAAGAATGGAAATGAGGCTTTTCGTTCCCCACAAGTCGTAAGCATACTTTTGCTTACAAAGTAGGTTAGAAGAATTAGAACATTAAATGTTCCTGAGCACAATTAATTTACAATTTTAGCCAGGGGCATTTGTAGTGATCATTTGCAAGACAATAAAATGAACAGAAACAAAAGACATTTTTATTCAATTCCAAATTATCAATTTCCTACCATTAATATTTTACATTGACATAATACTTGCCTTCTGGCTCTTTTCTGAGTCAATTATAAAATCTGCATTTGACAGAAATAAGATTTGACTTAGATATTGAAATTTCATCAACATAAACATGAAATTATACCTTAGTGTAAACAAAAGCAACTTAGGTTGTTGAGACAACTTAAGTTTTGCAATGACTTGTTTGTCTCTTGTGCTTCTTTCTCTTCCCAATACAATGATTGTCTTCCCAAAGTTTGGTTATCTAATAGAGTGCTGTAGTTAAGGCCTTTTCTACTCTCTCATCTCCCTTTATTACACAGCTAAAAGGATATATCCCTTACAAATATTTAATGAAGTTTTTCCTAACCAGTTCCACCTTAGGCGCCTTAGTTCATATTCAGTTGCAAGTCGGTGAGAAACTGTTCTTCCACTTCTCTGTGGAAAAGAGCCATTTTTCTTCAGTACTTGTTCCAGTGTCTCACCAAAAGAAATTTAAAAAAAAAAAATCCCCCTGGTTTTTCTTATTAGTGATGTTTCTTAACAGTGACTTCATAGATGAAAAACTGTCTAGTCATGGAAGAACAGACAACCACAGAACCTGATCACAGAGTGCAAAAATATGCCAACGTCCAATCAATAGAAAAGGACCTTGTAGAGAAAAATAGAAGCTATTATCTTTTCTTCGGTACTTACTTTTCCTTTGACATCAGGAAAATTCTCTAAACACATAATATACCAGTTTCAGACACAAAGGCACATTTAAGTCACCAGCACCAATAAAAGAATAAATCAGAAAAGACTCCCCTGACAGAGAATCTGCCTCAGTGGGAGGCCACATAGTCCTCCAGCAGCTAAATAGCATTAATGGTTTGAAAATTCCAAAGCAGACTCTTGAGAAGAATATATTCTTTGGACTACCTAGCAATGATACTGTGTGATTAATAATCAAGAAACATTAGGAATCCTTATAATAGGAATCCTTATAATAGGAATAATTCTTTATATGGCAGCAATTACAATTAATTTGATTGAAAAAATACCAGGAAAAAGAACTATTTTGTGGTACTATCTGCTTCTTAGATTTAAGCAGTTGTTTCCCATCAGAAATTTTTTGCCTCTTATATGCTTGAGTAATTCAGTCTCCTTCATAACATTCTCCAGCTCTTTGCACTAAGGTACAAAATCCTACCCCTCAAACATCTTCATTTGTTTCCCCAAAATAAGCCTGCAGACCTGGTCTTGATTTAAAATGTTTATCAATCACGTGGCAAATAAACATAATGAAATCTAAGAGATTTACTTTTCTATTTTCTCCTAATTAAAAGAATGTCCAAGACAGACTTTGTAAGTAGTAGTTCCACAAAAGATCACAGTACTACTCAAATATTTTTGTATATTTCTTTTGCCTTCCACTTGATTTTGGAAGCATTTACATTGCTGAAACCAAAGACCCAGTTGGGTGCAAAGCCCAGGAAGATGTAGGTGCAGTCACAACCTGGCAACAGAAGAAGGACCAAAAGCAAGAATTGGTTACTTATCTATAAAAATGACATTTCAGCATTTGACATAAAATTCCGTCACTTAAAAAATATCTTTAAGAGTCATAATGAACACATGAATGCTGAATATTGTCATAAAGCATGATGGGCTTGTCCTATCTCAAAACCTGTACTTTTAGGTGCTTTGGTCCTTTTTTGTCTAAAGTGGATTTGGACCATAATTGTAGCGTCTGAATCAAAATTAGGACAATAAGGAGAAATTTAAATAATCCTAAATTGCATCATTAAGGTCACTTTTTTATGCGGATAAGCCATGCACAGGACTGATTATATCTCAGCCTTTTTCACAGCTAACTCACCTCAGAGCAAACTCTTTAAAGTGAGAAAAAAACCCTAAACTCTAATAAAATCACCTTTTTAGAATTTTTTGTGTCACGCATTTGAGACTCTATAACGCATGTATCCACAAGAGGTTACTTTTTTATCTTTTTAGCATATTTCCTCTTGTACACACATTAAACATAAGTGAAAAAATAGGTCCTGTGCACTGTGCTAAAGAGAGTTTAGAAAATACCAGCAGTGTAATACAACTTTAAAATGTTAAGGCTAGAAATTTACTTTAAAAGTGTTGTCTTGTATTACCTAACTTATCAGTCATCATAGGATGCCTTAAACAGGCAGTGTCAAAACACATCAAATAATATCTTCCAAGTCATTTATATTTTACTCACCAGGAGGGAGTACTTTGAGGACTGTGAGGATACATACACATTACTATCTTTAATCTGCAATAAAATAGGCCTGAGATGGTTTATCTCTTCTGAATATTCTCTTTCCAGGAGACAGGTTTAATGTCTGAAATACTGACTCATTCCAAGGGAAGTATAGCCAAAAGAGACAAAAAGCACTATACACAGGAATGGAAAAAAAGCCAAAAAGATAAAAAGGGCAAGGTAGACAACCTGCTGCACCTACACAGCCCTTTAAAATTTAGCAAGGGATGGTCTCTTCTAAGGAACTTAATTGGAGGCCTCTCCCACACAAACTCAGGCGAATTACTTTGCTCACAAAACCCAACCAATAATTGCTGGTGCCTGATCTTGCACAGTTGTCTGTCAGATATTCCTTTAAGACTGTTTTAGCAGACATGCAGAAATTAAATCTAAATGTTCACAGGCTTTATTTCAGTAAGATTACTGTCAAATATACAAACCATGTTGTTTTATATTAATTGTGTAAAATGATATTTCAGGACAAAGCATTTCATCATGCAATGTTCGGATATAATATTAAAAACTGAATGCTTGAATACAATGTTCAAATAAAAATACTCAAAACCAGTAAATTGGAAATAATATTTAATGATTCAGTTCTTTCAGACTGATTTTTCCAATTTCATGGAAAATTCAAAATCTGATATTATGCTTAAACAGACACATGCTAAAAATTTCCATGAGTAAACTTCAACATTTTAAAAACTGAGGCAAATATAAGTACTTAGAAACTGAGGAATCTTAAGTCCTTTAGACAGCAAAGCATAAAAAATAAAGCACAGTAAGAAAGCAATAGTGATAATGATCTCTTTAGATTAGCACCTTTTAGGTCTGTTCCCTACAATTATGTTCTCAGTTACATTTCAAATGCCCTCCTTCCTCTTCCTCTCTGTCTTCTAGTCTGTAGCAATGTCAACACCATCAGAAATTAATTTCCTTCAGGTATTGTCAAAATGGTTAAAAAATATGTATCTCTAATTTTAATCAACATAGGGAAAATAACCCCAAGCACTGTACCAATTATTTATCTTGAAAGCTTTAAAATAATAATGAGAAAATATATTAAAGGCTAATATTCTTATATTACAATGCCCTTCACTAGCAAAGGAAGACTATCACTCAGGAAGCCTACATTTCCATTAGATCTAGCCACTGAAAACTGAAACTTTGATTTTAAACTTTAAATTTAATTGAATTTGCTGCTGCAACTGCATGAAGCATATCCCCATTATTTCTTATTTAATTTACTCTGATAATGATTTGAGTCCCTGAGTCCTACACCAGTCCCTGCAAATCTCGTCTTGGCCAACAAAAGATATCCTTATTTATTATATCACTTTGCTCATCACTCTCCTCTAACATGAATTGTGAAATGTTCTGATTTGAAAATGCTCCCAGTTAACTCTCTGACTGCCCTTTGCCAATAGGAAGAAAATGTTTCCAGTAAAAACTACCTGAATTTGATTGAATCTGGGGCCATTTCCATTCTCTTTGACTGTACTATCCAGCTTCAACCAGGTTTCTACATATTTTCAATCTAAACTTTTCTCAACACTTAAATATGCAAAACAGGGATTACAAAGTCTGTATATGATATTTTATAAAGTAAAAATCTCCTTGCCAAAATTAATGTTTATTCTGTATGAAGTAAAAGGACATACCTAAAATTTGAATTGAAGACATAAAATGATGTCCAAATTTTTATATGTTGGCCATGCTGCCTGTATTAAGCTACAAAAACTCAGAACTTCAGAAAACACAGTGGATAAATGGGGCAGAGTTAATCAAGCTCTTTCTCTGTCTGTTTAGATGAAACAGTTGTGGAATATTAATCATAGGAGTGATGCACAGTTCAACAGAAAGATGCTGAGGTACTGGGGGGCTGCATCCGTGTGATTTTGTAGGTGTGGCACTACTGGTGATCCTGGAGTTCCCCTTTCATTTGTCCCTTTCCTTTGCCCAATATTATTCACAGTAAAAGTCATTATTACAAAGTTGATACGTCCATAGCAAGAAGTCCTCAGTCTTATTTAAAGCTGAGGATATTCAAGAGCCAGATTTTCATCCAATACTGTTGAGGCTTCTGTACTTTGAAATTTGTAGTAAGAAGGAGGTAAGGAGCTCTGCTTTTGTCACTTTTTTTTCTGTGCAATAATTTAAGATTCTAAATAAGGTGAGCTTCTTTTCATATTAGTGGAATTAAATTATTACATGAATTGCAACCATTGAACTGTTTGTTTCTTACAGATATAGCTTTAAAACCAAATATCACTCTGTGGACTGGAAGAAAGAATTGTATTTGAACATATTCTGTTTATTAACCGATTTCCCCAAAGTGTGCAGTTGGATAATGACAGAATTAAACACCTCCAGCATGCCTGGTTCTAAAGAGATGGTGGCCAGCCTCGTGTCCTATGATGTGTGTCAGCAGAACAATTCTATGAAGCACCTAACTGCAGTGTTTACATGGACATTTTCATCTACTCTGTAACTCCAAAGAGCACATCAAATGAAACGGTTTTTAGCTGACTTATCACCTGATTGTTAAATGTAGATCTGCATAGAAAAGTAGAATTTGATCCATAACAAGGATATTCTCAATTTAATCTATTGTCAGTATTTGGAACTGGAATATTGTTCAGCAATGTAAATGCATGCGTTTATTTTCATTGCCTAAATTAATCCTGAAAATCTCCACGTCAGGCTTCAATACCTATAAATAGATTTGCTGTAAGGATGATAAACAGTGATGAAGCTCCATTGTAAAGGCATTACATTGAATGATTATTCCTTAGGTTATGCATCACTGACTTTCACAGAGCCATTGATAGAGGTCTGCACAGTCTGCATGTGCAGTTGTTATCTGCGTGGTTTTAAAATGAGGGCACACATGTAAACAGACACAACCCTTTAAAAAGCCCACCAAATTAACCTAGTGATATGAGTGTTAATGCATTTAACCCAGCAATGCTCCACACTGCCCACATGGGCCTCAGTGAAACCAAACATCCTACACAAAAGTGAGCGTGAAGAAAATTCACCGCTCAAGGAAAGAACAATTGTATTCCCTTAGAAAACATGGTTTCACCCCTTAAGTGAAAGAAAAAGGAACAAACAGTTTAGCAAGACAACTCCATTCATCTTCACTGACCCATTAAGGCCCTAGGGCTGGGAAACTGAAGCAAATTATATCCTGTCCTCTGACAGTGAGCTGCTGCAGATCAACAAGATCACACAGTATCTTTCCAGAGCTGGCATGGCTACAGACCTTTGTATCCTCAGAGCTCCAATTAAAAAGAACATTTATTAAGTATTTAGCCAGAGAGCTCATACTAATATATGTGCTATTTAGTCATAGCACATACTAATACAGACATGGGGAAGAAAACCATAGAAAAAATTATGTTGTCAAGGAGAGGTCTTGAAGCAAACCTGTGCAGGAAAAAGCGTCAAAGCTGTTCCTGTCTGGCTGACACTGGGGTAACCTGCAACCACTGAGATCTCCTTTTTTTCTAAAGTAAAATGTCATCCCTCCCCCACAAGTACTCGAGTCCCTAACATGTCCTGTCATCACCATTCCTGGAAAGAGGAGGAGGGGGCAGGAGATGCAGGGCCTCTTCCTGGAAGTATGGCTGATGGGATGGAGGGTGGAGAATCCCAGCATCTGAGTGGGATTCTGGAGTGATGTTCAGTACCCTGCTTAGGTGTCCTGGTTTTGATGGGGATTTTAGCTGTGAAATCACGGGCTTGATGTGCTGTGCTTTGGTACAATATAAATATGACTTACAGTTTATGAAACAAGATGGTGAAGTATATAACCACACAGACACATTTAATATGCCTGAAATAAGTAAATAAATAAATAAACATAAACCAAATCAAACCAAAAAACTCTAAGAATCCCAAATCCACAAACCCCTCAACATTAAAAGATCATGAGTTCAGAAAATTCCAGGTTTAACATAAACTGATTAAATGGCTCTGGGTTGTACTTTTAAACAAAAATCAAATCTTTCATGCTTGCTTAAAGACTGAGAGCTGATCTAGTCACAAAGAATAATTCTGGAAGGCATATTTTTTGTAATGTGTATAAATAATATCATGAAAAAAATTCATGAAAATTCATACTATGTTTTTTTAATCAACTTAAATAAGCCATTCTTGACTTACTCCCAAGCTGAGACTCTGTGATCCATTTTTTTTTGCCTGGAGGGTTTTTTTGCAGTGAAGTCACAGACTCTTGATAATAAAGTAGTATAATGAAAATTCAGTGAGAACCTGAAATATAGCAGCAGGAATAGTGCTCTTGAGTATTAAGAAAAAGTTCATATAGCTACTTTAAAAGCAGAGTAATAGCCAAATAGCATAGGATGACATCAAAACTAAAACACAGCCTCATTTTAACAGAAGAGAATAAATTCATCATCCTGGCAGTCAGTAATTTTATAAAAGCTCCTGTTCTCATTATGCCTGTTAGTGTTTTAACTACAGATGAAAAATAGAAACAATTTTAGGATATTCCTGGCAGACTGAAGTAGGTCTAAGGGTAGCTAACCAGATGGAAGAGGCTTACTTTTAAAGCACTATATTTTACTTTCCGTTCCCCCTGGCACTGAAAAGAGAAGAGAGCACTTCTGAAAATTTCAGGCTCTGCTTGTAGAAGCAGGAATATGTGTTTAGCTAAAATGATTTTAAATAGGCTGCAGTTACTGCTGAATTTACTACAATAAAAACAATTGGAACATGTTTCATGTAGCACTAAAAATGGCTGGGAAAACGGGAATCTTTGAAGAAAATGAGTTCAGGTTTGTAGAGGGAAAGCAGTCATCCCTTGAGAACGTGCTCAGGTTCTGTGCAGAAACACGAGGCCACAGGTCAGGAAAGGGTTATGTGGAACACGCCTAATAGTCATTTAAATCTGCTGTGAGGAAAAACCCTACTTGTGGAGAAGTGATGAAATTGTTCTCTTGGCCTGTGGTTTGAATCCTACCTCAGGCACTTGAAAATAAATCTTGTCGTCTGAGCACCCAGTGCGGGGAGGTTGTTCTCAGTCTTAGCACGTGCTGAGCCACTAATTAATGGTGTGCAGTATAGAGTGTGAAACATTCATTCAGCAAAAATCTCTGTCCATTTCAACAGACCACAGTTGACAGGACTCAGCTGACCCTTCCTACTCCATCCCTCTGATAAAATACTTCTGACAATATTAATTTGGATCCAGTTCTGATCACACTGACACCAGTAGAAATTCAATGACTATGAGATAAGCAGAATGCTCCCCATCCAAAGGAAGTTCATCACACAAACTGCAGATTTGTCAATCCCTTTATCTTGGAATGGTCACTGAAAACTTCTTTTAGGCATTTAGTGATAAAATTATACATAAGAAAATGCCAATCTTTTACCATGCTAAAAAAATTTAAACATATTTGGAATTTTTTCTTTTTTTTTTTTTTTTTTGCGGATCCCAACGTGAGATTTATGGTAAGAAAAAGTTCTTTTAGCTTGATTGCTAGAGACCTAATAGTTTCTTAATTTTCCCCCAATCTTATGCAAAGTTCAGTGTCTAAAATAAATTGCAATAAAATCTAAGACAGGACATCTAGGAAATCTAGCAAAATTGGGATTATTTACAAGTTTATTGCCCAGCATGTTAAAGGATGCAATTATTTGCATTCTACAATTGAAACTTGCAGAAATGACATATTTGAGCCCATAGCTTGTTCTCTTTTTGTATTTGCACTGGCTTGGTTTGCAGAATCTGAGTGAAATCCATGGGGGAAGATTTTCTTTCAGATATCCTTCCCACCACTGAGAGCTGAGCTCTGATAGCTTTCAGATATGACCACTTGCCTGGAAGGCATCTTGGTCTTATTCAGATATATCAAACTGAATAGAAGTTCCTTTGATATCCAAGTCTTTAAGGGATAAAGATCAAACTTACACCTTTAGAGTAAAAAAATAAATAAAGCTAGATGAGGCTTTTAGGAAGAATAAAAACTGTACAAGAAACATAAATTGGGAATGAAGATTCTGGAAAAGAAAACACAGAAACTTCCAAACATGCACAATCCTAAAGGTGTGTTTGACAGAGCCAGAGTAAATGTGCAGATAAGCAGCAGGAAATCAGTCAGAAACTTTCCTTGTCTCATACAAATTTATTTTAGGCTAATAGTTATGGTAGTTTTCTTACCATACAGACAGAACCAGTGGCTTTGCACAGTTCACAGTTCACTGACTATGACACTCTGCCCTTACACAGTTTTAGAGTTTTATGACTTTTATCTTATTTTTAGATAGTTGCTTTAGTTGTATGACACAGTGACTACCAGAGTGCTTTCTTATTTCTGCTACTTATAGCTGTGGAAATGTATCTGCATTTTACTGCATAAGTGTCCAGCATAAATAAACAGGGAAGTTAAGCAGACACTCTGATTTTATTTTCATTGCACAGTCTTAGCAATAATGCTCCTGGGACTTGTTCATCTATTGCAGGGACTATATCACCCATTTATACTTATTTTGAGCAATGGCCTCTTAAATATCTGTGCATTTGTATGCCCCTCTGGTTCAGTCTGCAGGGCACACAAGAATAAGGGGTAAATATCAGGGCACGGGGTCAATAGTTGAGACTGAAGAGGTGTAAAAAGATTCTAAAAATACATGTACAACTTGTAGTCCTTCCCACACCTCTTTTCACAAAGAAAAACAAACAAACAAACTAGCTGACTAAAAAAATCCCACAAAAACCCATAAAAATAAATTCAACAACTTATTGACCACTTGTTTGGCTTTCATGAGTGCTGATTTTACTGAAGGTTTTCGTAGGAGTCATTAACAGTATTTCATCCTTGCTATGTAAACTGCAGTTGTCTAATCCAGCTAATTAGAATGGAATCCAGATGATGTTACACATCAGTATTGAATCCTGAATCCAGTATTTCATCCTTAGTTATGATTTTAAAATACCAGTCCCAATTATTAGCTTTTCCACACACAATACTTACCAGCTAATAATACTCACTCATCTTGGACATTATTCATTTAGGTTTTACAACATTCAAGTAGTAGTTGTCAGGTCATATTCATCTCAAGGCAACTCAGTTCTCTGGGCAAGACAAAGTTTTACTTCACCAAAGATAAAAGGAGACAGACTGAGAAATTAATCTAGTAGCTGTGAAAGGAAGCCAGGGGAACAGTAATGGAGCCAGGGGGAGATCCTTGAAGATGTGACTGCTAATTGCTGCTGACACCAGATAGTCCTAGTAATTACAGATAGTCCTACTAATTGCAGCTGCTGCAGCCTCATACAGACTCATCTGTCCATCAGAGATGACGTGGCCACAGTCAGCTCACTGTCCAATGCTCTGAGGTGTGCAAAGTACTCAGAGTTTGGGCTGTTTGTTTGTCCCACGGCAGTGCAACTTCTACAGCGCAAATTCCACTCTCTTATAACTGGAAGTCAGAACCCCTAAACCAGGCAGCTCTACTGGCTTGTCCAAGGCAGGTAGATGGAATTTTGCTTATATTCTTAGGGAATTTTGCCCCCCTTGGTTTGCAATTCCAGAAAAACGTTCTGTTGTTGATATGCCAGCTCAGCAAAGCATTTGAATACACACTTCATGAAAAGACATTTTGGCAGATGCACAAAAACCAGAGTGCTGACAGACTTTCTTGAAACTGGCCTATACAAATATTCACTTCTTGTCCAGAATACTGCTTGCATAAGAACTACTGTTTAATTTGTGTCACCAGTCACTCATTCTTAGTTTTGCAGCCAGGCCTGCAGTTTCAGAGAAGTCTTGCATCCTGAGAAGCAATTAGGTGCACAAACGAAAGGGGAGTGTCTGACCGTAATTATTTTTGCCTCATAACCTTGTATCTACAGGTCAAGAGGAATTTTAAGAGCGAAGGTGATCTTTGCAGCTGCTGAAGGCCATGCAGTGGATGCTCTTACATAGCAGCAGCAGCAGCACAGCCACAGCAAATTGAACTCTGCCCATGAAGCTGCATTGATTCTTGCACGGGCTCCTTGGGACCATCAGCCCTGAGGATTTGCCATGGCTTTGTTCCAAGTTTACTGAAGGCAGTGATCAGAGATCAGCACATCACCATCCATGGGATTGCAATCTCCAGGTACTCAGCCATGTAAGTCACATTCTCAAGCTCACTGTGTGCATATTGATTAGAGCTTGGCCTCAGCAGTTTGTCATCTAACTTCCCATTGCCATTTTTTATGGAATCTATCATTAAGCAACTTCATAATCTCATTATAAACTCTATTTCTTCCTAGTGAACTCTTAAAAAATGATGACAAGTCAGAAATTGGCTAGTCCTCCTGGGAAACATGTCAAATTTCAACCTGAAATAGAACGAATGTAATTTAATTTTTTAAATTTTTTTGTGTAATCTGGCTAACCTATTACTGTATAGAGAGCATTAGGTAATTTTTAAATCTTGACTGGAAAATACCCTTCTGTCTTCTGCTATTCTTGTGCATTTTTAAAGATATATTTACATATTTCATGGGTATACTCAACCTCTTTCCCATTAATGTTAACAAGAATTGAAAACATCTGCCTAAAGATATACAAAACTAGAATGAATCAGTAATATAAAGTACAATCCTGTGAAGAAGATGCTGCCCAGCTGTATCAGCTGAGCGAGACACAGAACACAAGATGCCTGTGTGTATATTGAAAAGATACCACATCTTTCAGGCCCTTGTGTGGAGGCACTCTACAATCAAACCTTGTGTAGGGCAGGATCCAACCTCATGCTATGAAATCTGTGCAATAAATGTAATATAGGGACAGGCACATCCCAAATTGACTTTCTTCATTGAATGGCACATAAAACTCAGAAATACTGACAAGTAAGAAGGACCTTTCTTGTTATGTGTTTATTGATTGTACTTTTTATTACTTAATGGATGCCTTTATGGTGGGGCTGTGCTATAGGAGATCAATTTTAAGGGTTAACCTTGGCTCTGGCAGTTTTTTTGGCTATGAAGCAAGACTAAGTGTCACTTTGATACTTCCATGGGATGAGTTGATATATTGAAATATATATATATGAGTTGAAATTATTTTCATATTCATAACATTTGAAGAAAAATCTAGTGGAAAAAAAGTGCAAATTATAATGAAATGGACAGAATAGGTTTTTTCTAAAAAGCCTTGACCTTCAATTTAAAAAATAATATTTCTATTTATTTTTAATTTAACCTTTAATTATTCCCATCTTTATAATGTTAAAGATTATTTTAAATTATCATCATCATTATTTATAATGTTATAGTCTATATTCTACAGTGCTTTTCTTGGAAAAAAGAACTTAAATGTATCTGAACAGAAAACCATGTTTTTTTGAGATCAAACTTTTAAAGTTTTTTTGCAGTAAAGGCTCATGTAAAATTACAATAGAATTTTCGACTTCAAAACATTTAAAGGTGGAAAAACAACTACCCCTGAAGCCAAATCTAGAGGTTACACTAGAAAGAGAGATATATTATAATGCTGAAATGTTTCCTTATAATATGAACAATTTTCTCTTACCTATACATGTTCCTCAGCTTAACATAACAGATAATTTCAAATCAGAAAACATGGGCCTTGGCTTTTTAAACATCTAAAAATAAATTATTTTTGTATCTTTAAATATTTTGCATTTAAATACACTGAAAATCATATATTTTCAAGCTTTTTAGGAGCTAACTTTCTTCCTGAAGACAAAATTCTCAGCCATTATTTCTGGTAGTTTAATTTCTGAGATCATATTTTAATGTTATTTGTGACTTGCAGGTTCCATTAAAAAACATCCCAAGAGTTTAGTGCAGTAATGATGCCTTTAAAGCCTATTTGTTTGGTGTCCAGAAGAA
The DNA here is from genome assembly GCA_013397815.1 of Aleadryas rufinucha. Classification (NCBI taxonomy): domain Eukaryota; kingdom Metazoa; phylum Chordata; class Aves; order Passeriformes; genus Aleadryas; species Aleadryas rufinucha. The sequence continues at coordinate 1,522,409 of VZTH01002840.1, forward strand.
AAATACCTCTCTTGGTAAGACAAATGGCTGGCAAATACCTGTAAATTAGACCAAGATATATAACAAGGTGACATTTATCAGTGGTTTTTATCCTGCAAGTGGCTGAGCACTCTGGCCTCAGACCAGCCAAACAAGTAATGGGCTATTCACTGTACAGTGATTAATTCATGTATAAATTTTTTAGGTTATTAGACTGCAGTTCTAGCAGATAGATTTTATAAGAAGCATGTTAGGAAATGCACAGTGGACTTAAAACTTTGTCCTGAAGTGTGAATAAATGCAGGAATGAGACAAAATTCATCTACTCATGCATTGATTGGTACAGGAAATAGACAAAATGTCAGTATGGTTCAACGAAGTAGCACAGAAACACTCAAGCTGTACCCCGAGCACATGCACTGTCTTACCTGAACTCCTCCTCCAGTGCTCTCTCAGGACATTCTGGGATGTATTTCACTGGGTGGGGACATATATCTGAGATTTAAACACAGAAACTCAGACTTGATGAAGCTTAAACTAGATAATCATCAAGGGAGAGGGTGATCAAAACAAATAAGCCAAGAACCATTATTGATTATGTGGGTTTCATCAGTAAGGGCTGTGTTTCTTTTAAAGGCCCTTTTCCCAGCTCAGCACATTGACCTCAACAAATGAATGTGAACAAAGTCCATGGCTTGGGGTAGATCGTAGCACTAACCCCATCCACCTCCTCAGTTATTCATCTCTGACTCTTGGCTGCTTTATAAAGCATCAATTCAAAGGCTGCAGTCAACTTCTTTTGCTACCAGGTGTAAATATAGAATAAATACATTGGGGTCATAGGGTTTTATTCCTTATAAAAAAATTAAGAGAAAGAGAATTTTGACCCAAAATATCTTGACTGAATGAGTGCCAAAGTGCCTCTCTAGATCTGTGTCTGTTTGCACCAAGTGCTGTATAAGGGTAAGGGGATCTCAGATACACAAGAAATTCTGAGCACTCTCTTTTTGCTCTGCCAAGTCTGCTGATTTATCTTCTGTTTATCGTTTTCTGCCACCCACAAAGCAGAATGAGCATTGGCTTGGATATGGGGGCCAATTTCCTTCATTATATCTGTGCCCATACTGACCAACTTAAACACCACTGCTCTGTGGGGAAGACATAATGCTTTACCCTAGAAAACAGAAAATCTTGCAAATGAGAGACTTCATTATTCCCAGACTAGCCTATAGAGCTGTCCAGATTATATATATACATATATATTTATATATACATATATGTAGAACAGCATGTGAAGTACTGATGTGATACAGTTTTAGACATAAGAGGAAGAGCAAACCTATAAACCACAGGCTTTAAGTTTCAACCTTTTCTTTTCTTTTTTATTTTTTGATCATTGAATTCACTATTTCACAAAAGTACTGAAACCTAGCAAGAGCCCCCAAAACATGAGTTATTCACAAACAAGTCACCTTTGAACTACAGCAAACCAATGTTTCTTTTGCAACAAACCCACATGGAAAATCACTAGGAACTCCAACTTTTCCAGGGGTTCGGTGCTAAAATACAGGGAGGCTCTCTGCTCGCCAGTCGCTTAGAATCGACTCAAAAACTCTAAAATAACTGGACGTTTCTATTCTTTACAAAACAATCTTAACCAAAGGCGGCATCTCTGTGCAGGAATGGGCTGCGATGGGCTCACGCTGTTTTTCCGTGTTCCTGCTCTGCCCTCTCCTGGGACAGGCAGCTCACTGCTGAGCCAGCCCACAGCAGGTCCCGGCGTGGAAAAACAGCACAGGAGAAACGGACTGCAGGGCTGCGAACACACTGTCAATCACTGCGTTTTTCTGAATACCAAATAGAAGGACTAACAAGCTAAAAAACACGGCAATTTGAGTACAGGTTTGTTGTTTGCTGTCATATTGTAATTAAAACGTTTAGAAGAAAAGGTCAACGTTTTTCAAAAATGAAAATAAAAAAATCACGGTAGCTCTTTTTTTTTTTTTCTTCCTGTTATATTACCTGAGCATTTTCTTTCAAATTTCGACTTAATGAAATAAATGGAAATTAGTTGATATATATTTACGTGGATTTGTAAACAGATTTTTTTAAAGCCAAAATGGTGTGATGATTATATGGGTTTGTTTTAAATGGCTTATGTCTTTCTTTTGATTTATTTCTTGATGGAAAGAGTAATTTCTGGGTAATTTTGGATTGATCACTGGTTGCTGGCCATCATTACAGTTCGAGAAGACTAGAGATTAGTTTTGTAAAATGAGAGCATTCAAAAATAAATGAAATTAATTTGAGGAACCTAAAATAATCTTCTGTTCCCAAAGCTGCTGAATGTTTCCATGTTGGTTTGGGGCAAAATAATCCTAAACTACTTCAAATCCCCATCCAACCAGAACTGAGACATTTCCAGAATGGGGCAGCTACAGCTACTCTGGGCAGCCTATGCCAGGGCCTCACCACCTTCACAGGGAAGAATTTCTTCCTAATATCTGACCTAAAACTCCTCTCTGACTGTTTGAAGCCATTCCCCCTTGTCCTGTCACTACATACTCATGTAAAAAGCCTCTCTTCATCTTTCTTGTAGGCTCCCTGTAGGCACTGAAAGGCCTTCTCTTCTCCAGTCTCACCAATTCCAATTCACTCAGTCTTTCCTTGTAGCAGAGGTGCTCCAACCCTTTCCTCATCTTTGTGGCCTGAAGGTGCCCTAACCTGTCAGTTTTTCCCAACATTTGTGAAAACTTTTAACCAATTGAGAAATAAGGTCAGAAGGTCACACAAGTAGGATTCATTTTTTTAAATGGTGATAACTTTTTTCTGATAACTGCTTTCTGATGGGCCGGCCAGTCTTTCGATCTGTTCTTTGTACAAGTTAAAAAGCATTCTCTTAATAATGCTTGACTGAGTAACTGTCACTTTACAGCAACCAATATCCATCAGACAAAACGTGTACATCTACTTCAATTACAGGCATACAGGAATAAAAGTTGCAAAAATAAAGCATTTAAGAGAAAACATGCCATTTTCATTTACACGATCTCTGTTATAGACTATTCACTCCCCAGGTGAGGGAGATCTCTTGTCTTTGTGAATTTTGATCTACACTCTTTATAAAGTAGAGGCCAAAAACTTAGACAAAAACTCATCAGCAATTCACCAAGGCACTGTAAAAATGCTCTTCATGAATTGTTCCTCTGCCTTTTAGTTAATGCAGTGACCTGTTGTTCTGAGGATAAGTTATTAAGTAATGAAATAGGATGATTGGATTAAGCTAATTACTTGCTTTGAAATGACATTTGTACACAGATCCTTTAGCCTTGCCAGAATGAATAATATAACCTAAATGGTGGGATTTTTTGCATTCCATTTCACAACTTTCAAAGCCACATTTTACCTGATAGATGGGATCACTAAAACTGTGATTAAAAAAATAGGTCACATAATACATTACTGCCGTGAAACAGACTCTGTACCTGGAATCACATGCTAATCAATCTAGTCTAAGGTGCCTATATTAATAAGTATAATTATAATAATAGCTCTGATTATGTGATTTTAAAAGACTAATACTCTATGCAGAGGGATACAGAACATAGGGCTGCAAAGTTTTACATAAGAAATAATTATACTACCAAAAAGGCTGCAGTATTTTACTTCTGTTTGATTTTACTGGTAAAACCACAGTTCAGAAAGTAAAAGGTTTTACTACAATCCACCTGCTGGGGGCTCTTTGTGAACAGGCTAGAATTCCCACTGATCATGCTCCTCATCTCTTTTTATTTTGCATGAGGAGAACAGCTAATGGCTTTTGGGGTAGGAGAATTTAAGGCTGGTAGGTGTTTCAAATTTACTTTCACAGCAGACACAACCAAATGAGAAAATATTTCTGTGGTACCTCTCTACCTGTATTGTATCTCCCATTACCTTAATCCACCCTGACACTATCTTAATCCACTGCTTCTGTCAGGAGTTCTAACAAGAATGAAGAAGATATGATCCATAATCCGTCTTCAGCTCTATCATTGCAGCCTCTGGCACAAAAGACAGAGTCGCATCAGGGTGAAGAGAGGCAGAACATGTTGAAGGGGTGCAAAGAAGGGGAGGAGGAGAGATCTCACACTGCAGAGGAAGAGAAAGGAATAAAACAAATGGAAGGAGCTGAACAAAAATACCAAGATGTGTCAGGAGCAGCAGATTCTTGCCATGCCTCATGAATGGGGTGACTCTCTTCACTTGTGGGAGAGAAGCAACAATATCCTAGGGTGAAATTTGAGCTGTGTACACCCATCAGGCAGCTAAGGGATACTGTTTCTTGTATCAAAACCTTGGCATCTTTTCCTCTTAAAAAAAAAAAA